>OY856409.1:97805221-98407721 GCA_963693085.1 Alisma plantago-aquatica | reverse complement strand
GATTAGGCACGAATCTGTAGCACCCAGCCAAGTTTTCCTCCTTCCTGTGCGTGAAAAGCTGCTACAGCTATAGCACGTTCAATCCATGATAGTCCTAAGGTTGAAGAAGACAACCCAACGGTGCCTGGAAGCGGGTTTTGGGCGGATTTCTATTGATTTTGGCCATCTCGTTTCTCAGTGAGTAGAAATTCACCTCCCCCTTGCATCGATTAGCTCTGAATTAATCTACTGCACCTTTTTGCTGGTTGTACACTTTCATTTATAATTGCCACTGATAAGTAAAATCTGGTTATAAGTTCTTTGCACGATTCCTGTTGATTGTTGGCTGCACGATATCAAGCAACTAATCCGCACAGTTTGAATTATTGATGATTTGCACGGTTTCATCATGGAGATGGATGCACAGTTGGGGATTTGACTGTGTTTGCTCGGTCTGCTGTTTAATGTAGACAACATGTTACTGATAGCACGTTGGCCTGTTTGGCTGATATGCACATATGAATAAGTGTCAGGCTGCATGGTTAGGAGCAGCTGAAGCTGCATGGTACAGAATTAATTAGAGCTGCACAGTCTGGTTAATTAAACTTGCACTGATTAATATTAACACCGGTAGGCACGGATTTCGAGGACAAGGAATGTAAAATCTTAACTGTAATTAATGAAGTTTGCCAAACTAAGTGATTAACCCCTAATTAAGTGATGAGATGCTCAACTCAAGAAATCATTTGGAATTTCAATTAATATTAATAATCTATGTCATGATAAGTAATTATAAACTTAATCAAGTTATGCGATGCATAATTCAAGATTAGGATTGTTGCACATGTTTATATATTAAATCTTGCCACAACAAGTAATTTAACCCTTAATTGAATTATGTGATGCACAATTTAGATTTGGGGTTGATATGCACGATTTTCGAGGAATTTAGATAATTTATAAGTGTTGTTGATGATTTCATACATATTGAGTAAATAACTTTTGATAGTGCGTTACAATCATGCTCAAAAATCATATACATGCTTATTTATTGGATTCACTATCTATCTCTCTATTGATGTCCCTGCCATGGTAGAGTCCTCTTTTCTTTGTGATAATTCAGATGCATCGGTTTGTCTTTTTGGTTGTTGTGTTGCGTCTACTTGCTACCTTCTCACATAGATTTGTTAAGATAAGGAAACATAATGTATTTCTCTGAAATTTACCCTATTTTTTATTGTTATAAGCTACCATGATACTGTCTCTAGTTGTCAAACATAAAGCATAGCTTGGCAATCACGGCACATCAACTAATGAGAAAGGCCAGTCTGAAATCCGCTCATCAGATTTGGCATCTTCAGAAGGTGTTCTTCTCATGATGCTTTTCTAAATGAGGGGACTATATAACTGCTGAAGTGTGGTCACTTTTAAAGTTCTCTAAAATCAAATTTGATTAGATCAATCATAACTTAATAATCATAGCACACTGAAATCCTAATAAAATTCACACACAAAACTTGGCATCTTGATAACATGTTTTGCTAAAAAATTATTGCATGGGATGACAATTATTTGCTGTGATGCGATCATTTCTGAAGTTGTTAACCATTAAAGCATAACCCAGACAATCTAGTAGAGTGCTATGCAATCTAACTAATCACTTAGGCAAAACCATGAATATACATCTGAACATACTGTGGAACTCGGTAGGTAAGTGTAGGGATGGAATTAATAGAAGTTCAACAGCTTCCAGAGTGGTGTGAAAGATACAATCTATTTTGACTGCTTTCACCAACAGTTCATCATAAACTGGACCATCTCTAAAGATCATAAACATTTCAGAACGGTTACTACACTTTCAGATTGAGTATAACATTTTACTGCGGAAGAAACATAAATTATTACAACATTTTACTATGTACCCCCAAACAGGATGAACAAGGGGTTCCACACATTTTTCACCTGATGGGTTTGTTGGTAACAGTTGAGAATCATCCATTTTTACTACTAGCGCATTCGGTGGATCACTAGGCACCACACTTACCTTGTCAGTGGAGACAATATTACCATCATAACTTTTATCAATCACCAATTTTGTGCCATGTATGTCCTTGTTTTTCTCTGGTGAAGAATCTGGTCTGGAATCGTACTCTTGAGCGACATTTGAGTTAGGAGCTTTCTGTTCATTATCCGGTAAAGAAGTTTGATGGATGTTCCCTTTGCCAGTGTACTTGCAAGCATTGCTACCATGATAGCCATTGCAATCCCCATTGGGTAACCTCATTCTCGCATTTTGTACTTTCTTTTCTCTGTGTAGATAGACTTGGCTACTTCCATCTCCTTTGGAACAGGATATTTACAAGTAAATATTATCGATGTTTTGATTGCATGATCATTATGAGCTTCCAAAAGGACCATTTTGAGATCATCAGTTGGTTCCATTATTCTTGAATTGATTTTATTCTGATACTTGCCACACTCTCTTACAAGATCATTACAATATTCAGAGACAACACCAGTTGTTGTCCTATCTGCCTTCTTACAAGAACCACGACTGGCACCATAATCCAGTGGCAAAAAATTGTGAATTTTGTTGAATTTTCTCCCATTGGCACACTGGCTGTTACTCTTAACAGACGTGACTAGTTCAGAAGCTTCTTCATGTAATTCTCTATCCTCTGCTTCCTTTGCATTTAATTTTCTTTTCCTTCCCACCTCCGACCGAGTAGTTGTAGGCATGGAGTCAGGCTAAGGAAGCTGATGTATATGCACTCAGAAGCTTATTAAGGCACGATGGGATGACCCCCTATATCCAATTGATCCTGGAGGCACTCATAGGCACGACGCGAAATTGGTTTTCTTTTTAGACGACGACGGGATTTATCCAGAAGTATAAGACACCATTGTTCAATTAGCTCTCGAGCAAGCTTCTGTAGTTCCTTTTCTTCCATTTTCAGCTGCTTTGTGCCAGTAATTTTTATCCTAGGTATGCCTCAGAACTTGGGCTACCTCACTGGAGTTGGCGAGCCTCGCTGGGCCGCCATGACAGAGTTTTCAACTCAGTTTCTCATGTTTCATCTTCAGTAAGACACCTTTAATGTACTTATATGCTTCTTTCTCACGTATCAACGTGGTCCGAGCAAAACTTGGTGTTGAAGCTTGATGCTCTGTTTTCGGCTGGACACACAACAGCTTTGAGGCCTTTGGGCACTCAAGTTCATCGTGGAAGGATTTGGTAGCTTTGATGAGTTATAGAACTTTCATCTTGTGTATTTCTTTCGCTCTTGGTATTGTGTTTCCTGGACTCGTGTTCTTTCTCTCAATCGGCCATGGCAGCTGGTGCGGGGTTGGGAGTTCCCTGTCGCCCCCGAGCTTTGTCCGAGGCTCATTGGAATCGTGGGTTGCTGACGGAGTTCACTTCCCCCCAGGTCACGAGCAGAGCAAGTCTGGGCACGGCTTCGTGCTCCAGAAGAGAGGCAGTGCCTCATTCCATGGTTGGCTACGAAGGCAGGGAGTCGAGGTGAGAGGTTGAGGAAGTCGGGGAACTTAGCTTTTTTTTCATGTGTCACCTTCGGGTATGATCAGACTTAGGCCTATGGATGGCATCAAGTTATCTATGGTATGTTATGTAATGTGCTCGATTGACAATGGTTCACCCTGTCACGTTCATGATCAAAAATTTTGAGTAATGGGCAAAAAAAAAATTTCTTTTCCTTCCCAAAGATATTTTACCATCCAGTGTACCATCACAAATAGCCGGTTTTGACTTTGAAAATAAACCAGTAGAAGAGCGCCCTAAGATCTCAACTTGAGGATCACTGTCACCCAAAACTTCTTCAACTGCAACAGTCCCAACTTCCAATTCACAAATATATATGCTCTTTTTTGCACCCACAACCATGCGAGAATTTTGGATATTAGAATTCCATGATTGTATGGAAAGAGTAACCGAGAGATTTAGGCTTTCAAGTAACTGAGAGATTTAGGGACAGAGTTGTTGATGAAGGATACAATCCTAGTTATGGAGCCAGGCCTCTAAGAAGAGCTATAATGAGGCTGTTGGAGGACAGCTTAGCTGAGAAGATGCTGGCTGGTGAAATTAAGGAGGGGGACTATGCCATTGTTGATGTCGATTCAGATGGCAATGTCACTGTCCTCAACGGCAATAGTGGATTGCCTGAGCCAGCCATCCCTGTTTAAGTACTCGCCACTTTTGGCTAGTTTAGCATAGTCTGTTTAGTGTTGTACCACAAGTATTTATTGCGTAATGCAACAAGCTTAGGTCGGAAAGTCAAGCCTTGTAACATAATCCGGTGGCTGGGCATGGTTTTGGTGGCTTGTCACTATCCATATAAAGACATATGTCTGTCCACCTTCCTTGGTTATTGTCCGTCAGAACAGTCTTGAATTCAAGCTGATATTGTGCTAGGATATATAGACCATAAGAAATAGTGTTATTCGAGCATGAGCTGAATGATTATTCGGGTACAGAAGACGACAATAATTTGTTACAAGTAATTGATATTGTGATGTTTTTTTTAAGTTAGATAAATACGAACGTTTTGTATTTGAATGACTAATATGCTTTCTATTGAAATTTTTCACTATGTACAAGTAGTGATATGCTGCGAGTGGGGAATGTTATATGTAATCTCTGATTTTTATTAAAAAAAATGATTGTATGGAAAGGAAATGTTTTATTGCAACAACAGAAATTCTGAAGCCTCCATGGACTGTAAAAAAAAATCCATACACATTTTCAATTGAGAATGTGACATTTAGAAAAATATAGAAAAAAATAATATCCACATTAATGATTCCCCAACAACTCTTGTAGAATTTTCCACTATGATATTAAAAACTTATCTAGATTGTGGAGATAAAAAAAATGTTTTTTGTTGGTAAACTGATAATTGACTTCAGATTTGAATATTTTCTGTATGATAAATCTTGTATTGAAAATATTGGCAAATCAGTACATGCCATGTTTCAGTCGCTGTTAGAATTGCTATAAGCTTGACTTCTTCATGGGTTTGAATCTTTGCAATTGTTCTAGGAATAGCATTTTTGATTCTTTTTGCACAAAGATTTGAATAATTTTGATTATGTTTACCTAACAAGTTCTCACAATTATTTGGATAACAAATTAATATTTATTTTGTATAGTGTCCAAAGCAGCCGAACAATACAGATTGCAGGTATTATGTGCTGAAGTATATGAAAGACATCTTTGATGTGAGAAATAGAAATATTCCTGAATGTGTAAGCTACTTAACATTATATTCTTTTAGTTTGTTCAAATTTCTAAATAAATTGAAAAAATCACAATATGTTGATATATTTGTCATATGATTGCAGTATTATTCGAAGTATATTGGTCGTTGCTTCAACCAAGAGGAAATCGATGAGGTCCGAAACGAGTGGGCGACATGTGTTCTTGAGCACACATAAGATTATGTGACATGTGGGGGAGACATTTGTTCTTTACCATAGATCAGTGTGTGAAACTTTTTAAGTTAGTTTTCAGTTCGATTCTAGAGTGGATACTCAATACTTTGTATTATTGAATCATTATACGGATGATTTAATATTAATTAAATTTAGTACGAGTTTCTTTCAAGGTTTGATGGAAATTTTGTTCAACTATATGTTTGTTTGTGAAATGAAAAAGTATAATGGCATATTTATTATAATTTATTAATAATATGGTTAATTTGATCAATACAATTGGTGCGATATATGACCTTTCAAACTCGAATCAAAGACAACAGTTAATAATATGTTGTAAAATGTATGATTCTACAACAAACAACACATGTTGTGTTATCCACACCTATTACAACAGGTTTGTCAGGAAAAAATACACCTATTACAACAGGTGTTTCTAATGAACTACAACATGCATAACCTGTTGTATAAATTGTGTATATTACAACAGTCACACACCATGTTGTCTAAACAATCTTACTACCACGGTTAAATGTATGGAAAGACAACATACTCCAATTGTTGTATAAACATGTATATTACAACAGGTGCACTGCATGTTGTAATAGACCTACCTATTACAACGGGTGTGTTTAGTGAAAGACAACATGCTTCGACTGTTGTATAATATATATTACAACGGGTGAACCACATGTTGTAAAAAATACCCCTATTACAACCGGTGTGTTTAGCGAAAGACAACGTCGTTCAACTGTTGTATAATATATATTACAACAGGTGCACCACATGTTGTGTAAAATACCCATATTACAACATGCCATTCCTTAAAAGACAACATGATTCAACTGTTGTATAAAATACATCTATTACAACATGCGATCACATATTGTGTAAAGCACCCCCCCATAAGACCACACGATCTAATACAACGGTTAACACCTGTTGTAAATTGAGAAAAGGAACTGTTGTAAAAAGCATTTTCTGTAGTAGTGTATCATGACCTAATGAGACTCTTGTAGGGAAATATGGCTACAGAGGTAGTGAAAACAAAAATTTTACTGCCATATTCTCCATAAACTAGTAAATCACGTCAATAACTATAAGATGGGAAGGATGGCTTCGAGGATATACCTAGTTTCAGAGAAAATCCAGCGACATCTCCTTGTCGTTGTAAATGCCTCCTAGTTGTACTGGGACTCGTCTATGGTAGCTCCTAGTTTCCACCACGGATAGCAGACACGGACGTTGGCTGCAGTGGCTCCTCCATGGACTGCAGGCTGACGTTGCTCTCCTAGTGATGGGAAAAGGTCACCTCGCCTCTATGAAAGTCCACACGGACCACCTATAACTCATGTCGTCCTACCAGAATGGATAGGAAAGAGTTGTCCCTCATGTTGGTGTACTAGTCACCAACTTGCTCTCCTATAATTATTCTCCCTTGCTATCCCTCCCTTTATCGGGTTGGACTTATTTGGGTTCTCTAGGTTTCCACAACTAGAGAAGACAAACAATTATCAGAGGCAATTAATGTACCTGAGAAGTCCCCAGTACCCCTCTATTTATAGGAGGGGTTAGGGTCTGGGTTCCCAGTCTGTGTGGGAGTGGAAGGGACCAGAAGATCATAAATTTTTGAAACCTATTAGAGCTGAACCAATCGGTTGGCAATCGAACTGTTCGGTTCACACAATTAATGTACAACATGACATTGACACTATTCCTTGATGAAATCAAATTTCTCCATGAGCTGGATGACTCGCCCAAAGAGCCAGTCGTCTCACGACCCCAAATGATTGGTTGGCTGAGCTGAGCTGATCAGTTCACCTAGTGAACTGGTCGGTTCACTCCCTATTTCAGGAAGAACTCGGGTAATTCCTTATCCAATCAACCTGACACTCGAACCGGTCGTTTCATCTCATGAGCCGATCGGTTGGGAGTCTAGTCAGTTGATTTATTGTTTGAATTGTATTAACTAAACACTTTAGTAATTAATCTAATTATCATTCAAGATCAAAACTCCTCTTCTAGATCAATTCCTACGTGTGTGATCCTATAAGTCTCATATTACGCTGGTAGTGAATGTCCATAAAAGTTTATGACGGCAATGAGTGGTGTCTAGTCGCACATCAATGCTACCTAAGTAAATGGAAAGTTAGAGAACAACTTCAACCTACAATCTATATATGGTGCTACAGTGTTTGTATAGTTCTTTTATCTCTGATATCCAGATTAAACTTGTCCCCATGTGTCACAATCACCCCATGTTGCAGTGCATGTGTCGGAATGCATTCGAACACCACCTTCTTGTATATATGAGCACGGGGATTTATTTATATAAACGTAGGTGGCCTTCTTTATGTATAAAGAAACATCTACAATTATTTATTGGAGTAATGAATATAATTGAGCTTTTTTTTTGTGATCATGCGGTGGTTTATGTTGCTGGGGATTTTTACTCAGATATTTTTTTCTCACTTTGAGGAGTGGCAATAAGGTACATCGCGGCATATCCTTCTTTCTTATCGGAGAGGTTTGAAACATTGAATACAAATTCATGTAAACATGTTAAGGCGGATTTAGGCCTAGTTAAAGATGAAATGGTGGGCGGAAAACCCAAAAGAACAGAGTGACTGTAGCTAGATCGAATTGTAATTTCTTTCCTTGATTGGTTATTGAACCGGTCGGCCCTCTCGTTTCTCACCCCCTTAACTCCTCAAGTAATACACTGAATATTTGGGACGTACAGGCTAGGTAGCTGGCCAGGCAGATGGATGCATTTAGACATGTGATCGATCATGCGTCAACCACACCGACGGCAGCAGGTCCAACTACTGCCTCCGGGCGTCCTTCGACCTTATATTTCACCCCGGCACCGGAGAGGTCACTTAGGTACTTGTCGAGCCTGCCAGCGACGTGATTGGGGACCGATAACAGGACGTTGAAAGCATGGACGTCCCCTACGATGGGGAGGAACAGGCAGTAGATCTCACTGGCAAGCGGTCCAACATGCACGGGTAATCCGGCACCGAAATCTACGTCCTCGATACCCAGCTTAGACCACTGCGAGATGACCAAGCTGGCCGACAGATCCGGCGGCCTCCTCCCTCGACGTTCCCCAAGTGCCTCGACGACGGACTTGACGTACCCTTCATTGACCTTCGCCTTTGCGGCCTGTACGATCTCGACGGCCGCGCGGAGGTTTGAGGAAACGAGCCTGTCGGCGGGACACTCTGCGCACGCCAGCACGAACGCGTTGCCGGAGTATGGTGGCGATGCAGGGATGGCGGCTCCGACCCTGTCCCTGACGTTGACGGAGAATAGTAGCTTGACGCGGAGCGACGGAGGGTACTGCTGTGCGTCGGTGACGAGTGCGCGGACCCAGGACCGCCAGACGTGCGCCGCCAGTGCCTCGAAGGATGTGCATTTCAGTGTAGGTGGTGACAGGGCGCGCTTGAGCTGGAGGGTGTGTGACGGTGTGAATGTGGCGGAGATGGGCGTCATAAGGTTTTGTGGGTGGGAGAGGAGGCGGGAGGAGAGGTCGATGTGGCGGAGGTGCGGGTCGGTGGCGTTGGAGGAGACGAACAGAGGGAGGTGAGCAGCAGCTGGAGCGTCGGTACTGTCTTCAAAAGCAATGTTATTATTGTTGTTTTTCTTGGGCATGAGGATTGGCGGCCGGGTGTGGGATGGCGGCACGGGAAGGATCTGGAGAGTATTGGCACCGGTGTGCTTCTTGGCGGTGAGTTGGGCCCACGTCTGGAGGAAGTGGGCGGATGCGATGCCGTCCATTACGCAGTGGTTGATGGCGGTGCAGAGGATCATGCCGCCGCAGCTGAGGTGGGTCACCTGCATATCACATTCACAAGAGTTGAGTCGCCGTCGTCATGAATTGATGATGATCGCCATGCAGCTTGGTCAACACGGCAAGAACATGCAAGAGAGTGACTATGATAATGAATTGAATTGAATGGGCGTAGAGAGAGAATGAGAAGCTAGTATGTTCGAGATGATGTTTATTTAGAAAGAAACAAATGATTCCTTGTAGCATGGCGACAGCGACAGATAACTGTTGATCAAAACAATTATAGAACCATTATTACTAGTATGCATGATCATCATGGCGAAGATGAATAATAATAGCTAGCTAGCATGGGAATATTATTAACTGCTGCCAGTCAAACACGCAACATGAATATGATCATCGCTACTACCCACTGGCCCGTATCTACTTCCCTTTCCGCCCGGGATCGGGTTCCCTAGCGGTTGGAAATTAGTTATTCGTGCATTATCTTTCGTATCTTGTAGATAACGCTTGCGACCTTGGAATCCACGGAAGATCAAGATCGTATAAATGGATAACAACATGGTTACCGGCGGCTGAGGAGAAGGACGACACCATGCATGGACCACAGCTGGGTGGTTTGGAATTGGGAAGGGTCGACGTTACGAAAATACCCAGATCCAAGTGACTGTGAAATGAAGGTATTGCGCCCCTTCACGGGTGGGTGCATGAACCAAGGGGACCCCCGGATCTTTATTATTCATGTGATGCCCATGTATACGTCTTAAAGATCCATATTCCCAAGAAGAAAGGAAAAAATGTCGCATCAAATTGTTGGATGTGTATGTGGTTTAGGTAAGTACAAAATAGCTTTGTGTCCACAATAGATTGGAAATCCCAAACAACTCGTTACAATTTGCATCCCTTAATTTTGAACAGTGAACTTGTTAGATGATGGATGTTTTGCTCAACAAAATCACATCTTATATCATTTATTAAACTAGTGGGGGTTATAGCGCATTTCAACTCCCCCTCCCCCCCACCCCCCCAAAAAAAAAAAAACACAATGGAGGGTTTGTGGAAGAAACCCTGAGTTTTTCCGAGAAAACTCATGCAGTCCACTTACAGTCCCGTACAGTTGCAAAAACAAACATGCCATAAAAAGGAAATAAAGGTGATGATATTGATGACGGAAGCAATGTGTGTAGTATGGGTCAGAGGCCACATAGCAATGGCGGGCCAGCCAGTCAATCACTTAGTGCCCACTCACTACCCATGAAACTTTCTCCTGATAGGGTTATGATCTACATCTACTTCGATCTGCTCATCCCACCCCACCTCTCTTTATGATGAGAAATAAAGGCGCTAGCTGATCTCAGCGCAGCACGCTCAAGCAGGCATCAGCTTGTTAGTGGACTGGGAGTGGTGGTGGACGTGGGTGGATGCCGTGCGATCGAGCTCTGATATGATTCATGATTAGTTAGTTGTGTGTGCTTTATTATGTAATATCTATTTCTCTTCTGATTCGGTCACAATGAGGCATCTGTTCCATCAGCGATTAAAAAGCTTGTTTATGGTAATCATGATTATGATGATAAGCTTGTATATTCTAATAAGCTAACAAGGTGTGAGTGACTTGCTCCATTTTCGATCGTGTACATGCAAGGTGGCAGACTACGGGGATGTTCCCTTTCCAACTCAAAAGAGAAGAAATAAAGGGGTTGTGAGATGAATTAGATCATGATTAATATACGCCCCCACATGTAGTAAGTATATATGATAAGTGACTACATCGGAGGAATCATTCTGTGCGCGCACACAAGGCATCAATCCCAGAACAAATCCCCCCTCCATAAACAACAGGACGTGGGATATGACGGCAGGTCAAAGCATATGCATGCAGACCTTTTTCCCCAATTGCAAAATATGTTTGATGGGTAAGAATAAGCAGGGTGGCCGATTCTAATAACTTGGTTATACTCAAAACCAAACAACACATTTTAAACAGAAACGGGGGTACTGCAGTGGGAGCGCGCGCTCTCTCCTCTAGCTAGGGAGTAGCTGAGGATCTCGGATGTAAAGTAATTACAAGCTCATTCATTAAGGAAGAGACCGATTAATTACCTGTACTGCGAGAGGCGGGACCCCGACGAGCCACCGCCCGTTCGGTGGAACAGGGCGGTACAGCAGCTTCGACCACGAACGGTTTGGCCAGGCAGCCCAGCGGAGGAACTCATCGGCGGACATGTCGATGCTGGCCTCGGTGAACAGAGCGCCTTCGCCATTGCAGTCGACTTCCAGCCCGCCGTCACCCAGCTGTGTGGTACACGGCCTGACCCGGCCTGCCAGAGTGGGGTACAGAGACAGAGTCCGGGAGAGAGACGCCCGAAGATCGTCACCTGAGGGAAGCTCTGCTTCCGGCTTGGTGTAGACGTAGAGGTACTTGATGGAGAACCGGAGGAGGGGCTGGTCGTCGAGAGGTGAGAGTGCTAAGGTGTGGCGAGGGCGAGGAGGGTCGGGTGTCACCAGTGTGGGGGCGCCGATGATGCGAGGGTCGGGGACGTCGAACTCCACCATGTTGCTGTTTCTTTTCTTTTCTTCAGGTGGTGATTATTGATAGTGGTGGATGGATTTAGCTGTTTGATTGGAAGGACGCGCTTACCTAGCTAGGATAGCTGCTCCTGCAGCTGCTACGTTCTTCTTTTCTTTCTTTCCCCGGCCCTTCCTCCTCCTTTTCTGTGATGGTGGTGTTGTATATGACACAAAGATAACTAGATAGCTACTAGTAGTGGTCACCACAAGCCGCGACGCGAGATCCACCCACCGTGCGCCCGGAGGGAAGGAGGTTAAGGGATGGTGCGTCCAGCTGCTGGCTGGGTGGGAGATATATATAATTGAAAGAGAGATATGAATGGATTGGAGATACAAGTGGGGAAGTAAGCAAAGAGAAAAAGGAGAGTTCGGGATGGAGAAAGGTTTTATTAGTGGCACCAGATAAAAGAAGAAGAAACCCAATAAGCAGCTAAAAAACGAGAGAGAGAGAGAGAGACCAAAGAAAGAAACAGGCCAGGCCCAGGGAGGTTGATTGGATTATTGGAAGAGCAAGGGAATAAAGGCAGCTAGCAGAGCTGGGTCGATCGATAGATATGCCGTGAGGTACGAACAGATTCCCTCCTTTCACTCTTCTCTCTCGTCGATGGTTGGATGTATGTGCGCTTTGCAACAGGGATGTTACTTGTGGGGGCAGAAACCCTCAAAAGAAACAAACAATTTTGTTACAATGGAAAAGCGAGCAAGATTTGAAGCCTGAGGTAGCTAAACCCCGCAGATCGGAAGGAGTCAGAAAGAGGAAAGGATTCGCTATATCCCTCTCTTCCTCCTGATGCTGTTGCTCTGCCTCATCTACTACTCTGCTGTGGATCTTGCTGTCGTCCCTCCACACCACCTACATAGTAGTACGTACACCCTCCCTCATACATGATCGAGATTCTTGTTGTTCAGGACGGCTGGACCATGCGCCCCTTTGCCTTCGTTTGCTTCCTGGTTTTCTGTACACAAAAACACTTAGGCTAGAATATGTGATTAATATATATATCATCCTCAAAATAACATCAACCAAAATTAGGCTACTCCATATCTAAAACTCTGTATCGGCAGCTTCCGTTTTCTCCTGCTCCCTCCGCCAGGTCAAGTTTGAACATTCTTATGATGCCAGGCTCGGTAGTCTGGTTGTAATAGGTCCTTGTGGGCTCTGTCCCCATTTCCGTTATTGTAAGCTGACATGCAGGAAATCATGATATGTTGTATCCACCTGCTGAAATATATGTTGTATGGATAAAGTGGTTATCAAATAATATCTTGTTTCTGGTTGTCCAAATTACCCATATAATGGCGGCAAGCAAAGTGACATGTTGTGGATATCTATCATTTTGCTCCTAGTATATTGTGATCTGTGGATGATGTTCAAGTAGGTGTTAGCTAATATTGTGGTGGATGTGGTGTAGTGTGTCCATATCCTTCTAGATGCCTGACATCCATAAAAATGATGTAGGGTTGATTCCTCATTGTTGTTGCAAAGAGAACATCTAGATGGCCCCCAGAACCCCCTATGCCTCATCATCATCATGTCCGTGAGTAATTTATCGTGGCAGATGAGCCAAGTCAGAATGTGTAGTTTGGGTGGGCAATTTGTTTGCCAAATCTTATTATATAGCCTCATTTTACCTCTATATGTAAAGAAACGATATGCTAGTTTAGCAGAGTATGTTGAGCCCCAAATCCAATTGATGTGTCTGGTGGTGTTTTACACTACAAAAAATTGGGCTATTATTCAAGAACATTTATGAAGAACCAAGAACCGTGAATAATAAAGTCTATTTGTGAGGACTTGTCCCTCAAATACGAGATTGAATCCCTCAAGCGTGTTTTTAATATAAGTAGACCTTTTTGAGGGACACTAATCCCTCACAATTGCATTATTCACTCCCCCATTCCGTGAAAAATTGTTTGTGAGGATTTCCCACCATACGGGTCATAGTTTCCCTCCACAACTTTCCCAAAACCCCCGTAAAAAACCTACCGACGCCCTGTTTGGCTGGGCTCGCTGTGTCCCTCCCACTCCTGTTTGGCTGCGCTCTCTGCACTCTCAGTGTCGCCACAAGGAATCGGTTGCCACCACAAAGGATCATCCGTGCGGTGCTAGGGTTGATCATGCTCTACTTCTGGCCACCGCCGAGGATTGATCCGCCGAGATCGATTGATCCTGCTCCGCCGTCGACGAGGGTCATTATCTTCTTTGCTTGGACGGTCGTCGTCTTGGCTTGGATAGAACGTACGACTACTGCGATCGCAGCTGAAGGTAAACAAATCCTTGGTTCTGAAATTGTAAGAATGTTAGACTGTAGTTTTTTTACATGATCAAAAAAATGAAATGTTTTATCGTGGCCAATACCACATAACTTCCAACATAAAGTACTTAACACTACATTGGATTGGTTGTAACATCATGAAACTCCTCCTCTTCAGTAATAATGTAAAGCTTTTTAGTCTGGCTATGGTTTAAATAAGGACAACCTTTCATCTTCCCACTTTAACATCATACTTTCCTACCTATCTTACCTGAATTCAAATCTAATAAGTCAAAAGCTTCACACTCTCAGTCTTTGGATAAGGTAGGATCTATATTCAGGAAATGAACAATAATTTCATCACAAAAGGGTCCACTACTGTATGTGCATGGTGTTTAATGTCAAATGTGGATAATGAAGACTTTCCTATATTTTTGGATTCACTTGGTTGAACCTCCTCATTGTGCACCATCATTGCTTCAAGGTTATCATAATCTAGAATTTTAGTTTGTTCTACATTATCTATCACTTCAGCATCTCTTATACTAGACTTTTGGGAAGGTCATTTCCATTTCATAGTCCATACTTTTGGTATTTGTACCTGACTCGTAGGAGGTCCTTGTTTTGTCCATCTCTGTCAGTAAAGATTCAACATCTTCATCTATGTTCTCTTGAACTTCTAGGGCTTTAAATTTATTACAAGGACGTGAGTGACTTCCAAGGGTCTCTGTAATCAGGTGACTGGTGGTTTCTAGGATGGCCTTCTAGAGTGGATATTTTTCCCATAGGAAACTTTACATTTGTCATCATCCTCATTCCAAACAACATATGCTTCTTTGTTGTAGCTTCTGGGTGTACAGGTTCTTGGTCTTGAGGTTTAGAAGGACATTCTATGAATGCATGTCCCATTATGCCACACTGAGAACAAATAGGAGGAATGGATTCATACTCAACCTTATAGATCATACCATTGATGATAACATCATGTTTCATTGGTTCATTAGTATCAAATTCAATGTCTAGACAAGTAAACTTACATTTTGTACAATTAGCAGTATGATCATTTACTTTTGTTAATTTTCCCAGGGCCTAATCAATCTTCTCGAATATGACTGAGTTATAAAGATGTAAAGATAAATCAATAATCCTATTTCATGTAATCACCATTGGAGGAAAATTGTTAGTAGAAATGAAATCATCCATCCACCTTGTCACACTAAGAGGGAACATGAAAATTGCCCATGGTCCTCCAGTCAACGTAGATAAGGAATCTTCATGACATGTTAATGGAACCACATAATAATCCATACTCAATTGGTACACTTGCCATCTTGAAACTGACACCAAAGCATTTTGATCTTGCCACAAAGAGTAAGATAGCTTATGGTTTTACCAAGAAGTTTAACTATAACTATCATTTGCAATGGTTTATGAAAAATGGAATAGGCTTCATGTGCAATATAAACTTTAGTGAAATCATGATCACTAACCAGCAAAACATCTTCAAGATTAGCTTCTTCCACTCTGAAATCGTCCAAGAAAGAATTTTTATCTTGGTTAGATCTAGAGCCAGTTGCATCTCTAAATGTTATCAAGAATCACATAGCTACCAGTGTCATTTCAGATGATGAGGCTAATTGATAATGGACTGTGCAAAATTATGCATCATTGGTTTGAGCTGATAAATTATCGTCTTCATAATTCTCTGAAGCCAAAGAAGGGGTATGTTGGCCCCTTATTCCTTCATAATCGAATTGGATTCTAACTTTAAGTAGCGGAGAAAATGTAATGACTTCAACTGGGGTCTCTACCAAGGTACTCTGAATAGTAGGAGGAATACCATTGGTATTCTCAATTTTAGCATCCATGGTGTTGTGTTCCAAGTCAATAGGAATTTTTTCTTTGGTGTATCAGTATGAAAATTGTATTTTGTGGAAGGGCAACTCCTTCCTTACATCCATGGCCTCGCCGGCCATGGTGGCCAAGTGTAACCCAACTGTAGCCACTGAGCCCACCCCTTCATGTCGCCTAGAGTTGTAGAGAAGAGTCTTGAGGAGACTCCATGCAATCAACCTTTTGTTTTTGAGGAGGCCTATAATATGTCTAAAAGTTAACAAACAATACAACCTAGAAGACAAAATTAACACATTAGACTAATCTAATTAAAAAATAAATCTTTGTTTCTTTTCTACTTTCGGTTGCTTGAATGAAGTGATCTAGCTATCACATGACTTTCTTTGTAGATTGGTAATTTGTTTGTTTGAATTTAGGTAAATCTAGTTTATCTCAAAATTCTGCACATTTTAGATACATAATATGCCTTTCAGTATTTTCTTTATGAATATGGTTGAATCTACTCTTGTTTATATTGTTGGTATATATTACCATGTGACATGTGCTTAAGTTCGAATTATATATAGGAAATATTTGGTTTAGGTTCTCAAATGACAACACATAAGCTAACGTATCACAAATTATTTGACTTCAAAACTAACAAAGCATATTTCTTCCCATCAAAACTTGACTAGATTTTAGCGTTCTAGTAGATTATAGTGATTAGTGTTGGTTTGAGACAAGGCCAATCCTAACCAAATAAAAAAGTTGCAGTCTTGTTTGGTCTAATCTAGCGTCACCAACAATCTAGTATGGTATGAAAAAAATGAATATTTGTGGTTTGATTTGTGATTTAGGCCTAGACCATATTAGACAAGATCATTCCCACTCCTATTTACATTTATAAAAACTTTTTAATGCTATGAACGTTATGTGATTTTATTCTCATGTTGAGACAAATTAAGTATGTTTGTATAACACATATTAAAAATATATTGATTTCACCACACATGAGAGTTTCATACTTCTGGTCACATAAAATAGCCATATTAATTAAATCTCAAACCTTATAGCCTTCATTCGAAACTCACATTGTGATGTTTGATAAATGGGTAATATTACTATGGACTGAGAATGGGTTAATGCTTAAAAGTAGACCTGTAGTAAGCTAAGTGTAATGATTTATCAAAATTATATGGGTCAAATGGAATATGTACGAGTCTAGTCACCACTTAATTGATATATAGAAAATTTGATCATATATAATCTTAATACTATGGTTTTATCTCTCTCTCACGTTCCTTTGAGAACTTTTGGACGTACAATATGTTGCTAATTAAAAACGTATAAGCCTATGGTAAATAAGATTTATTGATGCTTAAATTGATATATCCTTAACTCATTCATAGTGATGGTAGAGTTCTGGTGTTGGTATGTGTTTGGTGGTTTGAGAGTTTGCTGATGTCTCGATGAGTATATTTTCTTTTCCCTCTTCTGTTGATATGAGTTGTAATGAAGACAGAGGTAGTCCCTGCTTTCAGAGATAGTTTCTGGTTGCCAAAGTCTATTTATATCAGTCTTGTGGTGATATGTGGTTGATGGATTAGGCTCGTCAGTTCTTTTTATCATATTGGGTTGTTGGTTGTGAGCTCTGCTCTCTTGGTCTAGGCATCTGATCAGATTTTTAAAGAAGTCTTGCTTTCTACTTGGACTTTTATTGGTTTCTATTTGCTTCTTTTTTTTGTTGGATTAGTTTGAGATGATAGTTCATATGCTCCCCTCTCACTTTATAGTGATGGTTGAGTTCTGGTGTTGGTATGTGTTTGGTGGTCTGAGAGTTTGTTGTTGTCTTGATGAGTATGTTTCCTTTTCCCTCTTCTATTGATATGAACTGTGATGAAGAGATAGGTAGTCCCTACTTTCAGAAATAGTTTCTGGTTGCTGAAGTCTATTTTTATCTGTCTTGTGGAGAGATGTGGTTGATGGGTTAGGATCTATTGATGGAAGTTGTGCTTATTATTCATTGTTGCTCCCCTCTCACTTTTATAGTGATGGTTGAGTTTGAGTGTTGTTGGATGTTTTGGTGTCCTTTCTGGGCTTCAAGTACAGGTAGCATACTTATGTGGTGCTTGCGGATAAGTTTGGGAGGTTGAATATCTGCTTTGGGACTTTGGCCTTATGGTTGTGTTCTCTATGAGCTCAAAGGTGTCGTGTAGGTCTTGATTTGCATCAGTTCTTTGCCTGAGTTTTATCCTCTGGGGATGTTGGATGTGAGATCTGCTCTCTTGGTCTAGCATACTGGTTTGTTTTGCTTTTTCCTGGTGATGGTTGAGTCTAATGCTCCCCTCTCACTAGCTGTTTTTAAGCTTGGATCTGGTATTCAGGTTTCTGGTTGCCTCCTTTTCTTTGAGGGATCACCAAATCTAGCTAAGAAATCACTACCTAGAATATTAGAAAGAGTTTTACCTCCTGAACACCAAGGATCAATCGAAATCATAGTGTTACAACCTTCACCAACTCTAATTTCAAAATTATCAATATGCCTATCCTGTATAGAGAGCGGATTCCTCCAAATCCAAGAATAGATTGACTTTGGTTTACTGCTCCAAACAAAATCTCTTCATCCTTACCTTTCATGAGGCCACTTTACCCACAAAGAATTTTTATTCTGAGAAACATTCCAATGATTTTTTAATAAGAATAGCCTTCAACAAATCTTCAATATGTCTAATAAGAATAGCCAGACTAATTCAAAGCTTTCAGAGGAACAATCTTCTTCTCTTCTACATAAGCTTTCATAATAGAACTCAAACCTATATCAGGTTACTCGATTATTTATATATATATAATCAAGGAATATAAATACCTAGATAGACTGAAAGGAATATAATCAATATACTATTTGAATTGCATATATATATACATTTCTTGTAATGTGTGCTTAACTTATTATATATTTTCCTTCATGTAGATGGATTTTCTAATAGATCGGAGTTGGATGTATATTGGGAACAGAGTGCGAAGTGATGTATTCAAGGCAGGGTTACGAAAATTCATTGAGTTTTCTCTTATCCATCAGAGACCAACTAGACAGGGGAAATTAATATGTCCTTGCAAGGTATGTTTAAACAGATACCTTAAAACAGAGGAGGAGGTATTCTCACATGTATTACAAAAAGGATTTGTGCATAGCTATGATGTTTGGACGTTTCATGGGGAGGTGATTGGTAGGAGAAATCCTGTTGTGGCACCAAACATGCCTATCACCGACAATATGCATCAGATGCTGGAGGATTTGTTTGGTATGGGTGACACAACAAATGACCACTCTACTGATGCTACAGAGGAACCTGCAAATGTAGATGCATAAAGATTTTACAAGCTACTAAAAGAGGCAGATCAACCACTCTATAGAGGTTGCACAAGTCATTCTAAGCTATCGTATTTGGTTGCCTTGCTATTTCTGAAGGAGGAATCTGGATGGTCCAGCGATTCTTTCACAAAGTTGTTACAGATGATTATTTCAGGATTTCCAGAAGAAAATTGTCTATTCCCGGAGACGTACTATGAAGCAAATGCGATCGTGAAGGATTTACAACTTTATCATTCTACTATAGATGTATGTACAAATAATTGCATGCTTTTTCGCAAAGATGCAACTTCAAAAGAAAATTGTGATACTTGTGGTACTTCAAGATGGAATGAAAAGCAATACAAAACAAAGGGAAAGAAGGTAGCTGCTAAGTTCATGTATCACTTACCTTTGATACATCGGTTAGAGAGGCTCTATATGTCTTCATCTATTGCTAATAATGATTTGGCCATCTGAAGGAAAAGGCAAGGATGGTCGTATTCATCATCCTTCATACACACCAGAATGGTTGTCTATTGATGCCAGGTATCCAGACTTTGCTGCTGAACCACGCAATATTAGATTGGCATTAGCAACAGATGTATTTAATGCATTTGGCAATATGAGTGCATCACATAGCATCTGGTTTGTGTTGGTGACACCTCTCAATCTTCCGCCTTGGCTTCTTATGAAAGAACAATTTATTATGATGTCCCTATAAATCCCAGGTCCACATATGGTTGGCAATGACCTTGATGTATACTTGGAGCCATTAATTGAGGAAATGCAACTACTTTGGGAGCTTGGAGTCAAAGTTTATGATGCATATAGCAAAAGGAATTTCACTATGCGGGCAATGATTTTATGGACCATTAACGATTTTCCAGCATATGGTGACTTATCTGGTTGGAGCACTAAAGGTAAGAAAGATTTGGGATGTCCTTGTTGTAATGTGGAGACTGTATCAAAATGGTTAAAGTTTGGGAAAAAGAAATGCTATGGTTTCCATCGACGTTTTCTTCCAATGAATCATCCATATAGATGTGATAGGAAAATTTGGATGGTGAAAAAGATTTTCAACTTCCACCTAAGCCACTATCTGGAGAAGATATACTAAGGCAATTTGATGGATATGAAAATATCACATTTGGAAAAATGAATAAGCGCAAGAGGCTTGAAGATCAAATTCAACCATTACCTCCTGGTTGGAATAAGATAAACATATTTTTTCAGCTACCTTATTGGAATTATTTATCTGTTAGACACAATCTGGATGTGATGCACATAGAAAAGAATGTGTGCGAGAATATTTTAAACACATTATTTGGTGATTCTAAGAAAAGTGAAGACAACTTACAAGCTCGTCAAGATATGAAGAAAATGCACATTCGAAGAGATTTATGGCTAGTAGATGCAGGTGACCGCTATTACTTGCCTCCAGCATCTTACACCATGACTAATGCACAGAAAGATAAGTTCCTATCTGTGTTAGAAAAGTTGAAAGTTCCTGATGGCTATTCTTTTAACATATCTAGGTGTGTTAGCAAATCTGATAGAAAACTTGTTGGGCTGAAAAGTCATGATTGCCATGTTCTTATGCATCAACTTCTACTTGTTGCCTTGAGACATTGCATAATCTTAGATGTGTCCAAGCCTATTGCTAATTTGTGCTCATTTTTCAACAAACTTTGCTCTAACATTATTGATGTGGAGGAATTCAAAGAATTGGAACAAGAAATTGCTGTCACTCTTTGCCAGTTGGAGAGAATCTTCCCTCCTTCTTTCTTCACCATCATGATGCATTTGCCCATTCATTTAGCTTATGAAGCCAGGCAAGCCAGATCTGTCCGAACTAGGTGGATGTACCCAATAGAGAGATACTTGAAGAAATTGAAGAAGTATGTAAGAAACAAAGCTAAACCGGCTGGTTGTATTGCTAGTGGCTATTTAGCTGAAGAAAGTTTGACATTTTGTGCTAGGTACTTGCATAATTTTGAGACAAAACTCAACCACACTCCTCATAATGTTGATGGATCTCCAATTAGAGTTGGAGTGTCAAGAAATTTCGACATCCACACTTTGGAACAAGCCCATCGTTATGTCCTTTTCAATAAAGAGGAATTGGATGTTTACAGAAGGTAAGATTTAATTACGTCCTAAAATTCTTGCTGATATTTGTATATTTGTTGTACATTAATTTAGACACTTCTTATAAAGTAGTAAACACATGTGTATTCTTCAAGATATGGAACACAACATTGCCCCACGGACCCTAGAAACAAAACATGCAAAGGAGTTTTCTAAGTAGTTGAAAGAGCATGTAAGTCTCAAACATAAATATTGTTGTCACTCTTAATGTTCAAGTTAGTGTAGATTACATTTATGTTTTACTTTTTTATGAAGTTAATGCAAATGTAAGAGATTAGGCCGAACAGTATTAGCGATGATTTGAGATGGTTATCCCAAGGCCCTTGTGCTGAGGGAATGTCTTATGAAGGATTTTCGCTCAATGGATATCATTTCCGTTCAAAGCACATTGAAAATACATGTACTACACAAAATAGTGGAGTGTATTTGTGTGCTGACACTTCAAGTTATTCAAGTGGTAGAGATCAAAATCCTATAAATGTTGAAGTCACGTACTGTGGCTACTTAGAGGAGGTTATTGAGCTAACTTATGGTCCAAGAATCAAAGTTCAGTTGTTCAGATGTTCTTCGTATGATGAAAGCACTTCTAACGGGTTGTGAATTGATGAATATGGGTTCACACAAATCAACACTTCAAGGATAAAAAAAATGGAGGAACCCTTTATCCTGGCTTCTCAAGCATTGCAATGCTTTTATGTGAAGGATCCTAATGCTGATGATTGGTGCACAATGCTAAAACACCCTCCTAAAGATTATTCTGAAGTACCTCTTATTGAGAATTGTTTGACTGGTTTACAATCTGAAGCTATTGATGGTGGTGTAACTAATGATGTGTCTTGGATGAGGAGTGACATTGAGGGATCTTTTGTTGATAGAACTAAAAAAAAGAATGATGGGGCTAATGTTTAGTTCATTAATCTGTCTGTTTTCATCAAATTATTTTTTTTGCAAGTCTAGAATAATTTATTTGGTGAATATGTTCTATTGCATTTTTTTGGCAAACTGTTACTATATGGCATATTCTTTGCAATTTATTTAGTCTTGTTTCATATACCAGCAAGTAGGACATCATTATTATTTTTTGGGATATGAAACCAAGGTACTCTACAATTTATATGTTTTTCAAATGCTGAATATTCATATGTTGGTGTCTCATATTCTCCGCAATTTTTTTTTCAAATGTAGCTACTACTTTTGCTACTGACATTTCTGCACTAATAATCTAATTTTTTTTCTTGTCAGTTGAAGGATGGCAGGAAGAAAAATCACTAGATCTAGTTGTAACAACACACCCAGTCAACCTATTACTGTCCCTCCATCCACAATTGTAAAAAATTGTGAGGATGAACCTACTCTACTGTCCAACAATATTGAAAATGATGTAACAGTTGAAGAAAATGTTGAGGTTGAACAGGAGAATAGGAAGTATGGATGTGGGCCTGCAAGTGAGAAAAGCCTACTTCCTAAGCAAGGGGAGCCACGTCACAAGGTCCAATGGGATTATGAAGGAAATGCTATTGGGGAGAATGGTGCCAAATTGAATCGTTATTGTCATATGTTAGCAAGGAAACCACACATATGGCATCTAGACTTGAAGTGGAATGAACAACCACAACAAGCTTTTGTAGATAGAAAATCATTTATTGAGGTAATCTTTTTCATAAAAAGACCAACAAATTATATGATTGTTATATCTAAAGTAATATTTTCTATGTTTTTGTAGAAATACTTCAATTTAGGCAGTCACCCTAATGCATGGAATCACATTGATGAACACATTATCAAAGGGATATCAGTGTGGAGGGCACATGTAAAGAAAGATTACAATGAAAAGTACAAGATTGAACCAGAATTGATGATGAAGAAAGTTGAGAAAAATGCTTCCATAGATATGGACCAGTTTAAAAATCTTGTTAAAGAATGGGGAATCGAGAAGTCTAAGGTACAATGGTTTCATATAACTTGCATGTATACCTATCTACTTTTTCTAATTATATGTTTCTTATGGTTTAGAAAATTTCTGAGATCAACAAGGCAAACAGAGCAAAAAAAGTGATGGATCATACCACAGGATCAAAGCCATGGAGTTGTTATCGGGCAGAAATGGTATTAATAATGGACACTTGTCTTTCTTAGTAGGAGTTGAACATATAACATGGGTAATTATTATGTTATCTATCATGTGTAGGTCAGTGAAGATCAACCTTGTTGTGCCTCTTAACAAATTTTTGGAAAAAGTTTATGACAAAAGCCCACAAGTGGTTAGAAAATGGATATTTGCTTTCCTATGATGTCTACAAAGCTACATATGCTTAGATATCTCAATTTAAGCTTTTCTTTTATGATGCTTTCTAATTACAGCTTGAAATCTTTGATATTGTGGAAAACCAAGTAGCAAACCAAGAAGAAATAGATCCTAGAAGTGTTGATAATCTAACACGTGATGCTTATTTGCAAGTTTTAAATCCTTCCAAAAAGGCTAGGATCTGAGGTGTTGGAATTGGGCACAAAGAGATAGGACATAGGGGAAAAGCTGCCCGTATAAGATATGAAATGCTTCTTGAGGAAAGCAATGCAAAGGATGTATGTTGGATTATAACTAAACTTGAACTATTAGTTAGAACTAGTCTATTAGATCGATGTTTGTAATTTGTTTTCTATTTCAAGATAAACTTAAGGAACTTGAAGAAATAGTAAATGGATTGAAGAACTCCGTCTCCCAAATAATGACTTGGTATAATCAATCACAGGTAACTTAGATTCAGTTGTCTATGTCAATGTAATATATAATTTTTTTTTGACATTGTTGATCTATTTGTTATAGGGTGGCAGTATTAATGTTGATTGTGCAGCTGAATACCCCAATCAGAATACTGCAAGTGTCTTACACATGCAAAGTGGCACAAATAGGTCGGGTGTGGGTTCTTTTCACATACAAGACAATACAAGTAGTGGTGCAGATGTAGGCATGTTTCCCAGGAAAAATAATTCAAGCGGGGATGGCTTAGGAAGACTTTCTAGACAAAGCAATTCAAGGGAGACTGGAGTAGGCATGCTTTCCATACAAGGCAATTCAAGGGAGAATGGAGTAGGTAGGCTTTCCATACAAGGCAATGGACATCCACTAATCTTTCAGCCACAGGTACCTCATAACATCTATACATTATTTTCAATATTCATACACATAAGAATATTAACATGTACACTTTATTAAAGGCTGCAGTTGAAAGTTGGTGCCCTACTTCTGGTAATAATCAACAAAGTCATCCTCAAATGCAGAGCACACCAAGCACATCTTCATCGGTGTCTTTCACACCAAGAACTCAACGTTTAAATCAGGTATTCAATACGTGCTTAATTCCTTCCAACCATCAGGGATTACCCAATATTAGCAAGTTTCTTCTCCAGTATGCTTTTAATAATAGATAGCTCTTCTCTACTCATATTTCTTGGCAGCCACTTGGCAGGCACTGTTGGCAACCACTGTTGTTGTTGAACTGTCTCACTTCTTTGTCATGGTTCACTTTGTTAGATATGACTACATGTTCTTCTATCCCACACAAAATCTTGTTTAAATTTTGTTCTATTAAAATCCAATCTTTAGTGAACATGTGGACAAACAGTTTGAGCGCTCCTCTAGCCCATTCTTTTTCATTTTTCTATATTGGGAGGTTCTTTAATGATGTCATAAACTCCATCTTAAGTTAGGTATAAGACTGTTGGTGGTAAGTGCAAGGGAGGAGGAGACGGGATCCTCTTACAATATTCTAAACCCCATATGTTATCCCCAAATTCTTTATAGTTTTGCTACACGTGTATCTTGTTGCTCTTTAAGACTGACTTTGCATGAACAAGTCGTATTTGAACTGCTGCTCTTTATTTCTAGGCTCGAACTTGTTTCTCAACTTCCAAATTGATACTTTGGTTGAAGTTTGTTCATTTGATGTCACAAAAGTTGATATATTCTTTTGTAGACTTAGTAGGGGCTGCGGGTTCACTTGTTGTCTCTACTGGAATCTATGACAATTCATCTGTTGATTCACTTGTTGTCTTTTGATATATTCTTTTGTAGACTTAGTAGGGGCTGCTGGTTCAAAGTCACTGGTGATCACCACGGTCATGGTGGGTGTGCCACGACCGTGGCGAGGGTAGTGGGGAACGGCCGTGGGGGGTGAAAATGGTCGTGGTGTGAGGGAAGTGGTGAGTTGGTGGTGGCCACGGCTGTGGCGGAGTGCCACGGTCATGGTGGGTAACATGCACCACGGTCGTGTTGGGTAACACGGCCGTTTTGGAGGGGGAGGAGCTGACCGTGGGGAGGAGCCACGGGCGTCTTGATCATCTTCGGCCACGGTCATGGCGTTCCGGGCAAAAATCTTGTTGGCAACTGACTTCTTGCAATTAATTCCCACGACCATGGCAGGGTGCCACGGCCGTGTTCTCTTCTCCTGACCATGACCGTTCTGATGGCCACGGTCGTGATGTCTTCAATGGCCATGATCGTGGCTGGGAGGCCACGACCGTGGGACTCAGTGGAATTTCCCTGTTGCAACTTGTTGGATCTTGGCAATAAACGCACGACTGTGGCATTGTGGCCACGGTCGTGGTGAGGCTTGACTTCTTGATTTCACTTCTGACTTTGTCATTTTCGGATGTTTTTGCTTGGGGATGATTCTTGGCCACTGGAGGTAGGTTGAGGGAGACTTTGGGGCCTTCTTTGGGTCCCTCCTTCTCTCTCTTCCATCTAAGCATGGTCCAAGAACCTGAAAAACAGTGCTGTTTAGGGATTTTTGGCTGCAAACTTTTGGAGGATACAAATTATGAACAAGCCCAAATCATTAAAACGAAATTTGTTAAAAAGCTGACAGAATAAAATTGCAGCTAGATATCAGCTTCTTTAGGGACTAGGATATCAGCTTCTTTAGGTTGTATCCCACTGAGTTTTTTTTAATTATGTACTATTTACTAAGTTCAATCATAATTTTAGTTTATGGGTGCATGTTGCTGCTATGTTGGTTCACTTACATTTATCTCTACTTTGCACTCACTCTGATTCCTTTTTGTATTTATATTGATAGGGTAGAATTACTTTTAATGATGTATTTCGACGGGCAATGCACCTTGGAGTAGACCAAAACCGAAATATAAGGGTAAGTTATTTGTTGTACTATGATTTATGTATAAACTTTAAATTCTATTAATATAATGATTTGTCATTTTTAGGAGAAGAATATTCAAGTACCTAACCGTATGAGGCCTGGCATTGATGAAGAGAACCACACCATTTGAAGGAATATGGAGACATAGTAGATCTTAAGAGTTTCTAGCATGATATGTTGATTGTCATCAATCTCAAATTTTATAACCATATGTACTCTTTATTTATATCAACATTGAGCACGCAATGTATGGATACTATTTTACTTCAATAACAAAAATTGGTTTGAGGTGATTTAACATTTTTATGTGTCATTTTGGTGTTGAATCTTCTTATGATGTCATGTGAATTAGTATAAAAATATTTCTTGAGGTTATGTATACAATGTTTTCATTTAAAATTTGATATTCACTATAGTAACAATTAATTAACATTTAATAAATCATTCAATAATCAATAACCAAATCATTTACAGTAGTCCCTCATAAATATATTGATGAAGGTCCAGATTGACCATCAAAATTGCATTGATGACGACCACATAGCCCCTAAAAAATAATATTAATGAAGGCATTATCCCTTAAAAATATATTCTCCAGGACCATCAAGTCCCTCAAAAATGTATTTTTGAGAAGTAAACATGCCCTCAATAATGTTATTATGAAGGCTAAATAGTCCCTTAAAAATGTATTTATGAAGGCTAAATAGTCCCTCAATATAACATTCTTAAGGGTCAGTTGGTCTGTGACAATTGTATTTGTGAGGGCCACTGGTATTTGTCACATGAGTTCTCTTCACGGACCATTTGTGAGGGCCAGACTCACAACCGTCCCTATTTGTGAGGGCTTGTAGAGAGGGGTTTGTGACAGGACTCACTCGTGAATACTGGCCCAATTTTTACTAGTGTATTCCAGTTGTTGTAGGATATTCACATATGTTTCCGTATCTGTCCATCCTCTGAGGAAACATTTTAGGTTGTTGTCTCAATTTGATCCCAACTTGGTTAGTGCTAGGCGATTGTTGTAATTGTTTAATGAGTTGGGGATGTATCTGGATGAGAGTTGTAGGTTGATAAGCTTCTGCCCATTCCACCATGGATCATGCCAAAATTTGGTATTTATCCATAAGTGCGGTGGTATCCGGTTGATGTCTAAAATGATGTGGAGAGTACTACCCATGTACTTCCATAGGGATGAGGATGTCCTATTAGTTGTAAACGTCCATGGTGTTTGTTGTTGGAGGTATTTGTCAGTGAAGATATCTCTCCATAGTTTGTTGTCTCTGTTACTGATTGATGACATGATCTTGTCTATGAGGTAGAGGTTGTAGAGATTTATGTTGATGATGTCCCATCCAATTGGTCAAGTGTAGTTTCTTGTCTGTGTGCTCCCATAAGAACTTCCTTCAGATCCTATCAATGTTATTGAGGACATTATTAGGGAGTGGGATGCATGATAGATAGTAAATGATAATGGGTTTGAGGGAGGCATTGAGTAGGGATATATAACCCGCTAAAGATAGGTAGTTGTTTTCCAAGGAGTTGACATGGTTGTTTAGTTTTTGGATGATCGGATTCCATGCAGAGCATGGCAGACGAGTGGAGGTGAGTGGGAGTCTGAGGTATGTGAAAGGGAAAGTTTCATGTCAACACCCTAGCATGCTTCTGTATCTATCCATCTCTGTAGAGTCCAAATGATTGCAAATGATGGTGGATTTAGCAAAATTGATTTTGAGTCATGATAATTTGGTGAATATTGCAAGAATCATGATCAGCTTTATGACATTTGAGTCATTTGGTTTCATTACGATGATGGTGTTGTTTACATATTGTATCACATTATGTGTGCATCCCCTGAGCTTGTTGATATACCCAAATTCTGTGGCATTCCGTATGAAAGAGTTTAAGACTGCTGTGATGATGAACAATAAGTAAGGTGATAATGGGTCCCCTTGTCAAAGCCCATTAGTGTTCTTAAAAAAACCATGTAGGGAACCGTTAATAAGGGTCACAAAGGTACGCAAGAGAGTATCCAAGAACACCATTTGGTAGGAAAGTTAAATCCATGCATACATTTAATAAGGAATGCCCAATTAACGTTGTTGAAAGCTTTTTCTAAACCAAGTTTAAAGATGTGAATTGGCTCTCAGAGTGTGTGGCAAGTGTGTAGGGTTTCCTGTACTGAAATGAAAGCATCTTGGATATTCCTATGTGGCAAGAATGCACATTGTCGAATGTCAATGATGTCTTTGAGATGTGGTTTCATGCGACTGTTGAGTATCTTAGCAATGATCTTGTATGTAGAATTAATAAGACTAGTGGGTCTATAATCCCATATGGAGTTGGGATGATTAGTTTTAGGGATCAGAGCTATGTGGGTGTGATTAATGGGTTTGAGGATATGTGAGATGTTATGTAATCGGTGTATCTTCGTGAGAAGCTTGGTGAAATCCTCCTTGATGATGGGCTAGGATGCACGATAGAAGGACATGTCATGCCCGCCTGGTCCAGGTGATTTGTTCAATCCTAATTGCTCCATCACACCTTGGATCTCTGTATCGAGGAAGGGGTCAAGGATATTGTTAGTGGGGGGATCTTATGTGAGAACAATCTGGTCCAGTCAAAGGATATATGTTGGTAGAAAGTGTGTTCGTTGTTCTATAATGTATTAAAGTAATTGGTGATGTGGTTGGTGAGGGTGTGTTTGGGTTGAGTGTGGCGTCAATATCATCCATGTTGGTGATCAACAGGCAGTTGCACTAGGTATTGAAGGTGGAGTGGAAATATTGTGTGCTTCTGTCCCCCTCCTTCAACCACTTGATTTTGGCTCTTTGTTTCCAAATGATTTCTTCATGGGTTTTGAAAGTGTTGATTTCTTGTATGGGAATGTGTGCATCTATGGTGTGTTTTTCTATAAGGAGGTAAGGAGTAGATCTTGCTTTCTCTTGATGATCTTAGGGATGGATCCAAATTGTGTCTTATTCCATCTCTTGAGGATAGGTCGGAGCACTTTGAGTTTGTGGTGTATGTCATATCTAGGGTTGTCAGTAGAAGGTAATATGTACCAAAAATTGTTGATCATATGGGTGAAATCACGGTGGTGAGTCCAAAAACGTTCAAAATGAAAGGTCTTATGTCCCCATCACGTGGGTTGAGTCTGTAGTAGTATGGGAAGGTGATCAGATAGGCTACATGCGATGAGAGATGTGTGAGCCCCGGGGTGCAGTTGAGTCCATAGATTGTTGTATAAAAAACGGTCAAGTCTAGCTCGAGATAGTCCTCTGTGCCAAACCCAACAACCATTATTGGTGTGAAGGTCTCAATGATGATGTGTGGTGATGTAGTTATGGAAGATAGAGGCATGATAGGGTATCGGTGGAAAAACATAACAGTGTGTATGAGATCTTTCATTGGGGCAGGTGACCATGTTGAAGTCACCACCAATGACCCATGGAATATCCATGAGTTGTGTAGCCAGGGAGTTCAGTTCAACTATTAAAGGTGCTTTATTTGGACCAGGAGGACCATATACACCCGTGAAGTGCCAAGTCATGTTGGTAAAAATATGTAGAAATTGTATCGTGATGCTATAGTTAGAAATGGTGGAGTGGGTGGTGAGGTATGTGCAGTCGTTCCATCCTATAAGAATACCTCCACTAAAACCTATGGGAAGGAGTTGTATCCATTTGTTTATGTGTCGACCTCCTAGTTGCTTTAGCTGGAAATCATCTAAGGTGATTTTTAGTTCCTGCTTGGTGATAAGGTCTATGTGTTGTTGGTAAATGGTGTTTCTAATAGTTCTTCTTCTGTTGGGCGCATATGCCCCATAGATGTTCCATGTTAAAATGGTCATGATTGTATCTCAAAGTAGTGTATACGCCTCTGATAATGTAAAGGGTTGTTCAACATGTGTTTTGGATGTCATTCCAATGGTTTTGTACAATAAGATCAATGAGGAAAGTTGCCCCATGCTTTGGTAGAGGGAAGTCTATGCTTATGTAATGATAGAAAGAGATAAAAGCTCCAGTGCTTTCACAAGATGCTAGGAGATTAAAGTTATCTATTTGGGAGTTTGGAGGGATCGATGGGCATATGGTATCTTGAGTAACATGTTCGACAACATGGAAACATTCTAGGTTTGTAAAAGTAGTAGTAGGAATAAGTTGAAGATATCTCATATATGTGTCGTCAATAGCAAAGAAGTTCTTCCGTTTTTGTGATTCAGGCGTGCACAATAGGGCTGCATAAGATAGCACCACTTCATGATCCTTGGTCATCGGATTGGATCTTATAAGGGCTGGGCTTGGTGATGCATGTAGGTCTTTGATGATGGTCGTCTTCAGTTTTTGGAAGGTATCTATGACGCCCCACGCCACAAACCACAAGATAACTTCAAACTAAACATGGAAACAAAACTTAAACAAATAGATTACCAGACAACACTAAAAGCTAAAACCATTTTCATTAATTACCAAAGTAGCAAAAGCATTTACATATAAGTCCTTACAAGTCACAAAGTACTTACATCAACATATACTTACTATGTATGCTATTAGCTTGTTACAAGAGAACTTGTCCCAAATGTGTATATATGTCCACTATATCTTTACATCAAAAGGACACACAAGCCAAACCATGTATCAAAGAAAATTTACAAAACACACTCAAAAGACATCCTAAAGACCTGAGTGTACGGGGATGAGTCTAGGACTCTAATAACAAAAGAACCACAAGCAGCATTCCCAACCTTATCAACTACTATCCTTCTTGCTACTGCTCAGCATCCGTTGCACGATCTCTACCTCCTCATTCACGTAGACTTAAAATATGTGGGGAACCCATGGGGTAAGATTCCAAATATAAGTGGGAGATATAATTCTCCACCAACACTATTATCAGCACAAATAGGGTGATTAAAAAACAACATTGTAGCTACAAATATGATAAGTAAGTAATCATTACTAACAGTGTAAGCAATTACAATTGGATATGAAACATCTTATCATCATAAAAGGAATATGAAGAACATGTATATTCACTACCAACTATACTATACAAAAGCAAGCAAGGCCTCATCTAATATTTTTGCATTTGAACTTAAGAAAGAGACTACACAGATGATTATGTATTTTATTATGCCCCAAGGATTTGAGTCGTACCACCCAAATCCAACCAACCACTACTAAGTTGTAATCGGTGCCATACAAGGTTTATGGAAGATTTGGAATCCACAACCTCACCAAACTTCATGGTTAGTACGAGAGTCCATAGTAGAAACATATCATTCAACTGCAACCTGCGACATATAGTCAACAATGAAAGTCCTAGCCCACCTTGGTACAGGTCACGACACTAGTAAAACTGAGCTACAACCCGCAGCTGCACTCCTGCCACGGTATGGCCCACAGCACATCCTATGAAACCTCATAAGCAACATATGACTGAGCTACAGCCTGCAAATGTACTCCTACTAGGGTATGGCCTACAACCAATCATGTGAATGTGTATACTCAATAGTATATGACTCCAAGCTTCCTCTAAGGGAAAACCCATTTCACCATCCAACAAGTGCTGACACTGAGATGGATCTATGGCAAAGGACAAGATCACATGATTAGGTTACACTAAATTAGTCAAGTCAATTAAGTGTCTTTTAGCATCAATCAAGTTACAACGTATATAACAAATTCTACAAAGATAAGGGCATTGCACACTTCTAACATATATATATAGGGTGAGAGCTTGTCACACTATGACTACATAATTTTTGTATTATTTCCAATCGCCACATCATCAATACCAAGAACACATGCTATGGGATATCAATCCCTCATCTCATCATTCCCGCATCACAAGTGCCTCAACATGCCTCATAAGGGCATATTCAACATGTGTCGTATCATAATCACCACAACCTACATTGGCCATGATTATCACACTCATGACACCTGCATGGTTATAAGTTCATAAACAAGAGTGAGATAACCACATAACATTATAAACCTTTCAATTATAGGGAAATAAGCAAGTTCATTGTTTATTATTAGGGTTAGGGTTTCCTCTTAGCCAATTTAGAGTTTACAAGACTAGATTCAACCATAAACCCTAGAACCATACCTCCATCATCTTGGAGTGCATAAGAATTAGAAAACATTACTAAATTTGATTAGATAACATTCAAAATAGCATTAAATATATGGCTCATGTATCATTCATTTATGATTATCATTAAGTGTTCATATGTGTTTCTCATACACCTACCATCACCCCATGTTGACCACATAACCACATAGGTCGTGACCACCCATCATGGTCCATGTCACGACCAACCCTTAGATCATGTCACACCCGCGACACTAGGGTTAGGGTTCCATCTTGTCCAAACTGTCTCGACCAAACTGTCGCAACCACTAACATATGTCGTGACCTAAGACCCTCATGGTTGTAACCCAACACACTAGAGGGTGTCTCCTCCCAAACAAAGTAGGAACAAATCCCTAACACCAAGAGTAACTAAGCCACCACACACCAAGTGTCTCAACCTATCACCACTAGGTCAAACTCAACCACAAAAAGGGGTATCTCATCCAAAGGCTATCAAGGTCGTGACCACCAAGAGGAAAGTGTCGTGACCACACCAAGATGCACCATCTAGGTCACCAAAATAGAACTGAAACCAAGGGTGAAACTATAGTTATCATGAAAAAAAGGTCACATACAAATGGTCACCAATACCCTGAGTCATGGGTCAAGAAACTACCTAGGAAGAACCTAATCCAAGGAAAAGAAAACCTTGCTCAAGATAATCAATATCCAAACTAACATTCCTCCAACCTCTATGTGTACAAACACCATGCATGAGAGCAAGGTAAAGAGCAAGACATAGAGAAAAACCTTCATAACACATTATCTACCAAATCGGGTACAAAAGATTAGGGTTTTAGATTGCTTTCAAACCAAGCAATATAACTTGACCAAACAAACTATAGTGCTTGCTACTAAGTACAAGCATTAAGAAGAAGCATTTAAGAGAGAGAAGTTAGTAACAAAATGTATAAATAAGTGCAATAATAGAGTAGGTTTAGTGTTATATAACCCGCCTAAAGTTGATCACCACCAAGAGCTCCAACTTCATGATCAAGAGGTCCAAACACACGATCCAAGGGTTGAAGAAACTTCATCAAAGCTCCACACTTGTCCACAAGATCACCTCAAGAAGGAGAAGACATCAAGTCAAAACTAGAACAAGGAAAGAATCAAAGAAGCTCTTGGCCAAACCAAAAGAGAAAGGAAGAAAGAGAGAAGAAATCCTATTCACACTTGGGTCTACCTCGTCAAAACATGGTCTATGACCCTTGTGATGAGGGATTTATCTCCCAAAAGGACCACCATGTAAGGACCATGGCCTAGGGCCAAGAAAAGAGAGGAAGATGAGGGTAGTAGATCAAAAGAAACTTCAACTTATAAGACAAACACTTACCAAGGATGGGAGATGAACTCAAATCACCACCACCACCTACAAGAGGAGATTGATTCCCCTAATCTCCAAGGATGAATATCCTTTCTCCACCAAGCTCTAAGAATAAGAAAAGAAGGAGGAAGGAGATAGATGGCCAAAAAGGGTTGCAAGAAAGAAAAAATAAGGGATTGTATAAATGGAAGATGAGAGAGAGAGCGAGCAAAGGGTGAGGTGTCAACACACTAAGGAACCTAAGGGACACTTGTCCTCGCAAAAGACCAACATGCATCCACATGAAACCACTTAAACACAACATGAAAGGCATAGTGATTCACTCTATGTAGTGTCTCAACCACCATGGACTCCCACATGGTCACGGTCATGACCCTCCTAGGTTGCAACATCCATGGTCGCGACACCACCTATCACCATCTCCTCTAGGTCAAGACAAGGCACATCCACAAACCCTAGGTCGAGACAACCCAAGCTAGGTCAACCATCTTGACCCAAGACCACCCTAAACCTCCTAGGTCATGAATGAACCACCAATAGGAAGTGTCTTGACCACGACACCCTCCAAAACCTACCTTGGTCGTGACCTAAGGTCAAGACAATACAAGCAACACATATGGCCAAGGTACTCAACACCCATCTCAACCTAATGACCACCTAGGGTGATACTCCTCAACCAAGGAACAAACAAGGCACCATCCTCTTTCTATTTCCTCTAGATGATGTCAAGAAGGAGTGGGAACACTCTAGAGGTGGTAAATTGCACATCAACCCCCTACATTGGGTAAATTGCAATTTGCACCAAAATTAGCATAGAAAGAACAAACAACATCAAACAAGGTCATACTAGAGACATAAGCTCTTCAAAAACCCTAATTACATATTTAAAGATTAGAGAAAGGTTCTAAGCACATGATTAAGCCAAAACAAAGAGGGTTACCCCAAAACTCAGGTTAGGGTCCTTACAAGGCATAAACCCCTAACAAGGATTTCACACCCGAAATCCTAATAGAAAAGAGGGGTACTTCCTCCTCATCTCTTCATAGAGCTCCCACATGGATTCCTCAACACCATGGTGATGCCACAAAGACTTCACAAGCACTATGTCCTTCTTCTTAAGCTTCTTCACTCTTTTATTAAGGATCAACACTGGATCTTCCACATAAGACATATCCTCATCAAGCTCCACCTCTATAGGCTATAATACTAACTCTATATCAAGATGGAACTTTCTCAAAATACTCAAACGAAACATTGGATGCAACCTATGCAACTCAAGTGGAAACTCCAACCTGTAGGCCACCTTCCCACCACGTCCCACCACAGGGTAAGGTCCCATAAACCTGGGAGCTAACTTACCCTTCTTCCCAAACTTTAGAACACCTTTCTAGGGAGAGACCTTGAGATAAACTCTATCTCCCACTTGGAACTCCAAGGATCTATGATGGTTATCTACATACGACTTCTGCATGTCCTGTGCTGCCTTCAACTATTGTTGTAATACTTTGATCTTTTTTGTCGTCTATTGCACAAGCTTAGGACCAAGAAGCTGGAATTCTCCTATCTCATACCAACACAACGGAGACCTGCAACACCTCCCATACAATGCCTCATTCTATGCCATGTCGATGCTCCACTGATAACTATTACTGTAGGCGAACTCTATTAGACTGAGGTGTATGTACCAACTATTAAAAAACTAAAGAACATAGGCTCTTAGTAGATCCTCCAAGGTATAAATGGTCCTTTCATATTAATCATCTGTCTGTGGGTGAAAGGCAGTGCTAAACTTCAACTGTGTATCCAAAGTTGTGTGCATTCGCTCCCAAAAATGACTCATGAACTGAGGACCTCTATCAGACACGATAGTTTCTGGAACACCATGCAAACACACTATCTCATCAACATAGATCTGGGCAAGCTTCTCAAGTATATACATCATCTTCATAGGAAGAAATGTGCTAACTTGGTCAACCTATCAATGATCACCAATATGGAATGATGACCTTTGGATGTCCTTGGCAGACCAACCACAAAGTCCATAGTCACATGATCCCATTTCCATTGTGGTATAGGCAATGGTTGCAACATCCCTGTAGGTTTCTGATGATTGACTTTAACCTGCTGACACACAACACATCTTGCAAAGAAATCAACCACATCCTTCTTCAAGTCAGGGGACCTATACATGCCTTTTAGATTGTGATACATCTTGGTGCTACCTGGATGCATTGCATACATGGATGAGTGAGCCTCCTACAGAACCATCTTCCTTAGATTATCAGCATCAGGAACCACTACTCTTCCATGGTAACAAACCGTCCCATCATCTGACTCATAGAAGCCATCATGCTTCTCACTACCAAACTCTAATCTAATCTACTGTATCATTATATCAACATGTTGTGCCTCATCTGATCTATTGTCTTAGTGCGAGCTTCACCAGCAACTGTGCTAACAATCCTACTAGTAAGGAAACTTCTAGGTTAACGTTCATCTGACGTAGGGAGATCAGCATGTCTTGCTTGTGGCACACCAAATAACTCAAATGGGCTCTATCCATAGGCAAAGACAAAGACTTCCTGCTCAACACATCTACCATGACATTAGCCTTCCCTAGATGGTAATCAAACACACAGTTGTAATCTTTGATTAACTCCATCCACCGCTGTTGTCTTATGTTCAACTCCTATTGTGAGAAGATGTACTTCATGTTATTGTGATCCATGAAGATCTGACACCTCTCTCCATAAATATAGTGCCTCTATATCTTCAAAGCATGAACCGCATAAGCTAACTCCAAGTCGTGGGTCAGGTAGTTCTCCTTGTGTTAACCCATCAGGAAGCAAAAGAAACCACTTGCTTGTCTTACATCAACACACAACCCAAGCCATTCCTAGACGCATCACAGAAGACTATGTATTCTTTCCCCTACTCATGCAAGACTAGGACTGGTGCACTTGTCAACTTCTCCTTCAACGTCTGACAAGCACACTGATATCTACCATCCCATACGAATGACACGTCCTTCCTTGTCAAATTTATTAGGGGTAAAGCGATAGCACTGAAGTTCTTGATGAATCTTTTGTAATAGCCTACCAAACCTAGAAAATTGTACTCTTCTATTTGGCATCTTTGTCTACTCCCACTCTGTCACAGAATCAACCTTCTTGGTGTCCACATGAACTCCCTCAGTAGATATGACATGCCCCAGAAAAGCTACCTCCTTTAACCAAAACTCGCACTTGCAGAACTTGGCATAAATCTAATTTTGCCTCAGCACAGTCAGTGCCTGACAAAGATGTTGTTGACTGTCATGACTACATATCAAGATGCCATCTATAAAGACCACCACAAACTGATCAAGAAATGGCTCAAACACTATGTTCATCAAGTCCATGAACGATGTCGATGCATTAGTCAGCCTAAACAGCATAACCACAAACTCTAGTGGCCATACCTCTTTCTAAAAGCCGACTTAGGTATGTCACCCTCTTTGATCCTCAACTAGTGATATCTTGATCTTAGGTCGATCTTTGAGAACACTGTTATGCCATGCAATTGATTAAATAGGTGGTCTACCCTTGTCAAGGGATACTTATTATTTATCATCACCTTGTTCAACTGTTTGTATTCTATACACACCATCACGGACCCATATTTCTTGTTCACAAACAACATTGGAGCTCCCCATGGTGACATACTCATCCTGATAAAACCTTTGTCAAGCAAGTCTTGCAACTGTCTCTTCAACTCTTCCATCTCTGTTGGAGCCATCTTGTATGGTGTCTAAGCTATTGGATGTGTTCTTGGGATTAGATTGATTTCAAAATCAATCTCTTGTGGCGGGGGAACACATGGAAGCTCTTCTAGAAATATGTCCTCAAGCTCTTTGACAACTGGCACCTCCTAGATACTAGAACTCCTCACCTAAGTATTCAACACATGTGCCAAGAATGCCTCACAAGCCTGTCCCAACAGCTTCCCTGCCACCATCTCTGACACCAAACACGTCGAAAGAATCTTCCTATATCCCTAGAAAATCCACATCTTATCGCCGTCTATAAACATCGCCTGCTTGGAACCACAATACTAGACTAATCTATACTTCTCCAAGGTGTCCATTCCAAGGATTTTATCAAATCCATGCATGTCAAGTGGTATGAGATCCACTTGAATGTTGTGCCCTAAAAAAGAAAGGACACAGGAAGGGCACACCTCCTGCAACACTACATAACCAACTAATGAGGTTTCTAGAAATAAACTATCTCTCCTACTACTAACAAGTAAAAGTCTACTGTTAAGCACTTCACAAGTGATAAAAGAGTGTGTTGCACCCGGGTCAACCAAAACAGATACAAAGTAAGAAGACGACAAATTAAAATGAAATAAGTCCATCTGACCTATCACTACTCGTGGGTTTACCACCACCTCCGACTGACTCATAGCATAGAATCTAGCCATTACATGTTGTCACCCTCATCCTCTGCTTCCTCGAGAAGATGATCTGTCCTACGACACTTGACCTCATCCTCGTCCTCCTACACTATTGTTCTGCTATCTCTGTGAGCCTTGTTGGATCTACCTCAGTTGTTGGGTCACCTTGTCATCTCTCACTGGGCACTCCCACCTCAGGTGTCCTACACACACACACACTTATGGAAATATCTGGTCTCGAACTGTGGCCTAAACGGTCCCATCACTGATACTGACGATGTGTTGTGAGATCTAGTAGGTGGAAGTCTACGACCTGTGCCTTTACTCGATGACCACTGCATCTGCGCACTGAACCTCTACTGTGTTGGTAGTGCAAAAAATCTCAACTTCTTAAAGTGTCCTAACGACTGTCCTTGGGATTGTGTAGGCCTCTTCTTGGCACTTGCCTCTCCCTTCTCTATCACAGATATCTATATCCTCCGAATAGACTCCAAAAATTTGGCAAACCTTTCTCGATTCTCCAAGGTAGCCACTAGGATAGACAACTCAACATTCAACCCCTTCTCAAAATGACATATCCTCTCATCGTTTGTAGCAGCCATGTGAGGATAGAACTCAAGAAGCTCCATAAACTTAGCCTCATACTCATTGATAGACATGGACCCCTACTAGATCCACTCAAACTGACTGATCTTCTCATCAAGATAGGTCCATGGGAAGTATCGACTGATGAATTCATTTTGGAACGCCTCCCAACCTACCTTAGCACCAGGTCTCTTCTACTCCTCTATGGCCCACCAATGGCCAACACTCCCCTTCATAAGGTACACTACATGCTTCACCTTATCCATTTTTAGGATGTTGAGGATCTTGAAGGCTTTCTCGAGCATAGTAAGACACATATCAACATCCATTGGATCAGCCATCCCAACATACTCCACTGCCCCAATATGACGAATCTGCTCAAAATTCTTCCCAGTACCCGAAGATTCCACATTGGAAATTGGTGCCCTAGGTTGGGGTACGGGCATCCTGTCCGCCATATGCGTCATAGTAGCCATGAAATACCAAAAAATAGATTGAAAGGAAGGATTCTCAAGCATGGTTGAGTCAAATTGGGAACCCTCAAGCACTCGATCTTCTCATGCCTGGTTCCTTGCACCACCACCTGGTACAACAACATTGCTCTCAACAATGTGTTCTTCATGTTATCTAGACATCTTTAAGCTTTTCTGCTTCTTATGCATGAGCAAAAATCACTATAAGACAGATCGGAGGACACAAGAATAGACACAAACCCTAGTCCCAAGTCCTTGTAGATTCGGCGAACCTAATACTCTTAAACCAACCAAAATGTGACGCCCCATGCCACAAACCACAAGATAACTTCAAACTAAACACGGAAACAAAACTTAAACCAATAGATTACTGGAAAACACTAGAAACTAAAGCCATTTTGATTAAGCACCAAAATAGAAAAATCCTTTACATATAAGTCCTTACAGGTGATAAAGTACTTACATCAACATGTACTTACTATGTATGCCATCAACCTATTACAAGAGAACCTGTCCCAAACATATATACATGCCCACTATATGTTTACATCAAAAGAGCATACAAGGCAAACCATGTATCAAAAGCACATCTATAAAACACACTAAAAAACCATCCCAAATACCTAAGTGTACAGGGATGCCTCTAGGACACTAACAACAAAATAACCACAAGAAATATTCCCAACCTTATCAGCTACTATCCTTCTTGCTGTAGCTCGACCTCCACTGCATGATCTCTACCTCCTCATGCGCGTTCACCTAAAAAGATGTGTGGAACCCACGGGGTGAGATTATAAATCTCAGTGGGAGATATAACTCTCCCAAAACTATTATTAGCACAAATAAGGTGATTGAAGAATAGCAGTAAAGCTACAACTATGATAAGCAAGTGATCATTACTAACAGTGTAAGCAATCACAATTGGATTATGAAACATCTTATCATCATAAAAGGAATATGAAGAATATGTATATACACTACCAACTATATTGTACAAAAGTAAGCAAGGCCTTATCCAATGTTTTCATATTTGAACCTAAGAAAGATACTACATGATTGATTACATATTTTATTATGCCCCAAGGATTTGAGTCATACCACCCAAATCCAACCGACTACTGCTTAGTCGAAATCGGTGCCATACAAGGTCTACGGAAGATCCAGAATCCACGACCTCACCAAACCTCATCGCCATTACATGAGTCCACAACAAACACATACCAGTCAACTAAAACCTATGACATATAGTCAAGAGTGAAAGTATATCCCACCTTGGTACATGTCATGGTGCTAGTGAAACTGATCTACGGCCCACAGCTACACTCCTACTAGGGTATAGCTTGCAACCAATCCTGTGAAACCTCATAAGCAACATATCACTCAGCTATGACCTACATCCACACTCCTGCCAGGGTATGTCCCACAACCAATCATGTGAATGCATATACTCAACATTATATGACTCCAAGCTTCCTCAAAGGGAAAGCTCGCTTCACCATCTAGCAAGCGCTAACACTAATATGGATTTATGGCATAGGGAAAGACTACATGATTAGGTTCCACTTGATTAGTTAAGTCAATTAAGTGTCTTTTAGCATCAATCAAGTTACAACATATAAAGTCATAACAAATTCTACAAATATAAGGGCATAACACACTTCCAGCATATATAAACATATAGGGTGTGAGCTTGCCACACTATGACTACATTATGCATGTATTATTTCCAATTGCCACATCATCAATACTAAGATCACCTGCTATGGGATATCGATCCCTCATCTCATCATTCTTGCCTCACAAGTGCCTCAACATGCGTCACACGGACATATTCAAACTATTTCATATCAAATCTCCACAGCCTACACTGGCCATGATTATCAAGCTCATGACACCCACATGGTTAGAAGTTCATAAATAAGAGTGAGATAACAACATAACATCATAATCATTTAATGATAGGGATACAAGCAAGTTCATTATTCATTATTAGGGTTAAGGTTTCCTCTTATCCGATTTAGAGTTTACAAGACTAGATTCAACCATCAACCCTAGAACCATCCCCTCCATCATCTTGGAGTGCATAAGAATTAGAAAATATTACTAGAGTTGATTAGATAACATTCAAAACAACATTATATATATGGCTTATGCATCATTCATTTATGATTATCATTAAGTGTTCATATGTGTTTCTCATCCACCTACCATCACCCCGTGTTGACCACATAACCACATAGGTCACGACCACCCATCGTGGTCCATGTTGCGACAAACCCTTAGATCATGCCACACCCACGACACTAGGGTTAGGGTTCCATCTCGTCCAAATTGCCTAGACCAAACTGTCTCAACCACCAACATATGTCACAAACTAAGACCCTCATGGTTGCGACCCAACACACTACAGGGTGTATCCTCCCAAAGAAAGAAGGAACAATGCCTAACACTAAGGGTAACTAAGCCACCACACACTAGGTGTCTCAAACTATCATCACTAGGTCAAACTCAACCACAAAAATGGGTATCTCATCCAAAGGCTATCAAGGTCACAACCACCAAGAGGAAAGTGTCGCAACCACACCAAGAAGAACCATCTAGGTTGACAAAATAGAACTAAAACCAAGGGTGAAACTATAGTTATCATGAAGAAAAGGTCATATACAAATGGTAACCAAGACCCTGAGTCATGGGTCAAGAAACTACCAAGGAAGAACCTAATACAAGGAAGAGCCAACCATGATCAAGATAACCAAAATCAAACCTAACATCCCTCCAACCACTAGATGTAAAAACACCATGCATGAGAGCAAGATAAAGAGAAAGACAAAGAAAAACCTTCATTACACATTATCTACCAAATCGGGTACAAAAGATTAGGGTTTCAGACTGCTTTCAAACCAAGCAAGATAACTCAACCAAACAAACTCTAGAGATTGACGCTAAGTAAAAGCATGAATAAGAAGCATTTGAGAGAGATAACTCAACAAAAAAATGTATAAAGAAGTGTTATAATAGAGTAGGTTAAGTGTTATATAACCCACCTTAAGTTGATCACCACCAAGATCTCCAACTCCAAGATCAAGAGCTCCAAGAACACGATCCAAGGGTTGAAGAAGCTTCACCAAAGATCCACACTTGGCCACAAGAGCACCTCAAGAAGGAGAAGACATCAAGTTCAAAGCTATCCCAAGCAAAGAAGAAAAGAAGCTCTTGGCCGAACCAAAAAAGAACGAAAGAAAGAGAGGAGAAATCCTCTTCACACTTGGTTCTACCTTGTCAAAACATGATCTATGACCCTTGTGATGAGGTATTTCTCTCCTAAAACGACCACCATGGATGGACCATGGCCTAGGGCTGAGAAAAATAGAGGAATATGAAGTTAGCGGATCAAAAGAAACATCAACTTAGAAGAGAAACACTTACCAAGGATGGGAGATGAACTCAGATCACCACCACCACCAACAAGAGGAGATTGATTCCCCCAATCTCTAAGGACGAACCTCCTTGCTCCACCAAGCTCCAAGAACAAGAAAAGGAGGAAGGAGATAGATGGAGGAAAAGGGTTGCAAGAAAGAAAAGATAAGGTGTTAAATAGATGGAAGATGAGAGAAGGAGAGCAAAGGGTGAGGTGTCAACATACTAAGGAACCCAAGGGACACTTGTCCTCGCAAAAGGCCAACATGCACTCACATGAAACCACTTAAACATGGCATTCAAGGCATGGTGATACACTATATATAGTGTCTCGGACACCATGGACTCCCACATGGTCGTAGTCATGACCCTCCTAGGTTGCACAATCCATGGTCGCAACACCACTATCGCCATCTCCTCTAGGTCAAGACAAGGCACCTCCACAAACCCTAGGTCGAGACAACCCATGCTGGGTCATCCATCTTGACCCAAGACCACCCTAGACCTCCTAGGTCATTAATCAACCATGTGTAGGAAGTGTCTTGACCGCAAAACCCTCCAAAACCTACCTCTGTCGTGACCCAAGGTTTAGACAACACAACCAACACATTTGGTCAAGGTACTCAACACCCATCTCAACCTAATCACCACCTAGGTTGATACTCCTCAACCAAGGATCAAACAAGGCACCTTACTCTTTTTCTTTACTCTAGATGATGTCAAGAAGGAGAGGGAACACTCTAGAGGTGGTAAATTGCACTTCAACCCTCTACATTTGGTATATTGGAATTTTCACCAAAACTAGCATAGAAAGGACAAACAACATCCAAACAAGGTCAAATTGGAGATTTAAGCACTCCACAAGCCCTAATTATATCTATAAAGATTAGATAAAGGTTCTAAGAACATGATTAAGCTAAAGCAAATAGGTTTACCCTAAAACTCAGGTCAGGGTCCTTAAAGTATCTTGATCCATATTATTGTGTAAAGATTGTGCCCTACTCATGGTGATGGTAGGGTACTCTGAAGGGGTATATGGGGCAATATGTTGTGCATGTGAGCCTTCTAGAAAAATTGCATGGTTCGTATAGAGTCAATGGCATGGGAATGTGTCTCGTAATTATGTGACATAGATGTATGGATCAGTGTAGGTGGTTTGCGGTTGTTAGTGAGATGGTTTGGTTCTAAACATGTTGCATGGTGTTGTGTGTGGTCTTTGAAGGATCATATGTATCTGGTCAGGTGTTTTACACGTAGCTTGATGTTGTAAATCATGTTTCTACACCTAATATTGATGTCTCTGGGGATAGTGGTGTTCTTCTGCATGAAGAAAACACAAAAGGATCAAGTGTAGTCAGTGGGATAAAGAGTTTCAGGGTTGATATACTGAAGGGTAGCACTACTAGAGTGTGCAATTGCACAGAACACCTCCTCGTTCCATAGGTGGGGTGGTAGATCGATAATGGAGATCCATCCCTAAGCACCCAATGTGACAGGTGATGCTCCTTTTTTAATGGTCCATCGTGAGATACATGCTTGGGAAAAGTTGCTGCTACAAGAGAAAATGAACATTTGTCCCAAAGCGTGTTCAGAGATGGTGACACACGCAAGTGTACGCGTCAATGTAATATAGGCCTTTGGAGGCCCGAGTCGAACTTAGGGATAACGTGAATTGTCAGAGACTACTACTAACTACTCACAATTAGCTAGACCGATTAAAAAGTTGGGAGTTGTTGTTAAAATTAAAAGAAAATGAAACTAAAACAAAACAAAGAAATCGATTAAATGTTTGGTTAAATCAATTCAAAATGAGATATTTAGGAGTGCGGTTTCACCGCGGGTTTTCATTGTATTAAATTCTATGTAGTCACTCAAATTTATCTCTCTATTCGGGTAGTGGCCTGAAATCATAATTGCCCACTGTCGTGATACAATTCAATACCTATATCTAGGTCAGTTCCACCATCGTAGTAACCTATACCCTAAACTAGGTGCATTAAAAATGATCTCTCGGTGTCCACCATTAACCTTACACCACCTTGTTCAAGGGATTTGTCAATTAATGTGAATTTCATCTCTTTTCAACCATTAATTCTTCTTTCAAAGTAATTAAGGGCATTAGATTATTATTATGGTGATCAAGCATAACAATATAATTGAGAAAATGAAATTATACCACGGATTTAAGAGATAAAGTATGAATTTATATGATTAAATTGTCATACAATGAATTCCCAGGCTACTCCCGGTCCTAAAGACAAAGGGGATTAGCCCCGCATGTTCATCTCAGAGCAAAACGTGGAGTAGAGAAAGGGAAACATGGAGAAAAACATGATTGAGTGGTGAAACCCCTGAACGGAGAAGATCCAAGCGATCCTTGGCGTAGAACACACATTCTCCCACCTTTCGGTGGTGGAAATCGTCTTCTTCGGCGTCCGGAACGTCTGGGGCGTGCTTCTGGGCTCCGTTCTTCTCTCCACCCTTCTGGGATGTGTGCAGTGGCTAATGACGTGATTCATTGCTTTTAGCCACCGTCATTAGGTATAATCTCCGAATTAGGTCACCAAATTACCACAACCGTCAAATTTAGATCAATCTGGAGCAAACATGTATCTGACGGTGTCGATACTATCGATGCGGGTCGATGGTATCGACCATGCACTGTATCAGCTGGATTTCTTTTCTTTTCTTTGTCGCGACTGATGCCACCTCGATACCATCGACGCGGGTCGATGGTATCAACATTCATAGGCGTCAGTTTTGTCCTTTTACCGTCGCTGTAGCTCCACTAGTCGATAGTATCGACATATGTGTCGATAGTATTGACTCACTCTTCGCCAGCAACCTGATGGAATCTCGATACCATCGACATCACTGTCACTAGTATCGACGTTCTTCTGGTCCTTGCGGCTGGCAACCTGTGGTCCGGTCGATGGTATTGACCACCGTCGATGGTATCGACAGTAGAAGATACTTGTTTTTCCTAAAATTGCAATACGAGACCACATAAGTCTACACAAAACATATTCTTGTGATAATTTATGCTCAAAATACTGAAATAAAGGAGATTTGACATAGAGAATGATCATAGACCAAAGTAAATGAATTATGCAATATTTCCCACCAAAATGACTAGTAAATGCATAAAACTCAAATAAAACAAGTCTATAAATGTGACTCAAAATCATCGCACCAGATGGATTTTTCTGGTAGGGTGTAAATGAGTCAGGTGGGAGAGGGTATCTTGGGCTTCAGGATGGTGCATGAAGGTATGAGGAGAGAAATGGCTTTAGTGGTCTTAATGGATTTGATGTCCGCGGGCGATGGACACTGTAGGATATCAACCTGGATGGTGTGAGCAATGAGGGATTTGAGTAGATACATGCTTTGAGCAGGTATATCAATGGAGCATTCCAGGGTTGAGGAGTCCATGGCGAGCATGGAATAGGGATAGGAGGTCGTTAGCTGGCTGGATGGTTCAGTAATGGTTGAGGAGGTGTGCGCTACGTGTTAAAAAGTGGTGGATGGTCTAGAGAGCGAAGATGTGAGGTAATGGATCTAGTCGGGTTTAGAGTAGTGATATCGTCAGAAGGTGTTGGGTCGTCGAGAAGAGGGGAAATAATATATTATGAAATACACACTACATACACTGCAAGTGTCTCTCTATGCAAGAATATATCATTATCTTACTTTGTATACGCTATCATTATACCATATAGTTTTCATCAAGTTCCTAATCCATGGAAAAAGTGAGCATGTTGTTTTGTTGTGATCTGTCTACAGAGAAGGTGAAGGCGTTACAGAGATGGACACAAGGGAATATATAGGAAGTCCTATTTTGATAAATCTTTCATAAGAAATGGAAATTTGCAAAACCAATAAAAAATAAAGTACTAGGGTTTAAGATTTAGAAGAGACCGTCAGTGGAAGAATGTCAAGATGATAAATACTGTGAAGATAGAATGCATCCATCGCATACGTGAGGGTCTGCCTCCTGTAAATACAGTCACTCATTCCCCAAACTCAGGTGCTACCTCACAGTGTTAGGAAGAGGACACTATCAAAACATCTATCGAACCTCTCGAATGTCATTGGCAAACAAAGTTATAGGAGTGTCATATGCACAATAGTGGGTAACAACATAATAAGTGGTGATGTTGCATGTTATGGAAAGAGTACAAAAGGCTACACCACAATAACAAATATAACACATAGTAGTAGCAAGGGGAGTGAAATTTCTACCTACAAAATAGCTCTCGCTACATTCTCAAGCATTTTCAGGTGTGTGACATTCGTATTAGGATAATCTTATAAAGTAGGTGCCCAGTTGATACCATTTTCTCATCAAATAATAATTTATATGTGAGTTTTTAACTACATGGCCCATTGGACATATACAAACTGAATTAACGACAATGAATAGGGATTGAAAATTGGATAGAAGATTATTTAAGAAAAAATATTTGGCCGGCTCAAGACAACTGCTTTACATGGAAATTAAGGATTGTTGTGTGTAATTTACACTCGAAAATGACAATATATTAAATAATGTGTAAAAAAACCAAAAAGGACATAGGATGAGTATAATGGGGTGTGGCGTTGAGAAGAATAGGTGTGTGAGTATGTGCGTTTGTGATTTTGGTATTCATCAAATCCTAACATAGTAATAAGCCCAATCCATAGTAACTTCTCATGCCATAGAAAGGCCCGCATGACCTTTGGTCATAACTCCAACTGAGGTGGATCTATCTCACTTTAAAAATGAGTAATATGGGACAAAAGGTGGCTGAGAGGTTTTGAAATCCATAAATATAGGTCGGTAGAGTACAAAATCCACATATGTATTTTATAAACATAAAAAAGTTGTAAAAAAGGAAAAAATTGGCTTTACAATGTCTTCAACATAAGATAGCTTGTGACTTTGAGCCTTGCCTAACAATATTTCATCTACATTCAAAGAGACTTGATGCATTATGTATTGAACCAAACTCTCTGATTTGGATTTTAATAAATCATGCAAACATATTGAGCAAATAAAATAGGTTCATATCAATATTTGTGCATTATGGCCTTCGTAAAAATATATTTATTGAGTTGTCTAGTGTATATTATCGATTTCCACAATCCCTGGCCTAGGGTTATACTCAAATAGTATGGATCTCACAAGGATGTATTGTCTAGTTCTACACACTACAAAATATATAACCTCGACCTCATTCATAGCAAAAATCTATCTCTGCCAAGACAACACCAAAGCACAAAACACATAGGAAAGGTTCCAAAGTAAAATATCTAAATACACAACTTACTTATTCCTTTGTATCATTCATCATGGCATCTCAAGTTTTAGAACTATAGGGTTATCACTATGATGTTCAACTCATGGGCATAAGGCTCTTCCTGCTTGACACAATGAGTACTAGCTTTCTATCTAGACCATTTGTGAGAGGATCGTCAATATTCCTTACTACCTATAGAGATATAACACCATGGAAAATCAAGTATCTCACTTCTTCAAACCTCAATATCATAGAGTACTTTACCGAATTACCCTAAAATTTCTTAACTTTCTCTATGGATTATCTATTGTAAAATTGAATTCAAATAGGAGGATTTGAAATTATGGGTAAGTCTAGTGACATACTTCTAAGACAACCAACTTGACAACAAGATAAACATAAGGTTATAAAATCATCCTTCATAGTGGATATGTCCATCATAACTTGTTGGATAATTCTCAAGAGATTCCACCGCTACCAAGGTAAAGCACATAACCACTAGTTGACTTAGTTTCATCAGATTCAACAATTAGATCGGTCTCTATATATCCTTCTAACACAATTGGGAAACCAATGTATTTAAGACTGCAACTCATGAGACTTTTAAAATAATTAAAAACTGACCAGTGCCTTCCACTGATATGCATTAGACCAATTAGTTTACACACTTAGCTTACTTACAACGTAAGCCTACAAAGTTTTCTAAGTACATTAACCTTCCAATAACTAGGGCATTTCTACTTTGATTTATATGATTGTCTATATGCGCCCTATGATGTAAAGAACAAGAGCACAAGTTGTACATCAAGGAATCAAAATCATCATCCTCTTCGCCTAGTGGATCATATAATAATGAGTAAGAAAAGAAATCCAAAGGAAAGAAGTCAAACTCTTCTTCTAACAAAAAATGTAGGTCCTTCTATAATAAATGTCATGCCTGAGGATAGAAGGAACACTGGAATGATGAATGCCTGAAACTCAAGAAGAAGAGTTCCAAGGAAAAAATACATCATACAATGCTTCTTATCACATTATTCAAATATGGGTCAAATGATGAGGAACAAACTTGATATCATGTAGTTTAATGTCGCATTGTCAGACATCATGAAAATGATAAACAAGAAGAAGGTTCACAAAGTGATGACAGTGAGGCATCTCTATCAATGTTTTCCAGAAATGAGCTTGTTCAAATTACTTCATATAAGGTTCAAATATATTTGAAAGTGAGAAAGAGATTGTCTATTATTTTTGAATCTTTGAATGATGAACATAGTGAGTTTAATGATAATTATGCTAGTGAAATAAAATAATAGAATATATTATTTCTTAAAACACAATTTTGTAACCCAAGCTTCTACTCCTTTTGTATAGTTAATAAAATTGAGGAACTATTCCATTCCTCGTGTTTATTTTGATATTATCCTTAAAGTTCATTTGATCTAAATGATACAATTTCTATGCTTGGAGAGAATCTTTCGAGTACTAGTAAATGCTTGATCTATACTTTTAACATCCCAAAATTTAAATAAAGTTAGTTTAGGGTTTTAATAAATACTTCCACTAATTTATATTAAAGTTTAGACCTAAATTAAATTAAAAGTGACAATAAGACATAATAAAGTTTTTTAAAGCTTTTTATGATGAAATAAAAAAGAAAATAATATTATTAGACTCTATTGTGATCCAAGTCCGCCAAATGTAACCCCAATTAGTCAATAAGTTATTTTTAGGGTTAAAGAGATTGACACATTCAATGTGAAAATTTAGGTCGAATAAATTTTATGAGTTTATTACACTACTAGCTTCCTTGCCTCATGATATGAGCCCCAAATAATTTTTAAGTAAACATATATGATTAATACATGATTATTTAAAAAAATGGAAAATAGATGTAGTTGTGATATAAAATCAAGAAGCTAATTAGATTCTTGGACTCCTCATGGTTGACTTAGGTAGTACAACAAATTTGGTTTGAATCAGATAATTCTAGAGGTTCTAATTTATGTTAGTGATAAAATCAATTACATCACTTAATTGTCTTAATTCTATAGTCTTGGACTTTGCTTCTATATTTAAATTCTTTTCACATGGATCTTGTGACAGAGACATGACCTGAGTGGGACTCTCAGACCCCCAGTCTTGCCTCTCTATCTTGTGTTCTTGAGTCAGAGGGACACCACTGGGCATGGGACTCCCTTCCCTTCTGGTTTCCTCCATTGGAATCTATCATCTCCACAATCTATATAACTAGTCGTTCTCAATGCCTTTAATGGATACACAACTTTCCTCTTCAAGAGATGTCCCTCACTACTCAATCACTTATCCTCCTATCAAATCCACCTTTCCGTGGTTTCTATGTTCAATGCAAGCCCAGACTATTGCGAGCCATGCTAAGCACGTGAATCATTTCACAATCTTCCATCAAAGACATTATAGTGGCATTTTAAGCAAGATATTTGATAAAGTTTGTTTTCAATTTTCTTGTGTAACGATCAACAAGTTTCTCCTTATACTCCCCTATTATTCCTAGGTGGCAAATCATTTTCTAACATTACACATTGCGAGACTCGAGGTTGGGCTCTCTATGTTCGGCCGGCAATGAGGATGCTCATAAGATTCCTAGTTTTCATCGATCTGTTGATTCACTGCATGTTTTCAGGAAACTGATATGTAAGGCTCCCAGTAGTGAGTATTGAATTCCTCCCCTTCCCTTTCATGGTGGTAGATCCAAATTGGGCTCCTAGCCACCACAACTTGTGAGGCTTAGCTCGTCAAGTTTTTCTGGACTTGGGGAAGGTGCGTAGGACCTAAGATTGTGAGGAAAAGGGTTGCATGCCGATTTTGATTCTACAATCTTCTCCCTGGATGCCCATGAGTTTTTACTATTTATCAAAGATAAAAACCCATGGGTCATAGTTGATGTCTTTGCCCTTAATTAGATTTCAATTTTTCATGCTTTTATATGGGTATTTTTGTCATAAGATTTGATTGGGCGATCCTTAGATGTCGATCCCTACAATCTAGGTGGCATCAAGATAGTGGGCCATCTCCTCACCCAACAGGCCATGATGGCAATATTTTTAAGGGTTTTATAAATCATCATGGTATTTTATGCTTGGTCAAATTTCTAAAACCCATAATTGATTATCTACTATAAAAAATACATATAAATACTCATTGGAAAGGATTTTTGAAAGAGAACTTGATTTTCTAGCTTTTAAGCCCTAATTCCATCGTATCTGACCACGTTTTACTAAAATACCCAAATTAGGGTTTATGATGTTACTTAAGGTGATAATTAATACAAATCATATAATTTCTAGAGACTTGGCATTCACTCTAGGACTAGTGAAACTAACACATGATCTTCTTTTCTCCATGGTAAGTGGGTCAATGCACTTTGAGTATTAAGTATTAGTTTTAATCTCCATGTTATTTATTATGATGACCAGATTGGATTATATGCATAGTTATGTATTTCAAATTAATTCCTAATTGCAAGAATGGTTCACTCTAGTTATTAATTGATTATGATTCTTTAAGGTTAATTTAAGAATTTATGTCATGTTCATGAAAGAAAATTTAAACCTTGTTGAATTAACAAAGTAAGTTTTTAGCATCGTAGTCAGGGACCACTAGTCTTGCTAGAGTAGGAATTCTAGTTAGTATGTGAGATTAGATCAATACAGATGACTATATCCATTAAATCATCATTTCATCACTTTCATTTCATATATGTTAATATTTAACATGGCATAATTTATTTGTTCATATTTAATTCCTTAGTCACCATTCATCATACTTTTTGTTTGTCTTGGCAGTAAAGAACTTTCATTTTTTCAATTGTCATCAATCTGAATGGATCCACTACATATTAGATCACTAAAGAAAATAAATTCTATATCAAACCAAATATACTTATGATGTGTACAAGAATCATTATGGTTGTCCAACTATGGTGGATCCAAACCACCAAATAGCACAATTTTCACAACTAATGTCCACATTCAAAATTGAAGAGGTACCAACCAAAAGCCTGATATTGATCATGTTTCATTTTTCTATTAGGAACATCGAAAATTCATGGCTTCTTTCTTTGCTAAAAGGTTCAATTAGCACATGGGATGACATGTTGAAGGTGTTTATTTCCGAGTTTAATTCTCCAAGAAAGAAAATTCAATTAAGGAGGTAGCTCATACGACAACAAGTGGGGGAGTCACTATGTGATGGTGGGATCAGTTCAAGGACTATCAATATTAGTCTAAAACAATGGATTGGAGCAATGGTTGCTCATTCGAACTATAATGGTTTGTATTGTAGTACACACCAACTAGCCAACTTAGCAACAAGTGGGTAGCGTATGAATAAGACACCCAAACATGCTCATGATATCACTACAGACATGGCACTCGACTCCAAACCATAGGATGCACATAGATATTTTACTTATTTACTTTCCTGTAGAGGAAGGGAAGGTGAAAAACAAGTTTTGGAATACATATAAAGCTTGCCCGTAACAATGGACCTTATTGCACAAAGATTAGACCAAATCAATGCACAATAGTAATGGTTGTAAGAGGTCTGTATTTTGATGTTGTGTATGTTGAGCACTCAATTTTAGATTTTCATCATTCTCAATGATATTACTCCCAAGTTATATTTTAAAACAATGCAAAGTAGTTGGAAGTTATAGTAACATGTAGCTTTTGTAAAATGTGCACAACTCAAGGGAAGGAACACTCACAATTTCTTGTACTATGGAAATACTGGGCAATGATCTTCTGATTCTCAGAACTTTGGATATTTTGTAATCCTCAACAATGTAAGAATCCTTTTTTGCACTCCAATTAGTACGAATGAAGACTTTGTGCAGTATGAAGAATCATCAAAGATGTCATAGCACATATCTCTAGTAAACTAGATGGGACCACTTCAAATGCAAAGAAGATTAGAGAACAAATTTCACATAAAAAATTTCCATAAAACTCCAAAATTCTCTCAAGCTATGTCTGTAGTGATCCCGACTCACATACCATAGAGAGATACAAGACAATTACCTTGAGAAGTAACACTACCACAATATATCCAATCTGACAATAAAAAGGAAGATGATGAAATCATTTTCATGTGGTCTGAAACATGAAAAAATGAAGTTGGAACTTTTAGCGATGTCATATTGCTAAGCAAGTAGGTGAAACAACTAATCACTTTTAGTTACATATTTGCACAGACAGAGATATGAATAGAAATTTTAATGATTCCTTCATATACGGAAGAAGCTATATGAAAACCTTCATAGACATGATTGTTGAGGTTCCTTCTTATACTAAAATCTTGAAAAAAATCGTACCCAATAAGCCACCTAAACCAAGTTGAGACTTTCTGCTTTGTCAAGAAATAAGTTCCTTCCTTTAAGATCATGTAACTAAGTAGACTAGGGACCACAAAGAAGTCACTATTCCATGACAAATAAATGTGATTACTAAAAATAAAGTCTTTGTTGATCTTGATGTCAGTGTTTGCATCCTTAACTCTCACAATTGTTGCACATGGGAGAACTACTAGAATTTAAATTTTGAAAGTTGATCTCTCCATTAAATACCCAAAGGTGGTCATTGTGGTTTATTGGTGCACGTGGGGAAGTTCTTTGGTCCCTATGAGCGTGTGTTGAGATGAGAGAGGGTTCAATTACTCCCATAAATTTAGTATGACAATTCTTTTCTATAGTAGGCTAACTTATTGTCGTTAGTCAAGGAAAATGACACTATGGATTGGATATGAATCATTGAATGCATGTATCCATGATGAAATTGAGATGCATAGACTACCATAGAATCAATATATTTGGTGGAATACATTTATGCTCTTGTGGAATAGCAACATCTCATGGAAGAAAGTACTTATTCACTTGAATACAACCAACTTTGAGTGATGAAGACCAACAATTTGAGGATATGGATTTTTCCACCAATGCATACATTGCCTTATTGATGTTATATGCCCAATATAGGGAGGAATTGGTTCCTACAAAGGTCAAAGTGAAACCCCTACCATTTGGGTTGAGGTATGCTTTTATTAGTATAAAATCCACTTATTTGATGATATTACTTCCCATCTAACAAATGACCAAGATCTTAATCTTTTCAATGAATTAAAAATTGAATGGAAAAATTAATAGGATATACTAATGCTGATTGTAAAGGTATGAACCCTTCCATATGCATGCATAAAATCCCCTTAAAGGAAATTCTCAAACCCTCAATTGAAGGAAAAAGAATATTAGATCCAAACATGAAGGAAGTATTAAAATTTAAAATCCTAAAATACACCAAGGCCGATGTCATTTATCACATTTATGATAGACCATGGGTTAGTATAATTCATTTTATTCCCAAGGAAGGAGAGGTGATTGTATTAGAATGGGATAATGATCAGATGATTCCAGTTAGAGGATAATAGGGTAGAGGATGTGTATTTATTATAGGAAATTGAATAATGCCACCCATAAAGATCATTTCCTTATTCATATTAGTGACCATATGTTGGAAACTGTTAGCCAACCTGTAAAGAGGAGAAATCACCTCCTTACTAAAAATTTGAAGAATCAAACATCCATTCCCAACATACTCAAAAGCTATGTTAAAAAGGGTATAAAATTTCAAATCTTTATTTATATGGTATACAAAAGACCATTGGAAAGTAACATAATAAAATTACTGACTATATTCAATTTCAAATAAAGGGTTACAAAAATACATCAAATTCTCCCATTACAGTTTACATCAAGATATATAATTAGGATCTAGATAGAGGGAAGTCTAGAATACTACAATCTTGTCTCCAAAGAAAAACCTCCAAGAGCTAGGTCCAAGCCAAAAGCTAAGTTCTCCTTGTCTAATCCATCATCTTACTCAACACCTGGGTTGTTGGGAAGGCACCCAACAAAAGGCAAAGGAAATAGAGATTATGTGTCACAAAACCAATCTGGGATAACAAGACAAGTAAAGCAAGTAAAAACATGCTAGGGTTCATCATATGATGAAGATAACTAGATAATGAGGCTATATATACAAGAAGCTTGCCATTAACAAATATATCAAAGAGGATTTGCATGTAAGATAATTATTTCTACCTAACTAATTAGGGTTGAGGCACCTACCAGACCTATAACATATAGGTGAGGGGAGAATAAGACATTCCCAGTCACCTACCCAATAATATGGGGAGAATAAAACATTCACCAGGGTGATTAAATACATGCCCTCTGTGGGTGGTTGTACATAAGTACCACTACTTTAAATTTAATAGAACATAAATCTACATGCTAGAAAAGTAGTCATGGCAAGAGTAATCAAAATATTCAATAAGCACTGGGGAGGAGTGGTTCAGGTGGTTTGGCACAGTGTCCCCTCATGAAGGGACCTGGGTTTGAAACCCAGCAGCTGCCTTTGAAATGGTACCCATCCTGCAGGCCGGCTAACTGTGTGCTTTAATCGGTTCTCTGGTGTGTGGGGCACTCGGGGCCCAAGAGTGTTACGTTGTATGGGGGGGAGTGAAAAAAGTGGCACTTCTATAGGGGCGGTTCTCTCGATAATAAAAAAAATATTCAATAAGCATGGCAGTGGGGTATACGACCCAAACAATATGAAATAATAAACTGATTTGAGGCATAAGAACATTAGGTTTCAAGAATAGAGAATTATGTTCAATTAAGCCTCATTAGGGAAAGAGTAGGTTAAGGCATAAAATTTCCCAACTAAGGTGTTAGATGCACATACCTATTTTCACACATAAAGGTTAACTTAAATAATATACTTTGGTCCACAAAGTCAACATTTCATCCTATAAACACATTATGTATTTTAGCCAAGTCAAAGTGAACATAACCATTCCTATTATATTTTTATATTATTCTTACCCAATTTCGATCATTCAATGTCATGTTAGGGTTTATGATTTTAATCTTTGTTGAGAGAATATGTGTTGTTTTATATATCAATATTTGTTCTAATTACCCATATTTATTCACATAAGTATATGTAACTTATATATATGTGTGGATAATAACAATATAGATATTATTCCAATTTAGGTTTAATGATGTCATTTTCTTCTCTCTAATGTCAATCCATATTATTCCTAACATCATGCTTACCATTTATATTGGTGTAAGCATACTCTACATGAATATCTACTAGGTTCACTAATATACACATGCTTTGATCTAACTAACATGCCATCTAGATATATGTTTATATAAGTATATTCCTTTACACATTATTATCTTTTTCACCATTTAATTCATAAGAAGACAATATAGTTAGATGCATTCTTATACAAATTTTCAAGTTCCCTTCGATCAATTTAGATGAGAGTGTTCCCTAGATCCATGTGTATTTCTAATTCCCAACTCACACATATGTATATGTTAATGTGTGTATCTAGGGAATGCATAAAGAAATGAGATCGTGTTATGTTCTATTATTAGCAATCTTTGAAATTGTGAGATACAACTTAGAGTTTATTAGTCCATATACATATGTGTAACACATACTCATACGCAAGATGCTAAGCTAAGAGATCAATCAGTATGGTTACATCCTAATCATGATTTATATGACTTACTAGTTATTTATATGCATCTTAACTACGATACGATTATTCATCAAGGTGCTACATGGTTATTGCATAATCACAATATTATACATATGTGTTATCTTTATGGAGTTAGGCCTAAGTGGATCGACTACTTAATATAATTATGATTCTGATTTTAGGTTACTATCTAGCATGTTATTATCCATGATCGAATTTACTGGATATTGCAAGTTAGAACTTGAGAAATTCAAGGGCTAACCTGCATAATGACCAGTGATGAGTGGTCTATAGGCTTGGATGACCATTGATATGTGATTTCTTTATAGTATCAGATCCAAGGTGAGGTAGAAGTTGTTATAACCCCGATTTTTGGGTTCAATTAGTGAGAAATGTAATTTCTCATACTAAAGATAATTGAACAAATAATGATATGATTTGTTTTGAAATGAATGGTTTCCCTTCACAATAGCCTTGATTGGTTGCTTTGTGGGCTTTATTGTCTTTTGGGCCCAAATAACAAGGAAATTCAATTAATAAATGGATAATTGAATTTTTAAGAAAAGAAATATGTAGAAACCTCTAGAAGGCAAATCCAAAGAGGACTTCGTGCCTCTTGGGTTCCTTGGGTACCAAGGAGTCCAAGGTTGCAAAAAGAAAGCAATAATAAAAGAAGAGATTAATTCAGTATTTCTTTATTAAGAAATAAATCGAAAATGATGATAAAAAGTGGAAAATAAGTGGAAAAAGGCATAAATGAGATTCCTTGGTGAAATTTCGTATCCATGAGGATGCTAATATTAAAAGGAATGATAATGAGGAAAATAAAAGAGAAATAAAGAGAAATACTCAAGAAGAGATGTTTTAATAAGAAATAAACATGATAATGAGAAATAATGCATATAGATGCATCTAGAAGGATAATAAGAATCCTTAAATAGGATAAGAAAAGTGAAATTAAAGATAATTATGTGAATATGTGAAAAATGTGTAAAAGTTTCTAAAAGTGGCATGGGTGACCATAATGAAATGATTTTCCATTCCACATAATTTCTATTAAGAGAGGAATCCAAATTAATGAAAATAGAAACAAAGAAAGAAAGAGAGAGGAAATCCTAAGGAATTAGGGAGTAATCTAGATTTCTTTATACAATAAGGAATCCACCAATACAAGACTTCCCTTAACGGCTTTTAGTTGCCAAATTTGATTAGGAAAATAGTAACTTTTTGTGGTGAAATCATCAAATCAAGAGGATAACTCTTAAAGAGTTCTATACATGGATGGTTGGGTACAGGTTGCCTTTTGAGTAACAAGGATATCGGTGGTTAGCAATGTGCCCACGCGTTCTCTATCTCGTTTTAACCACTGGGGTTCCGTATAGTTTACTGATATAAAAGGACCCAAACATACTCCGCTATGGGGAGACATGAAAGCCAACCGTGGCTGTATGAAGAAAGCCAATCTCTGGCCACGGTCCTCGTAACTTTTCCAACCCTAGATACATCACCTGACGATGCCAAGGATGCACCGAGTAACGAGGCCGACGCCAACTATGCCGGAAGGAAGAAAGATCTGCAGTTGCTGGACCATCGCAGGCCTATCCTTAGGTGAAAGACCTACCCTTGCCTGTAGAGGTGTCCGCAGGAGATTCACAGTTCCCAGAAAAGCTTCGGGGGTGATGAAATCTCCTCCCACCCCTTCTTCCTCTGTTGGCTGTGACCTCTGCAAGGAGGTTTTCTATGCAAATGAGAATCATTCTCGGCTCTGGTCCTCGTCGACCAGGCTATCTTGGCCACAAGCTATGGCATGGTCACGTGCGGCAAGAGGCTGCAGAGGGGTAGGAACCCTTGCGCGGTCCACCCTGCCCCGGGAGGCAACCTGGTCACGGTGGAAACCCAGCGTTGCGGCGGTAGCAGTGCTTCGTCGAGAGGAGGAAGACGGCTCAAATCGTTTGGACAAATATTCCCCTAGCATGTGAAGGAGCAACCTGCAATAGGAGGACAAAATAGTCCTTTCGTTATAACGTGGGCTCGATGCTGAAAGGTATGCCTAAGTTGCCCACGTGGCACGTTACTATTGGTCCAATATTGTTTTTCTTGCAAATATCGTATCTAATTATTGGTAACTCGGATTGGGACACTTAATATATGTAAGTTGATCAGAAAATCATGAGGAATCTGTTAAAAATGTAAGTAAAGTCTGATTCCGTTTATAATTTCAAAAGTGTCTTAAGTTGATCATGTAGGCATTAAACTTTGATTAATAACCCTAATTATGTTTGGGAATTCGATCTAAAATCCTAAATGGGTTATTTCAAGTAATAGTAACCTGTTGAGAGGAAAAGTAAAATTTGAATATGATATTTGATAATAATTGGCTTGCTTTAGGGTTTTACACATGAATATATGATAATGCATCTAGAAACCCTAATTTAGGGTAAAAGAGGAGAAGATCATATTTAATGTGAATAATGTCAAAGTTTGTTGTTAAATGATGGTTCTAATCTACTTGGAGTACAAAAGTTCCTAATTATGGATAAGAACCTTAAAGGTAGTAATTAGGGTTTTCTCATAAATATAAAGTAGAATTAATGGCAAATCGAGTTCATATGTGTTTAGGCCATAATGAACTTTGAATTGATGATAAATGCGTATAATGATCTTGTCATGGATTAAAAGGATAAAAATAGTAGCTTTGATGTAAAAGAGGATTAATAAAATTAATTGATGGTTAATGGTGCCTTTAAATCTGAGAATAGGGTTATATGTTGTTAAGATAACCTTTTTGATCGGTGTTGTTAAGATAACCTTAATGATGAAGAATATATATATGATAATAAGGGTTTACGAGTAATGGTATAAAAATTAGGGTTTGAAATAGTAAAAGATGAAGGGAAACCCTAATTGCAATGGAAACCCTAAATGTGAACTAGAAACCTAGGAAGCGAGCTAGATCTTGATGACATGAGTAATAAAAAGGGAATTACATGATTATTTCAGGATCTTGTTGAAAATACTTGCTTGCTTGGATTCTTATTTGCATGGATATTTCTGTTCAAATCATCAGATCAGGTATGTGGTTACGCTTATGACTATTCCGATTAGTTTTCTGAGGTTTGTATCGACGTTTCCCTCCATGCATGAAATAACTGTTGGATGTTTTAATTCATGCAACTATAAAGTGACTATGACTATCACTATGCGTATACATGTATAAGTATCTAGATCCGAGTCCACCCCTGTGGCTATGCAAAGGCTAAGGATAACCTAGAGCAAGGTCTAGGGTATCATGAGTTAGAAACTGGGCTACCTACGTGTAGTGCCATGATACTCTTAGCATACCATGAGTTAAGGAGTGGGCTACCTACGGGTAGTGCCATGTGACTCAGCCCTAGAAATTGATTCACCTATTAGGTGAAGTCATGAGGGGTAAAATGGGAATCTACCATAAGGGAGATAGTATCCAGGTCCACTGCAGGGACAGCACAGGGGATAGGGTACACATGGATCGCGTAGTTATACTTAAAACATAAACTTGTTTGTTAAATGATAATTGAATGGGATACATTGTTATAGATAATTGAATGATTATTGTTTCCCCCACATACCAACTTCGGCTGACCGACGTTTTGTTTTTCGGCGTTTTAGGTACAATGAAAAGAATAAACAGTAAAGTGACACTTTGTGAATTCAAGAATTAAAGAACAAGGAGGAATTAAATAGAGTAGTTCATCTGAGGTTAGAAGTTAGTTTATTCCCAACTTTTCAAGGTATGCAAAGAAAAAATTTTATTACCATTTTTAGTATAGTCTGTTAGAATTTAATAATTGTTTATGGTTATATGCCGAACCTTTGATCCAGGATTAATGGGTACGGCTTCAACCTCTTGGTCTCCCTTAATTGGGGGTTATCGGTAGGTGGGGTCGTAACATTTGGTATCAGAGCCTAGGTTCCTCACTTAACCATTAATAATTATTAAATTTTACAAACTCCATAGAACCCAAGGGAGTTATTAGAGGATTATCCGAAAGACAGAGGTGTCTAGAAAAGGATCACGACCGGGGGCTGGCAATACTTTCCTTCGCACCGCTAGTCGGAATACGAGGACTCTCGGATCCGTGTGACTTCCTGGCCAAAGTCTTAGGGTATGAATCGAAATAAGATACCTTTAGGACTTTCTCATCTTATTCATCCCTTCTCATCACAAAATTTGTTAAGGACCTTAAGGATTAGGGTTTTCTCTCTTTTCCTCACCCTCTTGAGGTATGGGTAAGGTTAATAAGGTCTAAGGAATCCTCCATCAAATTAATGAAAAGCATGTAAATAAGATGTCATGGACATAAGCTCAATAGATTAAGCGCAAATTAAAGAATAGATACATGCTTAGGTCGTATGGCATAAGTTGTCATGTCCTCAGAAGAAACCTGAGGCTAGACCTTCTTATCAGGAGGATAAGTCAGTCTTGGAGATAGAGATCTCCATTGCTAGTAGAGACCTAGCACATCCTCTGAGGATGATGCTAACCCTAACCCTATGTGATGGTTAGAGAGAGATGAGTAGGACCAGGTGTTTGAAGGGACATGCCTTTGGGATGCCACATGATCTATGGGTGACCTAGCACCTTTGGCAACCCAACCCTGGGAAGGGTCGTGCATGTTAGGGTAAAGGATAGCTCCTTCGATGATGTTGTTAGTGAAGGACCTGTAGAGACCCTATGGGATTATGCGAATAGGCATAGTATGCACCCAGGGTACATTAGTTGTGTGAGTAGGGTTGAAACCCTGACCATGAGGGTACGAAGGATGGCTTATGAAATAAGCATGGATGACCTTGAGCGAACATAAGTTGAACATAGGTTTCATGCCTTGGAGGTTGACCCTTCACGAAGATAGGACCTCTAATGGTTGGTTGTAGGGTTACCTCTAGAGAGAGGGCAGGAAACCAAGCAAAAAGGTTGGAATCCTAGACTCCGAGATGTAAGGAAAAGTGGGGAGTCGAGGAAGATGTGACCTAAGTGGATGATAGTGGTTGCCCTATGCTTGACCCCTGGAGGCTAATGATATCTTGGTTATCTTTAGAGGAACCAAACCCTATAGGAAGGATGATGCTTCTGGTACCTATGGTATAAGTGACTTCCTGCTGGATGAGATAAAGAGTGCCTTAGAGGAGGTTTAAGTAACTAGTGGTATTGTTCATATAAAGGGATCGTGGAAGTACATGACATATCATGGACATGCTTGATTCATGATTAAGAGATTGAGCATGCAGCTGGACACCCGACAGTGTACCTAGGGTTCCTAGGCCTAAGAGGGGAAGTGGTATACCTAATGCTCATGATGAGAATTAAGTTGCTATAGTTTCGAGAATGGTACTCCTCATGCATAACGGAAAGTGAAACCCCCTTAGGTTTAAAGGTATGATTGATGAATCCCTCACAATAAAGTTGATTATGCGAGAAAGTATGATCTTGATCCGACGTCGAGGAAAGAGGACAAGTATGACCTAGAATGGGTCAATAGGTGATCTGTTTGTGCCTTAATAGCTTTCTAGGGTTAAGTAAGCTCATGAGGATGTAAACCCTAGACCTAAGAGCTTTTGTGACCTTGTTGTCAAGAGATAGTTTTCCTCCCATCCTGGGAAAGGGACCCCTTTGGTAGGGTGTATATCAGTTTTGTTAGTTTAGGGTAACCTAAAGAGGTCTCATAGGATCTTGAGAAGATAAGTGAAAAGTACATGGTATGAGAATGAACCTGTAGACCCATATATATCCATCTCTAATTGCATATGAATGTGTTACCATGGAGGTAACCGGTATGGGGCTTGACCAAGGTAAGCAGGTTGCCATGATTCTGATGAAAGGAAGAAAACCATCCCATGAATGCAGAAAGAGAGATGATGAAGACTTGGTTAAGGTTCTAAGTGAACATGTACTATGATGGAGAATCCTAAGTCTATCCTAGGGTCAGGTAGGGATAAGACCGATGAATGTAGGAGTTGCCTAATTCCCTAGTTGCACATGATCATAGGGTCGAGAGGTAACATCTATCATTGTCTGAGGGCCATGGGTTAGGAGATTGATCACCTTCATGAACTCATGGGACCTAAAGGGCAGATGAGTAGGGCACTCTCTTGATGCATGAGGGAAGAGGGATGACCCCAAAAGAGTCGGTACCCTATAGACCTAGAGTAGATGACCAAGGATATAAACCTCAGTAAGTTCTAGACTAGTTCAAAATTGTGATGTCTGTGATGTAGAGGCATGTATGGCACATTGCAACTTAGATGTAAGGTGTATTGGTAAGGTGGGATGTACCATCTCTACTCTTGGAACAAGAAGAACTCTGTATTTGGACTGCAGCCAAATGCTTATTTCCTCTTGTTATGGGGGTGAGACATATGACTTTACGCATGCCATACACCAAGGATAAGAGATGATGTAGGTTGGAACGTTGCCATGAGAAATGGGGATAGAGAAGATAACCTACCCTGGTAAAGTGAATGATACATGGATGGTTTGAAAACACTAAGAGGAATGAGGTAGTCACCTAATGAGGATGTTTTTATCATGAGCTATGTAGAACTTACAAGTTATATCAAGTTGAGTTTGATCACCATGAAGATGAAATCAGAGAGTGTTCTTAATGAAGATAGACATAGAGTTTGAGGTGAGATGATAAGTGAAATACATGGAAGTGTATGTCTTCAATGTTACCTAATACCTACGGATGTGAAGTGGTAATGTATGCTCTGGTTGAGATACATCTGACTTGTTTGACTAGAAGCTAGAAGAGGTTGTTTGGCTAACCCTAAGTTTGGAAAGGAGGGGTGTTTAGATAACACTCAGATGTAACAAGATACGTTGAAAAGTTAAGGGTTGTTTGGTTAGCCAGTCTAGTCCTTCATACGATGAAAGGATGGTGGTAGAACCTCAAGTGCACTTCTTTGGAAAAGAAGGTGATGAAACCCCGACTAGAGTGGTTTAGGGTTTCTGAGGAATTGATCTTGAAGAATAATGACATACAGGAGATCATGATTTTAAGATCACCATACACTGTGGTAAATGGAAATAGCACTTTAAATACCTAAGATAAAGTTGCATGTGGTAGATGGCCATGCAAGCCAAGGGTAAAGGACGAACACCAGTAACCCAGTGCATTGATATAAAGGATAAAAGTCCCAGAAAGAGAAAGGGAGTTCATCACTATGGATGTTGTAAGTCTCCCCTAGACCAAGGAAGGTCAAGATGCAATGTGGGTTATGGTAGCTCGCCTTACCTAGATGACATGCGAAAGAAGGAGTTCTATCAAGGGACAGATCTGCTTGAACTACCCAAGAGAGAGAGATGGTTCAACTATGAAGCGAGTTCAAAGGTTTTTGAGTTTGACCTAAAGGTTCCTTTCCAAAAGGTGGAAGTGGGTACACGAAGAACGCGATGGTACAGTTTATCACCCATAACTAATGGTTAGTATGATCCAGACTAAAGGGTCTGATGAGAGCATGTGTGCTCATACAGGGTGATATCTAAGACAGTTCTTGTCCTACGAAAGATGTGACCATGACCACCATAGCCAGTATCGGGTTCTATATGAAGCTCTGTATGAGAGGTTGTGTCGGTCACCACTTCAGTAAGGTGATGTTGGTGAAAGGACCATGTGATGGTTAGAAAAGGGCCACAGTGCGTGTAGACGAAGTCACCTTGATCATGCAATGGCTGAAAGGAGCCTAGACACGACGAGAGTCGTGAGCAGATGCAAAGTAGACTAATATGTGGTGCACTGTGGGAGAATATAATGTGAGAATCCGACCCCTCTGAGCTGCAGCTAAGAAAGCTGAGTCTCCGATACATGGGTCCATTAGAGATGGATGGGTGGAGATGGTTAGGTTTTGACCCTACCCCTCAGGATAGAGTAATGGGAGATGTTTTCCGTGTGTCTAATTTAGAGCACTATGTGAGGTACCCCGACCATGTGCTGAGCAATGAACCTAGTGAGCCCCAAGGGAGGCTGAAATGGCCTGAGTCACCTGTGTAGTTTATAGACGCCAGGATGAAAGGACTCAGAGAAAAGAATATGTGATGATAAAGGTTCTTTGGAAACGCCATGAGTACGGTAAAGCCACATAGGGGCCAATGATGGACATGAAAAAGTCTTATCCTATTTTGTTTGTTTGCTTGATAGAATTTTGAGGACAAAATTCCTATAAGAGGGGAAGGATGTTATAACCCCGATTTTTGGGTTCAATTAATGAGAAATGTAATTTCTCATACTAAAGATAATTGAACAAATAATGATATGATTTGTTTTGAAATGAATGGTTTCCCTTCACAATAGCCTTGATTGGTTGCTTTGTGGGTTTATTGTCTTTTGGGCCCAAATAACAAGGAAATTCAATTAATAAATGGATAATTGAATTTTTAAGAAAAGAAATATGTAGAAACCTCTAGAAGGCAAATCCAAAGAGGACTTCGTGCCTCTTGGGTTCCTTGGGTACCAAGGAGTCCAAGGTTGCAAAAAGAAAGCAATAAGAAAAGAAGAGATTAATTCAGTATTTCTTTATTAAGAAATAAATCGAAAATGATGATAAAAAGTGGAAAATAAGTGGAAAAAGGCATAAATGAGATTCCTTGGTGAAATTTCGTATCCATGAGGATGCTAATATTAAAAGGAATGATAATGAGGAAAATAAAAGAGAAATAAAGAGAAATCCTCAAGAAGAGATGTTTTAATAAGAAATAAACATGATAATGAGAAATAATGCATATAGATGCATCTAGAAGGATAATAAGAATCCTTAAATAGGATAAGAAAAGTGAAATTAAAGATAATTATGTGCATATGTGAAAACTGTGTAAAAGTTTCTAAAAGTGTCATGGGTGACCACAATGAAATGATTTTCCATTCCACATAATTTCTATTAAGAGAGGAAACCAAATTAATGAAAATAGAAACAAAGAAAGAAAGAGAGAGGAAATCCTAAGGAATTAGGGAGTAATCTAGATTTCTTTATACAATAAGGAATCCACCAATACAAGACTTCCCTTAACGGCTTTTAGTTGCCAAATTTGATTAGGAAAATAGTAACTTTTTGTGGTGAAATCGTCAAATCAAGAGGATAACTCTTAAAGAGTTCTATACATGGATGGTTGGGTACAGGTTGCCTTTTGAGTAACAAGGATATCGGTGGTTAGCAATGTGCCCACGCGTTCTCTATCTCGTTTTAACCACTGGGGTTCCATATAGTTTACTTAATATAAAAGGACCCAAACATACTCCGCTATGGGGAGACATGAAAGCCAACCGTGGCTGTATGAAGAAAGCCAACCATGGCTGTATGAAGAAAGCCAATCTCTAGCCACAGTCCTCGTAACTTTTCCAACCCTAGATACATCACCTGACGATGCCAAGGATGCACCGAGTAACGAGGCCGACGCCAACTCTGCCGGAAGGAAGAAAGATCTGCAGTTGATGGACCATCGCAGGCCTATCCTTAGGTGAAAGACCTGCCCTTGCCTGTAGAGGTGTCCGTAGGAGATTCACAGTTCCCAGAAAAGCTTCGGGGGTGATGAAATATCCTCCCACCCCTTCTTCCTCTGTTGGTTGTGACCTCTGCAAGGAGGTTTTCTCTGCAAATGAGAATCATTCTCGGCTTTGGTCCTCGTCGACCAGGCTGTCTTGGCCACAAGCTATGGCATGGTCACGTGCGGCAAGAGGCTACAGAGGGGTAGGAACCCTTGCGCGGTCCACCCCGCCCCAGGAGGCAACCTGGTCACGGTGGAAACCCAGCGTTGCGGCGGTAGTAGCGCTTCGTCGAGAGGAGGAAGACGGCTCAAATCGTTTGGACAAATATGCCCCCTAGCATGTGAAGGAGCAACCTGCAATAGGAGGAAAAAATAGTCCTTTCGTTATAACGTGGGCTCGATGCTGAAAGGTATGCCTAAGTTGCCCACGTGGCACGTTACTATTGGTCCAATATTGTTTTTCTTGCAAATATCGTATCTAATTATTGGTAACTCGGATTGGGACACTTAATATATGAAAGTTGATCATAAAACCATGAGGAATCTGTTAAAAATGTAAGTAAAGTCTGATTCCGTTTATAATTTCAAAAGTGTCTTAAGTTGATCATGTAGGCATTAAACTTTGATTAATAACCCTAATTATGTTTGGGAATTCGATCTAAAATCCTAAATGGGTTATTTCAAGTAATAGTAACCTGTTGAGAGGAAAAGTAAAATTTGAATATGATATTCAATAATAATTGGCTTGCTTTAGGGTTTTACACATGAATATATGATAATGCATCTAGAAACCCTAATTTAGGGTAAAAGAGGAGAAGATCATATTTAATGTGAATAATGTCAAAGTTTGTTGTTAAATGATGGTTCTAATCTACTTGGAGTACAAAAGTTCCTAATTATGGATAAGAACCTTAAAGGTAGTAATTAGGGTTTTCTCATAAATATAAAGTAGAATTAATGGCAAATCGAGTTCATATGTGTTTAGGCCATAATGAACTTTGAATTGATGATAAATGTGTATAATGATCTTGTCATGGATTAAAAGGATAAAAATAGTAGCTTTGACGTAAAAGAGGATTAATAAAATTAATTGATGGTTAATGGTGCCTTTAAATCCGAGAATAGGGTTATATGTTGTTAAGATAACCTTTTTGATCGGTGTTGTTAAGATAACCTTAATGATGAAGAATATATATATGATAATAAGGGTTTATGAGTAATGGTATAAAAATTAGGGTTTGAAATAGTAAAAGATGAAGGGAAACCCTAATTGCAATGGAAACCCTAAATGTGAACTAGAAACCTAGGAAGCGAGCTAGATCTTGATGACATGAGTAATAAAAAGGGAATTACATGATTATTTCAGGATCTTGTTGAAAATACTTGCTTGCTTGGATTCTTATTTGCATGGATATTTCTGTTCAAATCATTAGATCAGGTATGTGGTTATGCTTATGACTATTCCGATTAGTTTTCCGAGGTTTGTATCGACGTTTCCCTCCATGCATGAAATAACTGTTGGATGTTTTAATTCATGCAACTATAAAGTGACTATGACTATCACTATGCGTATACATGTATAAGTATCTAGATCTGAGTCCACCCCTGTGGCTATGCAAAGGCTAAGGATAACCTAGAGCAAGGTCTAGGGTATCATGAGTTAGAAACTGGGCTAGCTACGTGTAGTGCCATGAGACTCTTAGCATACCATGAGTTAAGGAGTGGGCTACCTACGGGTAGTGCCATGTGACTCAGCCCTAGAAATTGATTCACCTATTAGGTGAAGTCATGAGGGGTAAAATGGGAATCTACCATAAGGGAGGTAGTATCCAGGTCCACTGCAGGGACAACACAGGGGATAGGGTACACATGGATCGCGTAGTTATACTTAAAACGTAAACTTGTTTGTTAAATGATAATTGAATGTGATACATTGTTATAGATAATTGAATGATTATTGTTTCCCCCACATACCAGCTTTGGCTGACCGACGTTTTGTTTGTCGGCGTTTTAGGTACAATGAAAAGAATAAATAGTAAAGTGACACCTTGTGAATTCAAGAATTAAAGAACAAGGAGGAATTAAATAGAGTAGTTCACATGAGGTTAGAAGTTAGTTTGTTCCCAACTTTTCAAGGTATGCAAAGAAAAAAATTTATTACCATTTTCAGTATAGTCTGTTAGAATTTAATAATTGTTTATGCTTATATGTCGAACCTTTGATCCAGGATTAATGGATGCGGCTTCAACCTCTTGGTCTCCCTTAATTAGGGGTTATCGGGAGGTGGGGTCGTAACAGAAGTCCTTCCACGTTGACCCCTGAGTTTCTGACACATAGAGAAGGAAAAGTAAGAAAATGGCTTGGTGATGATGGTGGCACGGTGGTCAAGCATAGATGGTGGACGAATTGCAACATGGTGTTATAGGTGGGGGGTCGAGAGGCGCTGTTGGGCATCACAAGTTGTGTTGCAGGCTAGAGACGGATGTTGACAGTAGGAGGAGATCGGGGCATTGGGGCATCAGGGCATCCGATGGGCAGGTGTTAGCAACGCTGACACAACACCGTGGCCCATGTTGGGCAGGTGTTAACGACCTCTATGTAGCACGTGGCCCATGCTAGGCAGGTGTTAGCGACGTCGACGCAACATCATGGCCTAGGTTGGGAAGACGTGGAGGTTGAAGGCATTTCTTGGTGGTTAGTCGGCGTTGTAGGGTCGTGGCTGAAGGAGAAGAGAAGAAGGAGGGCGGCTAGGGTTTTCTATGTGGGAGAAAGGAAGGAGGACACATAATATTAGGAGAGGCGACGACTGTCGTTGGGAAATAGACGTTGTCTGTTTTAGAAGGCAAGGAGCATGAGGAAGTAACAGGGGGAGAGAGAATGCATCGTTGCGTTAGAGATGGGGAGGAGTAATGAACAACACATTATGTTGAGGGGATACCGGTTTAAGAAATAGTTAATTGCCTAATTAAAACCTATGGTAATTAGGATTTAAATACCAATTAAATTGGGAAAAAATTGTTGTTCCATTGTCAAACAAATTCAAGGTAAGGCTTAACAAGACTCAAGGGGTTTTCCTTTTTTTTTCCCATGAAATAGGCATTTATAGATATTAGAGTTGCTTATTTATTAAATTAATTAAGAGGGTAGAGAAATACCAATTGATATCAAAATTCATGGGTTTGCTAATTAAAGTGTGAGGAGTATGGCTTTACATTAACTTCTCCTCTTGAATGCATTTTTGTATTTAATTGTATGCTAAGTGCCTAATAAATATATTTAGCACCCTTCTTAATAAAATTTGATAGAAAAATTCTAATTTCTCATTTCTTGTCCCATAAAGCCATAAAATATCAAAATTAAAAAAAATCTACTAATTGTATCTCATAAATGGATATTTTGCAATATTAATCTCTAATTAACACATTATTTAAGATATTGTGCAATAACCCATTCATTGAAATGAATGTGGGTAAATATAATTCAAAGCCATAAAATATTACTCAATTGCAATATTGAGGACAAAGAGAGTAGAAAAGATAGGAAAATTTTGGGAAAAGGACAAAAGGATAAGAAGAAGATGCAAGGTTTAAATTGAAATTGAATCCAAGATTCAATATGTTACACAACCACTCTTTCTTTTATTACCTTGATGGATATGCCAATTTCTTCCATATTCCTATCTACCCTCCCAACCAAGAAAAAACCACATTCACCTACCCCTATGGTACTTATTCCTGTAGGAGAATGCCATTTAGTTTATGCAATGTTTTGTGTGTGCGTGTGTAAGGACAAAAAGAACATGGCATGTACCCAATCGAATATGAGCTACTCTTCTAGAAAAGCTTCTTAAAGGGATTTTGTTTCTAGATAGGAAACTAGACTTATAGGCATGATCTTATTTTGTTCCTTTATCTTTTTATAGTTACATGAGGTTTGAGTGGAGCATCTAGAATGGTACTATTGACATTTTTTTTGAAATATGTCTCAGTAATCTCAATAGTAGGTTGCTCAATCTTTCTTGAAAATAATGTTGAGGTTCATTAAGCAATTTTACATGTTAGAATTTTCTAACATGACCTCTGAGATATAGCTTCAAATTGCTTATTGTTGATTTGTCTGCTTGAGAGTACTTTTCTTGACTGCATCGAATATGGATGATAGTTTATTTTCAAAAAAAGAATTTTATTCTTGACTTTAATTAGTTGTGCTATCATAGAGGAAAAAATTCTACAACTAGAAAATCCAAACACCTGAGTTATTCTCTTGAGTCATACTTTGAGAGTCTATCATCTAAGCCCTCTTTTGTTCACATGATTTCAAAGAACTTTTAAACAATGACTAAGGATTGAAATGATCAACATTGTTGTAATTGAGAGTGACATTTGTGGCATCCTACTATTATGACATTGATTATAAAAGATTTTTGTGAGTTTAATCCCCATACAATAATAATCTTTATACATCATAAACATGTTGGTAAGGATTCAAAAGGTTTGAAATTTTAGATTTCCGATTGGAAGAAAATTGAGATAGAACGTTAATTTTCTTGGCAATTTCACCAAATTTGTCTGATTTGGTCTTCAAATCTATTTACTTGTGATATTGAAACATTTACTTATTGTTGAAGTTTAGACTCAATGATTTCCATCTCCCACATTGATTCATTTCCTTTGATATCGTCAATGATATTTATACATGCTTCAACTTTAATTTTCATAAACAATCCTCCTATCATGTCATTAAGAATTATTTTGACTTCAGGTTAAATCCTTCATACAAATTCTTTCTTAATAACAATTCATGAATCCCATGGTGTGACAATCTTTTTGATAACCCTTATGACTTCACCAAGCCTGGCAATTTTTTTTTGTTGAGTCCATTCTCAAAGTTACATAATTCCTATAAGATGTATCTTATGAATGAAGGAAAACAAATTTTTGAAAAAAATATTTTTGAATTTATCCCATGTGTGAATTGTGTCTTTTGAAATAAAATTATATGAATATTGCACCTCTTATTAAGGGGAAAATTGAATCGATGGATACAAATTGCATCTTGAGGTACTCCTTCTATTTTCACAGTATCAAAACAATTCTTGAAATTAAGAATGTGTCAAGTGGGATTCTACTCTGCCTTATCTCAAAATTGATGTGATTAAATTAGGGTGATCAAACCTTCTTGTAATTCCACACATTCTACATCAATAAGAGGTTTTACTATCTCAGACATATTTTGAGATTCCTTTGGTACTTCTTGATCCATCAGTGAGATTTTAGTCTTGACTTGAGCTCATGATTTCCTCAACATTTTGACTTTGTTGCAAAGTTGAGAGATATATTAATGGGAAGGGAAAATCCCTAGGTTAGATATTAGTAAAAAATGAATAATACTAATAAAACAAATAGCCTTTCATCTTCAGTGTAGTCCATAACAATAGTGCCAAAAACTTCTTCTGTCTGTCCATAATCTCAGATGAATAGGGTGTGCACCAAATAAAATATGTGCTTGAAATCTAGTCAAATATGAGCCTCTTTCTTTGGATGTTATGTTCTAAGTTTTAAATTTATAAACATATCACACAACATTGGTATGCACATGTGGTATACGAGGTCTATTATAGTGGAGTTAGGCCAATGACTAAGAAAAGTAGTGAAGATAAACTAGATAAATAAATTTTATTCTTGGTAGGTTATGAGGTGATGTGGATCTAAGCATCTAGATCAAAGCCTTCTTCTTACCAATTGGTCCTCTACTTCATCATAAGCAAATGCAAATATAGAAATCTAATTATGCTGGATCGATTGTAAAGATCATCCCTACTCAATTCTTCAGTGAGTGTCAATGAAGAAAATTTAGGTTTAGTGGACATCACCACTCTTGGGGATAAATATCAATACCTATGTTTTATGGAAGGAGAAGCACAAGATTCAACATGTCACACTCTCTCATGGTTAGGATTGATCTTCTATCAAACTAGCATTCAATGATAGACTACAACCACTGCTAATTGTGTAAAGTGACATTTGACATAGAATGATAGCTGGAAGGAGAAAGTAGCTAAATTTTGTGTTAAAATTCAAGTCATAGAAAAAATAGAAAGAAGGACTAAGAAACAAGGACCATGATTTAGAGATGGAAGGTATCCACTCAGTTTAATTCATCTTATAGTTTTATATCTTTAGATGAGAACCCACATTATGCATAGGTTGTTGGGAAGATCAAAATTCTAGGTTGCTAAGGGTGGAGCTGATGTAATCATGTTGAATCTTGTAACACTGTGGCATGACCACAAGTTTGACCATTAAACTATCTCTAGTGGGGTGTATGTGGGTGATGAAGTGGAGTGATAGGATGTAATTATTGAAAGTGAGATAAATGTGGAAATTTTAAGCTATTGCAGTCATAGGATGGATGAAAAGAGTGGGGTGGAGCTGAAGCTGATGTAAATTTTTGAATCCCTAGAAAGTTGGTGGAGGGGTTCCTTTTGTAGTTGCAAAAACTAGATGAAGTGTATAAGATTCCTTTTTTGATACTCGAGTGGAATTTTGACGGTAAGATGTTGTGTATGAGACTGAGGTCCTTTGGTATCCAAGTGCTTCATTGTATCTAGGGTTGATTTTGACACCTTACTATATCCATGTTATTGAAGAATTCTTGAGTAGAGTTTGAGACTAGATAATTTTTGTATCAAAGTGTTTGAGGATCCTCATGTGAGTACAAGATTGGTGATTTCTAGACTCAAGTACTTAGAAGGCTCCTTGGTCAGATTAAAATGACTTTGGAAGTTCTCTAAATAGTCATCTGAAGGACTTAAAGTAAACTAACCTACTTTTCATACCTTGGAACATGTTTCTTTCTCAAACTTACTAAGGTTCACTTGTCTTGTCACTATCAGGTATAATCTTCAACTACTGAGTTGTAGAAGAACTTAGTTAACTAGTGTGGATGAGTAGATACAATCCTTAGGTAATGATGGGAACCTATTTGTTGGCATCATGAGCTTTTAATGTGTCAAAGAAAGCTCGAGAAGCCGTATTGGTTGACTAGGCAAGGGTATCATTTTTTAGGTTGAATTCAAGGCAAGAAGTGGCTTCCATAATCAATATGCAAGAAAATGGAAGGTATCAAGATTCAAGAAGAACTCACAGATATTTCTCTTTATTCTTGAGCCTAGAGTACATCTCCTCAAACCCTTCTTTCTTTCCCATCTTGAAGTTCTCTATAAGGTTGTTCAACATGTAGATCTTAGCCTCCTTGACTTGCTTTGTGCCCTCATAAGTGATGCACAATTTGTCCAAAATCTCATAGGTGGTGTCCCAAGATGAGATGCGGTTGAACTCTATTGTGTTAAGAGCTACATAGAGGATCATTATGGCTTTGGCATAGACCTGGGCTTCTTTAAGTGTAGCTTCACTCCATGTTGCAACAACTCTTGTTGGCTCTTTGTAAGGTGTGACCATCACCTTCCACATATAAAAGTTCATGCCTTGAATATAGAACTGCATACGCCTCTTCCAATAGAAGAAGTTTGTGTCGTCGAAGACCAGAGGATGCATGGAGAAGCCTCCCTCTAGGGTGAGTGAACTAAGTAGGTTGTTTCCCATCTTCTCATCTCGTGGGAGATTGTTGGAGAATATCCTTGGATGTGATACCACTTGTTGGATCTAGGGCTCTAGAGGAGGGGGTGAATACAGCTTCAAAATTTCTCACAAGATAAGTTAGACCTTCAAATTATATCAATCAAAACTAGTATCTTAATTGCAATTTGAAGTCCTAACTAACAAGCATAGCAAGAATGAGAGAAAATGAAACAAGCACATGAACAAGGTTGTTTAGAGTGGTTCCACTATCCAAACTAGGAGAGAGTCAATCCACTACCTAGAGTGGTCAACCTCTAGGACTTTGCAAGTGCTTTCCTCTATATATTCACCAATAATAGTTACAACACAAGAACCACCAAAGGACTTACTACCCAATACATAGAGTTTTTAACATCACCAAGGATTTACCCACTTTGCAAAGAGTCTTTTGCCTTATTCCAAGGACTTACCTACTCTTGCAGAAGTCTTCAGCCTTCAAAGGATTACCCACTCTTCTTGGATCTTCACCCTTTGCCTTCTCCTTCACCTGGAGAAGATCTTCACCTCTTCTTCAACCTTGAAGAAGAATAGCAACAACTCCACCTTCACTCATAATAGCTTGCTTCACTTTTTTTCTTTGAGGAAAGGGGTAGGGAAGGTGGAATGCAATGAGAGCTTTACAAGCACAAGGAAGTAGCTCTCTTACAACTGGCCTATCTCACTCATAGTCACGAAATGTTGTGTAAATAAGAGAGAGAAATGGGCTCAAGGAGTTGCAACACATTCAACTATAGCAAGGACTTAGAATAGCATGAATGAGAAAACTTGGAATGAACTCCAAGGGGTCCTATTTATAAATGGGGGCATTCCCTTGAGTGTGGAATCACTTATGGGTGAAATATAGCCATTTTCCAAGTTGCAATAGACATATTCTTGCTCAAAACAACTCACCAAGGATTATAATCACCTTTTTAGCATTTTCCATATAGTACATTTGGTCGAGTTTCAATAAAGGTAACTTGACCGATCCACTAAGGGACAAAGATAATTTTCAAACTATCAGTCAAATTTGTTCTGGGGAACTCGACCGATGAGCCAAAATCAATTATGTTCAGTTAGTCGGCCGGTCGAGTTTTGTGAGTGTGCAACTCGACCGATTGGTCTCTTTAGAAAATCCATCACTCGATCGGTTGAGTTGGTCTCTTCAGGAAATTCATCACTGGATCGGTCGAGTTTCCTACTCAACGGATAAACAACATGTGACAAATTTTCTAATTTGACATTTGAGTGATGAAACGTTGGAATTAAGTGTCCCTAATTTTTTCTCATATTAGTTACAAGTCGTATCATCAATACAAGTGATTACAAAAATCATCTAAGATTATTTGGAGTGATTTCCCAAAACGCGCACTTGCATTGCTTTTGGCAAGTTAGGGCTTGTGTAATTTGATCCTTTTAATGTACCTAAAGCCTGAAATCAATCTTGAACAAACATATTAGATACATAGGAATGGAATGGTTAAGTCATTATCAAAATATGGGAAATGTCAACAACAATGAGGAGGCTAAAACTAATGCAAACTGACTTATAGAAGGTAAACTATCCACGGATTTCTATTTGCTTGCCATGAAATACATAATTTGACTATTATAAATACAATGTAGGTATGCTTGTTTTAATGGGCCATAATGTTAAAGATTTGTTTGACTCTGGTTATATTAATATTTTTATCTTGAGAAATCTTACAACTATTCTTTGTTTGGACTTCAAGGACTTAAGATATGTCTTAGAAATCACTACCCCTATTGTTCAAATCTTCTCATCCCTCTTGAAGACACAGGTCAACCTATTAAATATATGAACAATGAACTCCCTACTGACTTTATCCTTCTTGATACAAATGACTTTGATGTCATTATAGGAATGAATTGGTTTTATAACTATAATGCAAAAATAGACTGTAGGGTAAAGAAAATAAGAATATAGAGATCATGTCATGCACCCTTTACCGTTAGAGGTAGGAAGGATGCTACCACCAGTCTGTATGTGTCAACTATGAAAGTAGAATGAATGGTAGATAAAGGTTGACTAGCGTTCCTATCTATAGTGATTGAACCGAGCAAAAGGTAGAGCCCATAGAGGAAATAGAGGTAGTCAGGGAGTACGGTGTTGTGTTCCCAGATGATTTGTCTGGAATACCTCCAGAGAGAGAAATGTACTTATTAATAGAGCTAGCTCCTAGGATAAACCTAAGATCCAGGGCACCTTACAAGATGGCTCCTGCTAAGTTGCTTGAGTTGAATAAGCAACTAAAAGAACTATTAGACAACAACTTCATCCAACCCAACACATCTCCAAGGGGAGAACCAGTCCTATTTGTAAAGAAGAAGGATGGATCACTCCGGATGTGCATCGACTATGGAATGGTCAATCATGCTACCATTAAGAAAAAGTATCCTCTACCCCGCATAGATGACCTATTTTACAAACTCAAAATTGCTCAAGTGTTTTCAAAGATTGACTTGAGATCTGGTTACCACTAGTAACAAGTTAAGAGTGAGGATATCCCAAAAACCACTTTTCAAACCTACTCTGGTCACTATGAGTTTTTGGTTATTACTTTTAGGTTATTTAATGCCCCAAGTGTGTTTATGAACCTGATGAATAGTGTGTTCCAACCTTTCCTTGACACCTTTGTCATAGTGTTCATCAATGGCATCCTAGTTTAGTCTGATGATGTAGAACAACACCGTGTGCACCTAGCTAAGGTCCTTGATATCCTTAGAAAGTAGAAGCTCTATGGGAGGAAATTATCAAAGTGTGACTTTTGGGTAGACCGAGTTATGTTCCTTGGATACATTATATCTAGAGGAACCATTTCAGTGGAACCTGTCGAGATAACGTCTGTTCAAGAATGGCCAGTCCTAAAGAATGCATTCAAGATTCACAACTTCTTTGGATTGGTTAGGTATTTACCGGTGATTCATCAAGTATTTCTCAAAGATAATTTTTCCCTTGACCAAGCTCACTCGAAAGGACAAGAAGTTTGTTTTGTCCAAATTATGTAAAGCATGATTCCATGAGTTGAAGGAAAAGCTTACCTCTGCTCCCATCTTGACCATACCATCAGTTAACAAAGGCTTTATCATCTTCACTAATGTATCAAAGATTGGCTTAGGGTGTGTGCTAGAACAAAACAAGCATGTGGTTGCCTTCGGTTCCAGATGGCTCAAGCCCAATGAGTTAAATTATCCAACCCACAATCTAGAGTTTGCATCTATTGTCTATTCCTTGAGGATTTGGCGACACTACCTGTATGGGGCTACCTTTGACAATCTCACTAACTATAAGAGCTTGAAGTACCTATTGACTCAGAAGGACTTGAACTTGCAAAAAAATGGAATAAGTGTAAGATTTTGACTTCACCATAGCCTACCATCCCAATAAGGCCAATGTGGTTGTCGATGCCCTTAGTAGAAAATGTCTCAGTCATGCTACTGGTTTGGTTAACCAGTGGAAGAAACTGGAAGACATTTATTAATGGGCTCTACAACTGTAATGCCCCAGACCTAGCTTAGTGATTAAGTGTTCTTGATTTACTTAATGAGATGCTTGAACCTTAATCTAATATTTTGATATGATTTTATAACATGTGACAATATTAGGTTTCCAGTTTAGTCCTGTTTGGATGATCCTTGTTTTGCCCCAAGTTGCAATTTACCCATGTTGAGCGTTTGAATTGCAATTTGTCACATGTAGAGTGTGTTTCTTGTGCTTTAGCATCATGAGAGAGAAGGTGGTGTTGGAGGGCTCCTTGTTTGGTCCATGGTTGATGATGTAGCATCCTATGGTGATGCTAGGGTTTCTAGGGTTTTGCTTGGTAGAGCATAGTGTCGACCATGTTGAGCTTGGGTGAGTGTTGTGACCTGTGTTTGGACCATGTTGGAGTGTTTTGGGCGTGTTTCAACCAAAACACCTTCTTTGGGTGATGTTTGTTTCTACCCTTGGTGTGTCTCAACCACAACAAGAGTGGTGGTGACCCATGTGGTTGATACCTCACCTAGGTTGTATCATCCTTTGTTGCATGCATGTGTTTAATGGTTACATGGTTGTTTCCTTAGTGGATAAGTGTTATTTTAGTGCTTTTTTGTGTTGACACCTCATAACCTTCCACCTCTCTACTACCTTGAGTATATAAGTTCTTTCTTTTACATGCAAGCAATCCTTTTGGCTCTCTTTCCTTCTCCTTCCTTGATTGGCCAACCTTGGAGCTTGGTGGAGCTAGAGGTTGTTGATCTTGGCGCTTCGGTGGCTGATCACCTTTTCATGTGGTGTTATTGAGCTTTATCATCCTTCTCGTGGTTATCTTTGGTGATCTTCTTCCTTGGTAAGTGGTTTTGAACCCTTGATCTCTTTTTTTCTGCACCCTACCTTTTCCTCTTCCGTCTCAGCCATGAGTCAAAGGTTCTACCATGGTGGTCATTTTGAGAGAAAGTTCACAAGGGTTGGAGACTATGTTTGACATGGTGGTACCCAAGTGGGAGGAAACTTCTTCTCTTCCCCCTTCCTTCTTCTTTGGTTCATCCTAGAGTTTTTCCACCTCTTTCATGAGCTCTTCTTTGACCATGGTGTTCCTCTTTGTAGGTGACCTTGTAGCCAAAGTGTATACCTTCATTGTAATTTATTTCTCTCTCTTTAAGATCATGTTTCTTAGATTTTGGTCTCTCCATGAGGTGGCTTATATAACTCTCTACCTTCTTCTATTATTTGCACCTTAATCATGCTTGCATGCTACTGTTTCATCTCTAAAAATTGATGCTAATGTGCTAGAAGATGTTATCATAATTTTAAGGTTTAATACTTTGTAGTATTCTCACATAGATTTCTCTCTTTTTTAAACCCTAATCTCATGAAAACATTTTCTAAGTGATGGATGAAGTGAAGTGGTTACATGCATCATCATCCTTCATTCTATCACCATGTTATGGTTCGGTCCTTATGTTTTTCTTGAGGTTTTAGATTGTTTTCCTTGAAGTTGAAGCCTAGTCTTCTCTCTCCTATTTTGTTTCTTGGATGTTCATGAAGGTTATCATTTTTAGGGTTTCATGTCCATGCTTTCATGAGAGTTTATCTGGGTGACACTTGGTGTTCTTGGTGTTTAGCACCCATTTCCATCATGCATGTTTTTCTCCTTGGTGTTTTGATCGAGACACTCTTGTGTGGTTCATATGTTTATCTAGAAGACACCTTGTTTGGCTTTGTCATGGTTAAAATTCCTTGACCTGGTTTGAATGGGGTGAGCTTTGAGCAATGTATCATGCGCTACACCCTTTTTTATTTTCTTTGGTCGCAACACAATATTGCTTTGATCTGGTCACTACTCTTGCTTAGTTTCAATTGTGACAAGAACCTTGGATGAGCTTTGGCTAAGGCATATTTGGTGATGTGTAGTGATCATAACCCTAACCCTAATGAGCTAATGGTCACAACACCTAAGGGTCGTGTCATATGTTTTTAGTTGATATTGTGTTTTGACTGATACATTTATTTTGAGAGTTGGTCGAGACCCATGTATGTGGATAGGTCAATACACATGCTTAGCTAGGTGGGTTGCAACCCATGGTCACTACACCATGTTGGTCATTACATGTGTATGTATGAGAAACTAATGTTTAATACATAGTGTTGTTTGAATGATTACTTGACTAACCCTAATCAAGCTTCTTAATCCTAATGTGTTCCAAATGCATGGGAGATGTGGTATCTATGGTTTGGTGACAAGTGATGAAATGAAAACCCTAACCCTAGTTCTAGGGTGTTCTATTCTTGTTGAGTTTGCCTTGATGTATGGCATGTGATTATATTTTCTCCCTCCAACTTGTGCAAATCTAACCTTACAGGTTGAATGAATTTCATAGCTTGTGAATTATATGGTGGTAATCATCTGACACAGGGTGATGGCTATCAGCCTAATGAGGCATGTTGATATGATGGGTCTTATGACCTGATAGAGGCTTAATTCCTAGTGTAAGGTGTTATCCAATAGTGTTGTGATGAGGAATTGATATTCCATGGCAGTGCATTTATGGTGATGGCCTTGCATGGCTGTGTGACATGTTGAAAGCCTCGAATGGTAGTGACATAAAGTTATAATGTGACATGCTAGCATCTTATGCATTTTATATCTTATGGAGTTTTATCATGCCCTTATTTGTGTAGAGTTTTTTTAGGGTTTATATGTTGTAACTTGATTGATACTGAAAGATAAACAATCAACTTAACTAATCAAGTGGAACCCTAATCATGTAGTTGCTTTGTGACATAGATCCATCTTCAGTGTCAGTACTTTACTAGATGGTGAAACGAGTATTCCCAAGGGAACCTCGGAGTGCATACTATTGAGTATGCGAGGTGCAAGTGACTACGTGCCCTTGACATCTTAATCCCAATTGTTTTGAGAATGACTATGATCAAGTCTCAGTGATGAGCATGTGATATGATGTGATAGAGGAGAACTATGGTTGTAACTCAGTAACTGGGTTATATACCCTGGTTTCTAATGGCGTGACCTGTACCAAGGCGGGCTAGGTTTTTTGTAGGCCCATATCCTTGACTATGAGTTGTTGTCCCTACAGGACTATGGCTTTGACTATAAATTTTTGTCTTTGAAGTTTGACTATATGGCACTACAGTGAAAACTCGAACTGACTTAATAGTGTAGGAGAAGATCATGGAGTCCGGATCTTCCATTGATCTTGTACGGTATTGATTTTGACTTCACAATAGTCGGTTAAATCTGGATGGTACAAATCAAATCATCAAGGCATTAATAAAAGACATAATACATCTATGTTGTATATTTTTTTAGGGTCAAATACAATTCAAATTGGATGACCCGTTGCCTTATCTTTGTATAGGTTTCTTGAATATAATGTTGTAAGAGAAATCAATTTTTATACATGTTCTTCATATTATTTCTAAAGTTATAAGATGATCTACTTCTCAGTTGTAGATAACCAAATTTCTTATATAGTGTTACTTGCCTTACTTATATCTTTGACCTGAATCTACTTATAATGTTTAACCTACTTAGTATAAACTCTATATGTGCTCATAATGGACACTGGGCGATAGTTATATCTCTCTCTAGGATGTTTGGTCTCACCCTATTGGTTTCAAACATCTTTTAGGTGGTTTTGCACGATGAGGTAGAGATCGTTCACTTGAGGCTGAGCAACAAGAGGAGCAGTAGTTGTTGAAAGGTTGGGCATGTTGCTAGTGTTTTGCAGTAGAGTCATGTGTGTCGTTTCTATACTCTCAGGTCCTTGGGGGTGTTTTGTAGATGTTGTATATCATGATGAGGTTTTTGTCTTTATGTCATTGTTTTACAAATATGGCATGTATGTATATGAAAAGGTTTTGGCTAGTGAGCATGTGAAAATTGTGACATAATTATCCTTTATCATGAGATATGTAATACAAGTGGCTTTGGTGAACTCAGATGCAAGTTGGTTTTAATAACCTGTGTTTTCTAGTAACCTAGCTGGTTAGTATTAGTTGCGTCCTTTGTTTTGAGTGATCTCACTTTGTGGCACATCAGGGCATCACAACAGCCTTTGGCAGATAGGATTCATCTTGCCAATATATAGATCAAGCCCAACTTGTTGAATGAGCTTGTAGCAGCCAAGTTGGCAAGCCTAAAATTAGAAACGATGAAGGGTTTGGCGGAAAATCCTAAAGCACACCTCTCTGTGAGTGTGCATGGTAGAATACAATATAAATTTGTATTTGGGTTCTGGAGGATTCACCCTTAAAGATTCATATCTTGCAAGCGGCTCATGGATCAAAGTATATTGCACACCCTGACAACACTAAGATGTTTAAGGACCTACAACGATACTTTTGGTGGTCAAGAATGAAGAAAAACATAGCTTGATATGTGACCAGTTGTCTCACATGTCAGATGGTGAAGGATAAGAACCAATTGACCTGGTGGTTTACTACAATCTATTAAGATTCCTAAGTGGAAATGAGACCAGATCACCATGGATTTTGTGGTGGGTCATCCCAAGACAAAGAAAGGTCATGATGCAATATGTGTTGTGATGGACCGCTTAACCAAGTTAGCACACTTCCTTGCCCTAAAAGTCACTACCAAGGTGTCAGACCTTGCTGAGATTTACATTCGACAGATAGTTCATTTGTATGGTGTTATGAGTTCCAACATTTCTGATTGTGACCTTAAGTTCACTTTGAATTTATGGAAGCACGTTCAAGAAGAATTTAGTATGAGGCTAAAATTCAACACAACTTATCACCCCAGACTGATGGTTGGTTAGAAAGAAATCCAGACCTTAGAAGATATGTTGAAAGGATGTGTGCTAGATTAGGGTGGATCATGGGAGAAATACCTACCCTTAGCTGAGTTTTCCTATCATAACACTTACCAAGCCAGCATCAGGATGCCTCCGTATGAAGTTGTACATGGGAGGTTGATTCAACCACCGTGTCATAGAGATGATGTCGGTGAGAGGACCCTACTAAGGTCAAAGGAATTATAGTTATATGTTGAAAAGGTCACTTTGATCAAGAAAAGGCTAAACAAAACCAATGATCACAAAAGTTGTATGATGATGCAAAGCAGACAAATTTGCATTTTACTATAGGTGATCACGTGTTCCTGACAATCTGACCCCTATGAGCTATAGCTAAGAATAGAGGAAACCTAAGTCCCTGATACATGGGTCCATTTGAGATTCTAGAACGGATTGGTGAAGCCGCTTATTATCTAATTATACCCCCACATTATAGTATGATGCATTGTGTGTTCCATGTGTCCAATTTGAAGCTCTATGTGAAGGATCCTAGCCATGTGTTGAACATTAAGCCTATTGAACACCAAGGGAGGTTGAGATATCTTGAGTCACATATGAAGGTAATTGAATCTAAGGCGAAAGAGCTCAAGAATAAAAAGATAGAGATGGTAAAGGATATTTGGAAGAACCATGGAGAGGATGAAGACACATGTAAGCTAAAGATGGATATGTAAAACTCTCATCCTGATCTGTTTGTATGATTAGTTGAATTTTGAAGACAAAATTCCTTTAAGAGGGAAATGATGTGATTATATGGGTTTTCACATGTATTTACATATTTGAAATGCAAATAATTGTATAACAAGGATATATTAGAAACTTGATACACCTTATTTTAAAAGTAAGGATTTAACTTGCAAATTCTCCATTTCAATAGTTTTTCTGCTTATTACTATTTTCAGTAATCCAATGATGGACATGGGGAAAAGAAAGAGAGACAATACAAAAATAAATTAATTACTAAAGGTGATGAGTAATTAATATACTACATGTGGGATTATGTGGAATTTTCAAGAAATGTGTGTAGATGGCCACTAATTGTTTGATTTCTTTTCCACATTGTTTTAATAAGAACAATAATCAAAATAAGAGGTTTCAAAAAGTTAAAAGGAAAAAAATTTGATTTGATGCCTTAAATATTTTTATAAAGAAGGAGAGTTGGAGATTAATAAAAACACTTTTAGTTTAAGTATTATGGTCTCAAATCTCACCCACGTCTAGATAAATGTATTAAGACTTTCCTTAAAAATTTGGGATTAAAAAGATAAAAGGAGATATAGATATGGATTTTTCTAGAAATCCTAAAGTGAGTGGATTAATGGGCATTTACACTAAATTCCTCAAATCCTATTCATATTGGATCTATACTCAGACCTTAGGATTTTTTGCATGTCTTGACATCTGTTGATCCTAGATCCTATAGTGAAAGAGTTGTCATCTATCTCCGCACATTTTGAAAAGTTGATGCCATAAAAATGAGAGCTTGTTTCACACCCCTCTCACTTCCTGATCGACAAGGAATCCTAAAAATTATCTCATTGAAAAGAGTTTCTAATCCAGTCTATCCTGGATTTGACCCCCTTTGGCAAGCTATAAATGATTTGCCTAATCCTCTACCCCTTCTCCAACCAACCCAGAATGTGAAGGCCTATATAAAGGACAACAATCATTTCTATAAGACTACCATCTCCACTACAAGGCTCTTAGTAAATCGAGGATTGCTCCCCTATCTACAATTTTGACTCTAGTCCTTGATTCCCCCTTTCACCCTTCTCTGTGTTACCGAAGATTGTCTTCTTCATTCTCCATTTTCTAATCATAACCAAGAAATTGCTGACCACCACTGAGTTCAACAAGTCACAGAGGAGAGGCCTGCAAATACCTAGTGCTCATGGGTTCAGATTCTCAAAGTCAACATCTATGTTGACTCACACAAGGAAGTTGTTTCTGAGCAACCAAGGTGGAAGACAACCTTGGTGATAGGACTTCCTTGCACTCAACTCTTCTTCTTGTGGTAAGGTCCCTTTCAATCTATTCACACTTGTTTTTTGGCTATCTGAGTGAGCTGTCATGCTGGCGTGGGTGCCGTCATGGCTTGAGCCCATTGGCTCAACCCTGACCTCATGGAACGGCCGAAGGATTAGTCAACTACTGAGGTGGCAGCCTAGGACTGGTCATAATCAATTAATTTTGTAAATATTGTAGTAATTCATAAGAAGTACTATGATAATAATTTATACATAGAAGTTGATTAGAAAAATGTAAGAATTCCAATAAATATAGTTTCAAGACCTGGTTCTTTATGTAATTCCAAAAGTGCCTATGGTTTCTAACTTTAATGTATTAGAAGCATGGAAACCCTAATTGCTTAAGTTTAATGATCATAATATGCTCAAATGACTTTAATTGATAATTTTGGGTCTTTTTCGACAAAAAGACACATCTTAGACTTAATTTGAGAGCAATAATGCATATAACATCAAAATTAGGGATCTGGAACTAAAAGAGCACTAAAAGTAATAATTAGGGTTTGGAAAGCCAAAACTCTAATGAAACCCTAATTTGACCTCAAACCCTAACCTGGGACCCAAGTCAGACTTAATGTGAGTTTATGAACAAAATAGTATTACTTTGAGTGTTATCCATTAATTTCAGGGTGACTGCTTGCTTAATCTCAAATTGCACTTATTTCTTGGACTTTGAGTTACATCTGAGTAAGGTATGTCGTTATGCTTATGAATACTTGACTTAAATGACTTTTGTTGTTTTTTGAGGTTTCCCAGATTGATTGCAAATAAATTTTTGACTGGTTTTTAAATCCTGCAATCTATAAGGTCACTATGGATACCATCTAATATAAATGAGACCTGCTCAAACCCTATATTGAACTCTGATGAGTTAATGACCATGGGGTGATTAAGCTCATGACAAGGATGACTAGTGATCAAGCCTGAAATGGAAGGTCACCTCAGGCCAAGCCCAGAATGGAAGGCCTATGCATGAAACCAATCTTGGGAGAGGGAAGGTTAAAAAATGTCCACTACATGGATCAAAACCCTTAGATAGGGTTCCTCATAAAGGGGCTTTCCTAAAGAGAGGGCACACCATTGAGAAAAAAGGATAAGGGTGGTGAGGTTAAAATAAGTAAAAGTTCGTTCAATTTTTGTAGTCATAATTGTTTCTATGGCTTATTATGTTGTTACAACTACATCTAAATATTTTTGTTTCCCCCACATACCAATATAGCTTGTTATATTGATCATTTTTTTGTTTCATAGCATTTTATTTTAAACTAGTGTTATACTAAAAAAATGGATATTCATTGAAGAAGGCATCAAAAGAAAAGATGCTTAAACGTCACCATGGAGGATTTCATTAGATAGTTTTTATCCATGTTGCAAACAATAGAGTACCTTATAATATAAATCCTTTGTGGAGAGTTTATCCTTAATAGTGTATCTAACTCTTTTCCTTTGAATTAAATTTATGATTTTTTTTGTTGATTTCTAAAACTCGGTCTTATAAATATGATAATGACCCTTGCCCTCTCGATCCACCTCAATTGGGGATAATAGGGGGTGGGGGTCATTACAATAACACTCATTGCTTATGATGTCATAAATTAGTTATGGACATTCACTTCTAATGTAACTTGGATGTATAGGGTCACACACATAGGATACACTTGGAGTAGGAGTTTATTCAATGATACAATTTAACTTGATTACTAAAGTGTTTTGGTATTCAATTTAAATAACACTGACTGAAAATTGGCTAACTGAGAATTTGAGTCCATCGACTCAAGTGTTGAGTTGACTAGTTCAAGAGTTGAGTCAATTTAAACTATATTGGATGAACATTGGATGAATTGGAAAATGGATTGATCAATTCAGAATGTGAACTGATTGGTTCCAAGTTAGAATAAACTATTTCAACATATGAATCGCCTGGTTCAATGATCAATAAGATTAGATCAAGGATTGATGTTGACGTCATGTTGTGCATTATTCACCAATATGTTTATGAATAGGAAATAATTCAATTTCATTGACTTGGGGTGTGAGTCAACCATTTAAAAGTTGACTCCAACAAATCATGACAGGAAATAACCAAAAATTCATGAAAATCCATCTCTTCAACTCCCAGGTAATATGGAAATACTAACCCCAATGCTCCTATAAATAGGGGGGCAGTCAAGGCTTTTAGAAGATACAACTAATGTTGATAAACGTTGTCCTCTCATAGTTGTGGTAACGTGAGAGAACAAAGTAAGTCTTACTCATAAAAGGGAGAGACAACTAGGAATAATAAGTCAGCACTCGCACATTAACATCAAAGGGACAACTCCTTCATGTTAGTTCCAAAATAATGACATGAGTATCTGGTGGTTTGGGTGGACTACATAGAGGCATGGAGTCCATTGCCACCATGCTAGGAGGACATCAACAACTACCGTTCATGGCGCTACACCACGAGGATGACATTGACAACCGTTCAAGTGGTGCTTGAGAAAGAAGCACATCGTTGCGAGGATTTTTGTTGGACTTACTCCGGGACCAAGTATATACCTTGCAAACCTTCCTTACCAATCCATGGTTGTTAACACAATCCACTGATCAAGGAGAATATGGCAAGAAAATTGTTATTTCCACTTTCATCTCTATCACCATATTTCCCTATAGTAGTATTTGAGCCATGCCAATTTACTATTTTTTGTGATTTAATTGATATGATTGGATTTTGATTTTACCATTTATTTATTACATGCAATGCAAATATTTAAACAATTAATGTGCACACCCAACTTGAATACCACATATGCCAGGGAATGTACCACAGATCCTATGTATATATGATGTGATATATATGTGCAATTTATACATGTCACCCTGAAATTGTTTTAATGGTGAATGTAAGTATGGTTATGGCCAATACCCCCTGGATATATGTGCATGATTGAATGGTTTTATTCCTAACTTTTAGATTTGGTTTTCACATGGAGTCTCTCTCTTGTTTTCCATATGTAAAATATTATTTTCCTCCTATGTTGTCCTAGAATGTAACTCAAGGTTTCAATTTGATAATATAATAAGTTAAATAGGAATATGATAGTTCTATTTCTTATTTTGGAAAAGAGAAGGCACTCCACACTTGACAAGTCGACAGACTCAAAAGTTGAGTTTATTGACAGGAGGATCGAGGAGGCTAGACAATAGGAGGAGCCAATCGATTGGATGGTTGCTCAACCGATTGACTGGAGGAGTCTAGACACTACTTGAGCCAGAAGCAAGTCAACCGATCCAATATGTGCAGCCAATGAACTAGGAGGCCAACTGATCGAATCAAGTGTTGAATCAATCGATATGGTTGGTTCCAACACAAATTTGTACAAGTACATGTTGCTACATGTGATGTGGACCTTACAGGATAGCAACTATTTGTGGCTCCAAAAAATTGCATTAGTATGGCTAACTATCACTCACATTTTATGATTACATGCTTTTTGTAGATATGTATATGATAAATATTATAAAGTATGTGGTGATTGGATATGTATGTGTATTTATATATAAATAAAAACCCTAAAATCAAATATTAAATCTTAGATGCTTTCCATAAGTAGCACACATAACAAGCTTGATCGAATCAGTGTGGGCACACTAAGCGTGGTGCACCATCTATCTCATGGAAGTGTGATGGTATGGGTCTATCAAGAAGAGCGCATTACTATCATGATGGCTTTTGGATCAGGCTTAACTAGGTGACCTTAATGAGATTAAGTGTCTAGAAGCATAAAGATAGATATGACAAGGAGTTGTACATACCATCTATTTAAGAATTGTGTGAGATGCAATTGGCAAATGTTGCCTACGTTAATAATAGGTTATGGACGTTGACGTTGGCTGGGTAATAACTTAACTATTTTGGATCTTGACTCATTCGAAGGTTGTGCACTGCAATCTTCCAAATTGATGGTGAGGGATATCAATTTCAAAAATATAGCGAGAGTGATAAGTAATTAAAGGTCTGATTTATTTTGTCAAATTTTCTTTTAATCAAATCATATAAAAATGTTTTGAAAAAAATGCAAATTTTGTTTAAGAATCAAATGGAAAATAGCAACACGTTTCCTAGTGATCGGCCCTTGAGAAGGAAAAACCAAACACGATTGATTTTCATGACTAGTTTAGGACATTGAGAATCGTTCTCTAGCATGAGCAAGCTCTATGTCCTAAAGACACTAGAGCTAGATGAAACCACTCCTACCACACCTAGGGCTGACAAGGATGCTTACAAGAATCACTCTAAATATGTTATAGATGTCAAGTCCCTAATGATATGCACAATGAACCATGATTTGTAATCACAACATGAGAACATGGATGTTATTGAGATGGTAAATAGTCTTGAGATCATGTACCAGAGCAGGCAAGACAAGAGAGATATGATGTCTTTAAGGTGTTGCTCAAGTGCAATATGAAAGAAGGAGATCCAGTAGGTCCCCATGTGCTCAAGTTGATTGGGTATGTGAAGACCCTTGCTAGACTAGATTTTCCTTGGGCAAAGAGTTGGACATAGATGTGATTGTACATTCATTACTGGAATCATACAACCAAATTGTCATGAATTACAACATGAATGATTTTAAAATGTTGTTGTCATAATTTCTTGGCATGTTGAGAACAGTTGAAGAACAGATGAAGAAAGACAAATCCAAATGGGTGATGATAATTAGCAGAGGGAAAGGGAAGTCCAAGGGTGAAGGAAAAGCTAAGAAGAGTTCTAAAGCTAGCTAGAAACCCAAGTCTTATGCACTGAAAGAAAAGGGAGGGGTGAATAAGGGAGGAAAAAGTCACCACTATCACCAGACAGGACACTGGAAAAGAAATCTCCCTCTCTACCTAGAGGAACTAAGGAAAAAGGAGGGGATAGAGATCTCCACTTTAGGTATATACATTATTGAGATAAATATGTCTATTTCTTCATCTTGGGTACTGGATACTGGATTTAGATCTCACATGTGTCCAAATATCCAAGATCTGAAAAGAAGTAAGCCTTTAAGAAAGGGCAAGGTCAAACTGTGTTTCCAATGGAACAAGAGTTGCTACCACTGTAGTTGGAACCTATGATTTATCTCTTCCCACAGGGCTTGTAATAGAGTTAGAGAACTACTATTTTGTAACTTCCATTAATATAAAAATCATTTCTATATCTTGTATGGCTAAGAATGGTCAATGTGTAGTTTCTAAAGATGAGATATTTTGTGGCAATGCTCCAATGTCATATGGTCTTTATTTTCTAGATCTCTGGACAAATGCTTATAACATAAATACCAATAGATTAAAACTTGATAACTCAAATGAAACATACCTTTGGAATTTTTGTCTATGGCACATCAATGAGAAATGCATTTCTAGAGTCCATAAAGATGAATATCTAGACATTTCTTGACCCCAAATCAATAGAGACATGTGAATCTGGTTTGTGGGGCAAGATGACTAAAGCACCTTTCACTGATAATAGTGAGAAAGTGAGTGATCTATCAGGACTCATACTTACTAATGTATGTGAACCTTTTACAACAAATTCTAACAGAGGCTATTGGTACTTCATTAACTTTAGTGATTTTAGTAGGTACGTCTATGTGTACTTGATGAAACATAAGTCAGAAACCCTTGAAAAGTTCAAGGATATCATGAATGAAGTACATAAACAACTTGGTAAGTGTAACATCCCTGGCCTGGGTTATGCCTTAACCCTGGGAGTTTTGCTTAATCAAGTTAGTTAGATTCTTAATTCTATCTTGTGAAAAGTAATCAAGGCTCAATAGGAACTTATGTTTCAATTTTGGTCCTGTTTGAATAATGTTGAAGCAATGTTTGCTTATTTTGGACTAAAGTGCAAATTACCCAAGGTGAGGGGTTAACTTGCAAATGTTACATAAAAATATGTTCCTATGATATTGAGACATCATAAGAATGAATATGATGTAGTGTAATTGTTTCCACAAGCTTGGGCACCAAGATAAAGCTTTTAGAGCAATATTTGTGCATTAAAACCTAGTTTTGGTGTAAAGTGCAATTTACCCAAAACCTAGGGTTCAATATGAAAATTACCACTTCAATAAGGTCCCTAATGTTTCTTTACATCATTTAGAGCAAATAAAATGAGAGGGGTGCCTCATTTGAATTAAGTTGGAGGAGAGAGAATCTTGATATTTAAATAATCAAGATTTAAGCCTAATTGAAACCCTAATTCGATTTAATGCAAAAATAAATAAAATAATTTGAAGGACCTTCAACCAAAATTAATATGGTTGGATTCAGATGTGTGTGGAGGATCTTAAGCCTTGCAAAGGCACGAGCATATCCTAAGGAGGTGAAATTCCACTCACCATTATTATAAGAAAAAGAAATTCCACTCAAAAATGGATATTAATATTATAAGGGTTAAGGTGCTTAATTTCTTTTCCCTTTATTCTTGAATAATGGAAGGGGTCTCAGTGGGGATATATATGCATTTTTATAAAAGAAACCACGGGGGAGATGGTGGAAACAATTTTGGAATTAAAAGACCTTTATAAAATATTTTCTCTCTCATTGAATTTCTTATAAAAGTACCTTTTCCAAGCCAAATGAAAGGCTTTTCCGTTTCCACTTCTTCTCTTTGATTGGAAACCGACCAAGGGAGATAGGGAGGACCTGGAGGACGACCCCCAACCTGTTGGTAATTTTTTTGACCCCTTTTCATCTTGATTCCATGGTGGAAATCGAAAATAAATCATTGATTTCTTCTTATTTCGATCTCCTCTTCAACCCTAGCCAATCTTTTCAACCAAAAGCTTGAGGACGAGCTTAAGGGGAGTTGCAAAGGCTTCATCCACCATTGTTGGCATGATCATGGAGCTTTGGAGCTCAATTGTAGGTGGGTTTTATAACTTGAAACCTTAATTTTGTTATTGCATTCAATTCCCCATCAAATAATGATTATTTCTCTATTCACAATTATTGATTTGGTTGATTGATACAATCTACATGGAAATCACAGAAGGTTTCATGGGTCTAGAGCTTGATGATGATGACATCATCATAAGCACACACATCCCTAAATATCATAGCCAAACCATTTCAATTGTTGGACCAAACGGTTTCACCAAACCGTTTGTAGACCAAACGGTTTGCAAACCGTTTGGTGATTGAGCCCCAAACCGCATGAGGTTGTTGACCATTTGGATGGGTTGACCATTTGAGGACTGAACCCTAGAGAATGTTGGATGGTGATCCAAGGGATCCAATTGATTAGTTCAACATATGGACAAACTTTCAAATAGAAACCCTAATCGGCTAAGTGTTGATTTTGCAAGTGATTGAGATGATGTTTTGGGTTGATTGACCCAAACGGTTTCAAAACCATTTAGGGATCACCCAAACGGTATCAAGACCGTTTGGGCGTCACCCAAGACCGTTTGGAGGCCTAGGGTTAAGTATGTCAAAGTGTTTGAAGGTTCAAAGAAACCAAATTGAAATACAATTGAGTGCTGATTAGTTGATCAATTCAATGACCCAAACCCTAATTGGATGTCATGGATTTTGATGATATGATGTGAAAACGGTCTCAAGACCGTTTGGAGGTCACCCAAAAGGTCTCAAGACCGTTTGGTGGTCAATCAAGACCGTTTGGAGGTCTTGGGTTGAGTATGGTAAGGTGTTTGAAGATCTAAAGGTACTAAGTTCAAGTGCAATCAAATGTTGATTTGGGGATCAATCCAATGATCCAAACCCTAATTGGTTGACTTGGATTTTGATGTTGACATGGGAAAACGGTCTAAAGACCGTTTGAAGGTCATCCAAATGGCCTCAAGACCGTTTGGGGTCAGGTTATGTCCATTTTTTATGGTGGTCCAATAGTTTCAAAGCAATTAGTTTTGCAATGATCAACATTGAAGGATCATCGATTCCAAACCCTAATCCAATTGATTCAAAACCTAATTGATGATCAATTGAGGTACAATTAAGGGTCAAATCAGTTGAAGGTTGACCTATTCAACTCAATTGAAGAATGGTGATAGGTCCAATTGATGATTGGTTACATGAATTCAATTGTTGAAGGAATCAACATTGAGAACCCTAAATCGATTTGAGTGGTTGAGACCATAATTGGTCCATGCGGTTTTGAGGAGGTTTGGAAAAAATGGTCTCAAGACCGTTTGAGTCCAAACGGTCTCAAGACCATTTGGGACCAAACGGTCTCAAGACCGTTTGGGACCAAACGATCCCAAACCGGTTGAGTTCATGCGTTTTCAAAATCTACCTTTGGCAAACGGTTTCAACCTCAACTTTACTAAACGGTTTTGAGTAATCAACCAAGACCGTTTCAGGTCTGAATGGTCAACACCGTTTGAGGTCTAAGTGACCAAGATCATTTGTAAGGTAATTAATTAAATTGTATGAACACTTAAAGTGGTTGAAGGTTAATTGTTTAAGTGAACAATTACATGATGTAAACCAATGGTGTTTATAATAATGGTACCTTTAATGAGGTAGGGTGATCAATGCCCTTTAAATAGTTAAGCTTTAATAATCAAGGTGATAATGACATAACCCATGATGTCAATTCTTCTTCAAGATTGAGTTGACTTAGCCTTATCAAGGCTGAAGCTTATATCATCTTATAGAAGATGAAAGAGAAGACTTCCTACATGAATGATAATCAAGTAGTGTACTTCCATTATGAATGAATGTCTAATTAGGGTATGATACTTAATAGTGAGATCATGAAACCCTAATTATGAAGGTTAATGAACTATAACCCTAATTGAGAGAATTGATAGGTGAAATCCTAATACATGATGATGATATGATCTTAATTCATAATGATGACATGATAAACCTTAATTTGAGGTATTTTGATGGTCACTCCTACTTGGGATAAATAGTAAACCCTAATCTAGGGTGATGTGATGTAAATAGTAAACCCTAATCTAGGGTGATGTGATGTGAATAGTAAACCCTAATTATGAGATGTTGATGTGAAAACCCTAATTGAGGGTGATTCCATGTGAAACCCTAATTGAGAGTGAATCCATGATAAATCCTAATTGAGGGTAATGTTATGAGAATCCTTAATTAAGATTAATGTTATGAAAAATATTAATCTAGGGCAATGTCATGTGAAACCCTAATTAAAAGTAATATTATGGAAACCCTGAAGAATGATGTAAAGTGAGACTTAAATCCAGGATGATGCCATATAATGATATGTGCAACCATAGTCATGGTATAATGGTTAATACAATAAAGTAGGATGTGGTTATTACAATCAAGTAAGATGAGGATGTTATAACCGTGAATGGTAAAATTGATGAACTATATGAACGATAGTGTTGATACCCTAATGAATAAGGGTCTAAAGGACAAGATGATGCCTAGATCATTATATATCTAATTTCATGCATGTGTAATAACCCTATACATCTTACAATGATGAGGGTATGAAACTCTTAGGAGTGATGTATGCAATATTATATAATGGAGTAAATAACATCCTATGGGTTGAAATACCTAAAGTGGTTGATAATGATTTTACTCTATATTAACAATGCCTAACCATTGGATAGGTCCTTATCATTAAAGATAGTTGGACTATTCCAATGTGTAATATATACACCATATGAAGAAAGTGACAAGTTAGAGGATAAAGTATTAAGAGGGAAATACCTTAATACAAGGTTAGTTGATTAATTTAAGTAAGATGTAAATGAGAAGAAAGTGATACATCATGACATGATAGATATCACATTCATCATTTAAGGGTAGACATTCCTTGATGAACCTCTAACCCAATATTCTTGGACAAGAAACACATGGAGTGTGTGATATGTAATTGTTACAATAAAGATGTAATGAACTCAATGTTGTAATGAACTCAATGTACTTTGACAAATGTTGATTAAGATATACCTTGAGAATGGGACTAAGCCAAATCAATGAGTATGATGTAATCATACCATGACAAGGATGAGAAATGAACTCATGCCTTGAATTGATGATCATTAATGATATATGATGAGAATAGTGATCATAAGCAAATACTTATGATATCTTTAAATACTGCCAGAGGTGTGGAGAAATATATATTAGGTTTGAACTAATAATGTGAGCATGAAACCCTAATTAATGCATCATGGGAAACCCTAACCCTAATTTTGGGTAAAGGGGATGAAAAGCCCTAATTGATAGATAACCCTAATCTTGATAAAGGATGGTGGTGTACTAATGTTTCATATGATGTGACAAATGACTTACATGACTGTTATCATGTCTATTAATCATGTAGACATCATGAGTTGATGAACATAGCCAGACATGAGCTATGACTTTCATATAATAAACATGTTGAATGGTCTTATGTGCCTAAGATTGTGTTACTTTGTAAAAGTAGCAAAATGTGTATGGACCTTATGAGTTCCATGAATAAATTGTTGTCCTGAGAAAGGTGACAAAACACTTAATAGGCCTTATGAGCCATGTGAGATACTTGTATAACAAGTATTATGTATACCCCGGTCTGAGAACCCGGAAGTAATAGTTACCTAATAAGTAGTAACAGTGATAGTGAAGAATTGAGGATATGAATACCCATACTTGATGAGTATGATAATGATGTTATTGAGAGATGTGAATTTTCAAAGAAATGAAATGAGGGACCGAGATCCCAATGTCTTATAAAGATTGAAAATTGATTGATGAAAATAGTACATATTTCTTTATAGCACTTGTCTGAATAAGTTATGTTTGAGAACTTGAATGATGCTAAAAGAATATGCTAATGTACTTAATTAATCAAGTGAAATCATATCATGTAGAGCCCTGACCATAAATCCATCATCGTCAGCAAATTGGTGATGGTGAAACGGGTTGCTCCGCGGAAAAAACCTGGAGGGCATACTTTTGGGTATGTGGGGGTTATGGGAGCGAATATCCTTATGCCCTAATGGAGGAATTGATATGAGATAAACCTTAAATGTCTCAATCCTTCATTACTTGTATCAGGATGGATGTATCATGAATCCCCCGATGATTGGGACAGATGCAGTACACATCTCCCAATAATATTAATGCAGGATCGATGGAGATAAACATGAAATCTCACGATCGCAAAGAGAGTACAACACGCCACTGTAACTCTAATAGCGAAGATGCCAGTATACCCTGGAAAGCTATATTTAGTAGAGACAGAAGATTTCCTGCATGTAATCTCGTATTGACCGAGATATGGGAGGTCTTGGTAGCTGACTCTACCTTTGACCTTGTATGGTACCGATTTCGACTTCGCAATGGTCAGTTGGAGCATGAGCGGTATACCTCATCTCCTCAGGGCAAAAATGTGATTGTAAAATGTAATCAGCCATGTAGAATGTTTTCTTAAGGATTGAAATGGAAAACTCATTGGTTGATGTTACATTTCTTTTATGCATTTTCAGTTGATAAATGTTATTCATATTTCTTTATATTCAATGCAACTAGAGGTGTGAACTATGAATCTACCATGAGTTGCTACAATGCTTTCCTCAAGGAAGGAGATTACTTTACTATGCTCATTCAATGATTATTATTGTTGTTAATACATAAGAACTCATGTTCAGTTGTAATTATAATAATCTTATATAACAATGTTTTGGCAGAGAGTTATATCTCCCGCTGGGACAATTTACAATTGTCTCACCCCCGTGGGATCCAATGTTTTTAGGTAGACACAGAAGAAGAAGCAGGAACCCTATAGCAAGGGAAAGGCTACAGCAGTATTAGAGACAACAGTGATGACACAGGAGGAGGCACTAGCTGCCAAGTTTTGTATATATAGTAGTCCTACGTGTCATCTCTGTACTCTCAGGTCCTCGTAGATTATAGTTAGTGTTTTAATGAATCGATCTGAGATTTTGGCTTGTTGCCTCGAAGTTATATGTTGTATGTATATTATGTCTTGAGATAGTTGATGTTGTAATTCTCGAGAAGAGATAGTGCAAAACATGTACTTTGAAACAGAATGTAAAGGTTATACTTTGGTTCTTGAAGAAAAAGATTTCCTATGTGAGGATCTTTGTGCAAAAAGTTTAATTTTTAGTGATTTTCAGTAATCCGCTGCAAATGAATCGCTTCCGCTTAGTTAATCTTGTGTTTTGTAAGTTGGATGCCACAGTAAGATTATTAAAGCACTTCATTATGATCGAGGAGGAGAGTACTTAAGCCAAGAGTTTGAGGACTTTCTATGAGACTGCACTATTGTATCACAATGGACTCCACCTGGAACACCATAACATAATGGTGTATCAGAAAGAAGGAACCATACATTACTAGTTATGGTGTGATCAATAATGAGTTTTTCTACTCTTCTGACTTCCTTCGGGAGACATGCTCTAGAAACTACAATGTTTACACTAAACTATGTACCATCTAAACAGTTCAAAAGACACCATATGAGATATGGAATGGGAAGCGTCCTAATGCATCTTTTATGTATATTTGGGAATGTGAAGCTTATGTGAGAAAGTAGTTTCCCAAAAATATCAGATCCAAATCATATAAATCATATTTTGTTGGATATCCTAACTAAACCAAAGGATGCAACTTTTATAATCCATCTGACAACAAAGTGTTTGTTTTCATGGATGATGTATTCCTAGAAAAGGAATTTATTTCCAAAGGAATCAGTGGGAGAAAAGTAGAACCCAAAGAGGTTTGAGATCAATAGGAAAACATTGAACCTGAAGAGGTACAAGAGACATGGAGAGTCACAAACTATTGTGGAATTTCAACCCTTACGTAACACAGGAACCAGATAGATCTAGTACAATACACCTTTTACCTGAAAGATTTGGTTATCTTGTGACTCAATAAGGTGATGAGTTGGTCATTTATGATGATCCAACAACCTACCTAGAAGCAATTAAGGGACCACTATCTAAGAAATGGTATGAGGCCATGAGATCTGAGATGGAATCCATGAACACCAACAAGGTATGAACCTTGATGGATCCAACTAAAGGGGTAAAACCCATAGGGTGCAAGTCGGTATTGAAGAAGAAGATTGATATGGATGGTAATGTACAAACCAATAAAGGATGATTGGTTGCAGAGGGTTTCAGACAAGTTCAATGTGTTGACAATGACCAAACTTTATCTTAAGTTTTCATGTTCAACTCCATTAGGATCATGCTTGCCATTATAAATTATTATGACTATGAGATTTGAGAGATGGGTGCTAAAACCCAAATGCTTATTAGGAATCTTTTTGAGGATGTGTACATGACACAACCCAAGGGTTTTATAAATCCAAAGGATGCAAATAAAGTTTGTAACCTACAAAGGGCAATCTATGCATTGAAGCAAGTATCTCAGAGTAGGAATCTTTGATTAGATGAAACAATCAAAGAATGCAACTTTAGTCAAAATGAAGATGAACCATTGTTATAACCTGGTTTTTCACATATATTAATGTAATTGAAATGCAATTATTTTAATAAAAAGGACATATTGGAAATATGTTATGCTTTGAATTGAAAGTATGAATTTCTTTTGTAAATTCTCCTTTGTTGTGAATTTTGTTAATTCAATAATGGATATAAGGGAAAAGGAAGAGAAGAAAATCCAATATTAAGAAAAAGGCAAAAGATAATGGGTAATAAGTAATATATTTGTGAGAATTGTCTGGAATTATCTAGAATGTGGTTTGGATGACCATTAATGGTTAGAATTTAGTTTCACATGGTTCCTTATAAGAAAATTCATCAATGTAAATAATATAACAAAGACAAAAAGAGAAAAGAATTGACTTAATGCTTAAAATATGCCTTATATGAGGAAGAATTGGATATTAAGAAATGTAACTCTTCTTTTTGGGATTTGGTCTCAACCTTTGTGCTCGGTTAGATAAAGTCATTATAGGCTTTCCTTTATAATTTAAAATTATTTGGATAAATGGAGAGGAAGAAATGAATTAATTGGTTTTTCCTAAAGTAAAAGTGTTAACTGTTTCATGTATTAATGTCATGTTATTTTCCCAAATTTGAAAAAAGGAATATAAGAGGTGGCCCTCTTAAGTGGCATACAAAATTGTGGCCACTCGATCAGGGTTCAATGAATAGGATTTTGTCTTCCACCTCATTACCAGGATGAAAACTCAGCCATACAGTAACACAATCTCTCTCTCGCTTGTTCTCTCTCCCCTCTCAACCTATTTGCCTAATTTTTCACTCTTCAGCCTCAGGTGAGGAAGGAAAATTCAGCAAGCCATGAAATGAAACCAAACTCGCCAAATCCAGGAAGCCAATTGGATGAATTGGACTGCGTGTAAAATATAATAAAATGGATAATGTTGATGTGGCGCCTTTCTATAGGCCCAATTTTAGTTTGATAAAATTTTGCAATAAATAATTGTTAGCTCATATTGCAACAAGTTATATATGAAGAGTGTGAGGAATGTAATAAAAATATAATCAAGACCTAGATCTGCAATTAGTTCAAAAGTACCCCAAATATTCCATCTTTAATGTGTTTCATGAATGGAATCCCTAAATTTTAAGTTGTGATGATCATAATATGTTGATTTGATCTTCATAATCAAATATTGATCTTGTAGAATAAAAAGGGACAACTTGGATCTAGTTTGAGGTTTATAACCCATTGATTGTTGAATTAGGGTTTCCTTGAGATTAAAAGTACATAAAATGATAAGATTAGGTTTTGTAAACTAAAAGAGCATGAAAAATGGTAATTAAGGTTTGAGAAGATAAAACCCTAGTGAAACCCTAACTTGGACCCCAAGTCAGTTTTAAAGGTAGATTTTGGATAAAGCATTGATACATGGATATTATGCTATAATTTCAGGGTAGTTACTTGTTTGGTTACTCTTGTTGCTTTTACTTTGGCATCAAGTAACTTCTGAGAAAAGTATGTGGTTACGCCTAATACTACCCACATTAGTTTGCCGATGTTTTCCAAGGAATGTCAAATGGACTACAAATAAATGCTTACTTGTTTATGTAATTCATGTAATCTATAAAGTCAGTATGGACATCACATATTATATGGACATGACTACCTTGAATCCTATGCCACCTTTAGATGTATGAAAATATAAGGAAAATGATGATTAACCCCATGAGCATAGGATCATCAAAGATTAACCCCTGGGTGGGGAAAATGATATGGCGTCAAGCACCCGAGGGGATAAGGTGGACTTTGTCCACTATAGGGACAAAACCCTATATGGGTTTCAAAGAGGTTTAATAGATCAGGGTGGAGTGGTTATGATGAAAATGTTAATTCTAATTTCATAACAATAATTGTTATGTATATTTTGTTACAACTAGATGTGAACATTTTGTTTCCCCCACATACAAGTATAACATTGTTATGTTTTCCATGTTTTTGGATTCATGGTGTTTTAGGTTAATCTATTGATATCCTATAATTAATGATGAAATATCGACATCTAGAGAAAAAGCACAAAGAAGAAATTTAATGTAATTCACGGAGGATATATTTAGATGGTTTACTTTATGTTGCAAACTTTAGGGATCCATATATTTATAACCTATGATGAGGAAATATTTTGTACCTTGTATCAAACTCAATTCAATTTAGTGAAAATTTATTAATTATTTTTTGTTATTTGATAAACCTTGATCATGTATTTATGATAATGGCCATTTCCCTCTTGGTCTGCCTGAATAGGGGATAACATGGGATGGGGTCATTACATTTGGTATTAGATTTGGTTTACCATTTAACCATTAATAATGATTAAATTTTAAGCGTTCTATAGAGCCCAAAGGGAATTATTAGGGTGTTTTCTAAAGACGATGATGTCTAGAAAAGGCCACGATCTGGAGGCTACCAATATTTTCCTCCGCAGCGCTAGTCAGCTAATGAGGTCTCCGAGACCCATGTAGTTAGCCTGGCCAAAGTTAGAGGATTTCACTCGAAATAAGTACATATAGGATTTCTCATCTAGTTTCATCCACTTTGCATCCTCTTGCTTCATAAATCCTAAAAGATACTTCCCTCCTCATCTCAAGTTAGGATTGTTTGAGAAAGAGTAGGATTAAGGCATCCTTCACCAATTAATGAACAAATAAAGTGGAAATAATGATAAAGTAAAGAAAATGATTTCATGGGTTTTCCTAACAAGAGTAAACCATAGAAAGAGCAAGGGTTAGTTTAGAAAACCCCTAACTAGTTCAAGGGACATAGAAAACACTAAGGTGCTGGGGTATAGTTCCTAACCCTAATCCTAAACCCTACTCTAATAAACTCTAACTAATGGATAGAGAAAGAGTGGAAACTTGAGGAGTTGGGGTACCGTAGCATTCCCATGCATGTAGGTATCTAGAGTGAGGTGTGCATGTACACGAGACAAGATTGTACCTACATGGGTAATAAGTGGTTACGTAACGAGGAAAATATGGAAACCATTAGCGCAACTTTTAGGATTGGTTTTCTAATCTAAGTTGGGTCGACCCAAAAGTAGAGAAGAGGTCTATGAGGGATTTAAATCTGAAGATCAGGTTATGACCAAAAATTCTAAAACCCTTCTAGTAGGAAACCTAACATGAAGTGCATCCCCACATAGACATAAGTAGAAGGTAGACATGCATCTATGTAAAAAAAATGAAAAATACCAAGTTTAGAAAAGGAATTGGTAATATGTTGTGAAGCCTCGTACTTGGGTTGGTTGTCCATTGTTGTTTACGTAAGAGAGAGATATGGGTAAGAATATATTATATATATGATTTATGAAGAAAAGTCCATACCATGCTTTGATACTATATGTATTTGAGTGGCTAAGTAATGGGGTATGGATAATAAATTCTAAGGAGGTAAAGTTGAGGTCCCAAAACCAAAGAGGGAAAGTGGTAGTATCTCATACATATAATGCTCATAAGGTTGAGTGATCTCATAAAAATTGCGCACGACACCCCTCGTGCATTGGGTTAAAGGAAACCCCACTTGGATTTCAATATATGGGCCACTCATACAAGTAGGGTTAGCACCACCATAACATCATATATATGTATGAACTGATCCAACCTCGAGAGGTGATTTATGGATGTGACATAATGGAAAACTTAGAAATGGTTTAATGAGCTCTCTATCTTCTTATGGTTGGCCACATGCATGCAATATGATAATGTGAAGAGAGTACCTAACCTCGCATGAAACTTTAATGAAGAACACAACCTTTTGTGAGAAACTGAAAATGGGATAATGCTTATGATAATATTGAACATGGTGTAGTTGACATGAAGGATATGTGATAATAAATTTTTTCTTATTAAATGTATGGTTTACCTTTTTGGCCTACTACATGGTAGGGATTAGATAGTGTACCTGGCATATGACATTAGATGAAATAGATGTTCCCATAACCCTGAACACATAAGATATAATGCATCTGTTCCATTATATCTGAACACTTCAATTCATGGTACCAGTAGTGACCTAACCCTTGAATGGTAATTCACATGGTATGACAATATAACTCCCAGGTAGAAAATGAATGGATAGAATTATGCCTACATGTGATTTAGTGATCCTTGATACTACCAAGTATAAATTTTATCTTGCCCTAGGATAGGATCCTTCCTAAAAGAGTGAGTTCACAAACTAGTTTAAGAATTGAGATAACATTAAAGGTCATTTAAAAAAAACTTGAAGAGATTAAGTGCATGAAGTATAAAAGGACATAATTGAGTATCATTCTTTACACCCATGTATGTCATCTATAAGGGACATGAGGAAAAGTCACTTGGGAGGTGACCAATAAGATGGGACCAGACCCAGAAGGGAAGGTCGTCATGGGCCCAATTAAGGGACAAAAGGAAAATCATGTGTGCCCTAAGAGATGAAGGAGATTTGAGTGGAAGAATTTTAAAGGAAATAATGTGATTAAGGAAACCTCAAGTACAATGTGTGATGAGCTAAAATAATGTTATGATGCCTCCATGAAACCTCTGGGAAGGATAGGGCCTCAAGTCAACTTTAAGATCTTAAAGGATGATTATCAGAATATAAAATTTTTTAGTATTGGGAAATATCATGTGCTAAGTGTATAAGGCACGTAGGAGTCAAGAGGACATCATTACAAAGGTACATATACCCTAGAATTCTTGAGGAAATAACTAAGGCTGATGATATATGAGATGTGTACAGGAAGACATGTGATATTGTTTGAATAAGAATCTTAAATAGGAGTTATTCTTAAGACTCAAAGGTTATCAGAAAAAATTTCCTATAAGTGTACATGAATTAAGGGAATGGTGGTATTCATGGTTTGGAGTCATCTGGAGAATAATTCAACCTAAATCTAAAATTATAAGGGTAATTTGTGATGCACCGTCTCTACTCTTGGAATGGGATGATCTTCATCTTTGGACTGCAACCAAATGCTTATTTCATCTTGTTATGAGTGTGAGAGATGAGATAGACACATACATATTAGGAATAGAAATGATATGAGAAATAAATACTTAAGTTGAAACCCTTTTAGGATAATTAAGGATTGGAGGTATTACCACACCCTTAGGAGGGAAATTGAATAAATGGTTTGGAAACCCAGGTGAGTCACCAAATTATAATTTCAAATGAGGATACATCTATTAAATGGAATTTTAATTCTATAGGTATAAGATTGAATCTGGTGATTTAAATAATGGGTGCAAAATAAAGGTAAACCAAGCTTGACTTGTTGAATGAGCTTGTAGTAGTCCTGTTAGAAAACCCTGAGTTAATGGAGATGAAGGGTTTGACGGAGAAGCCTTAGACACATCTCTTAGTGGGAGTGGATGGTGGAATCCAATATAAGAGTTGAATTTGGGCTCCTAAGGATTCTTGCTTGAAGACACATATGTTGTAAGAAGCTCATGGTTCTAAGTATACATGTATACCATGGCATCACCAAAATGATTAATGACCTACATCGATACTTTTGGTGGCCTGGAATGAAGAGGGACTTATTAGTATAAGTGGCCAGTGTCTCATATGTCAGATGATAAAGGCAAACACCAATGACCTGGTGGTTTACTGCAACTAATTTTATTTTTTGAGTGGAAATGGGACTAGATCACTATGGTTTCTGTAGTGGGTCTCCCCAAGACAAAGAAAGGTCATGATGCAATATGGGTTGTGGTGGACCGCCTAACCAAGTCACCATTTTCATTGCATTAAATATTACTGCCGAGGTGTTAAGACCTAGCTAAATTATTTGTTAGAGAAATAGTTAAATTTGCATGGCGTTCTGAGTTCAATTATTTTCAATCATAACCCTAAGTTCACTTCAAAATTATGGAAGTAAGTACATGAAGAACATGGTATGAGATTGAAATTCAGCACAACCTATCACCCTAATTGATGGATGATTAGAAAGAATGATCTAGACATTAGAAGACATGTTGAGAGAATGTGTGCTCGATTGGGATTGGAGGGTAGTGTTTTCCCTTACTTGAGTTTGTCTATAATAATAGATACCAAGCCAGTATCGGGATTCCTCCTCACAAAGCTCTTTATAGGAGGTCATGCCAGTCACCACTTAGGGTGATGTCAGTGAGAGGACCTTGTTATAGGTCAAAGGAACTATAGTTATATGCTGACATGGTTGCTTTGATCGAGCAAGGGCTGAAGAGAGCCCAGGGCCAAAAGAAATTGTATGCTAATGCAAAGTGGACAAATTTGTATTTCACGGTAGGTGACTATGTGTTTCTAAAAATCTGACCCCTCTAAGCTATAGCTAAGAACAAAGGAAAGTTGAGTTCCCGACACATGGGTCCGTTTAAGATTCTAGAACGGATTGGTGAATTTGTTTATCATCTAGCATTACCCCCACATTATAGTATGATGCATGATGTGTTCCATGTGTCTAATATGAAACACTATGTGAAGGATACTAGCCATGTGATGAGGATTGAGCCTATTGCACTCCAAGGGAGGCTAACATACCCTAAGTCACCTTTGAGGGTATTGGATACCATGGTGAAGGAGCTTAGGAATAAAAAGATTGAGATGGTAATAGTTCTTTGGAAGCATTATGGAGAGGGTGAAGCCACATGGGAGCTAACGACAGACATGGAAAATTCCCATCCTGAGTTGTTTGTATGATTAGTTTAATTTTGAGGACAAAATTTCTATAAAAGGGGAAGGATGTTATAACTTAGTTTTTCACATATATTTATATAATTCAAATGCAATTATTTCAATAAAAAGGACATATCGGTAATATGTAATGATTTATTATGAAATTATGGCTCTGTTTTGTAAATTTTTCTTTGTTGTGAATTTTGTTAATCCAATAATGGATATAAGGGAAAAGGAAGAGAAGAAAATCCAATATTAAGAAAAAGACAAAAGATAATGGATAATAAGTAATATATTTATGAGAATTGTGTGGAATTATCTAGAATATGGTTTGGATGACCACTAATGGTTAGATTTTGGTTTCACAAGGTTCATAATAAGAGAAATCATCAAAGTAAAGAATATAAAAAAGATAGAAAGAGAAAATAATTGACTTAATGCTCAAAATATGACTTGTAAGAGGAAGAGTTGGATATTAATAAAAGTACCTATTCTTTTCAATCTTTGCTCTGAAACTTTTCCCACCATTAGATGAAGTCATCATATACTTTCCATTATATTTTGGGATTATTTGGATAAAAGGAGAGAGAGAAATGTATTAATTGGTTTTGCCTAAAGTGGAGGCATTAATTGTTTGTTGTATTAATGTCACATTATTTTCCCAAATTAGAAAAAAAATATAAGAGGTGGCTCTCTTAAATGGAGTGGCCACCCGATCAGGGTTCAACAAATAAGATTTCATCTTCCACCTCATGACCAAGATAGAAACTCATCCATACAGTAAATCAATCTCTCCCTCTCTTGTTCTCTCTCCCCTCTCAACCTCTTTGTCTATTTTTCCACTCTTTAGACTCGAGAGAGGGAGGTAAATTCAGCAACCCATTTAAAGACACCTAACTCACCAAATTTGGGAAGTACCTAATTACCTTCCCGATCAGGATTCTAGGACTTAGTAGGGAGCCCCCCTAAAACATCACCCACGCCTATAGGAAGCAATGGGGAGTTCAATTGCTTCCATAAACATATATGTCTTCTTCCTTGTTAACTCCAACCCTACCTCCCCTTGATCATAGAAAGGATGGCCAAATTATATGATCGTGGAGCATCTTCAGAGGTCTACAAAGAGATTAAAACCTTCAGAGAGGCGTGAGGGGAACCCGGGTCCTATCTCTGAACTCTACACCAACAGTCATGGAAGTCTGTCGTGATAGTAACTGCTTTGACTCTGCTATCACATTTGGATAGTTGGGGAAGTATCCTCAAGGTCCAAGGAAATCCCTACGACACTCCAAATACTTTACACTGAGGTAGTTCCCTTTTCCCATTTTTTTGGATATATGCGATCCTCGTTAAGCTCAGACCCACATCCGACCACTATCAGAGCCGCTCAACCACTCATCGAGATTGATAGAACTTTCCGAAGGTGAAATGGACCTTAGCCAAAGGGATAGATGCCTAGAAATGGGAGTCAACTGGGAGTTGACCTCCATGGTTGCTTCAACTATGGTGAGAGCATGAAGGGGATGAATCCTCTTTGGTGACTTAAGACTCTACCCATAGACCTCGGTTGGCCCAATTTTAGTTAGATAAAATTAATTGTATTGAATAATTGGTAGCTCAGATTACAACAAGTTATATATGAAAAATGATCAGAAAAATGCAATGGATGCAATAAAAATATAATCAAGACCTAGATCTGAATTTAGTTCAAAGGTACCCCAAATATTCCATCTTTAATGTGTTTCATGCATGGAAGCCCTAAATTATATGTTTTTATGATCTTAATATGTTTAATTGATCTTAATAATTAAAGATTGATCTTATTGGATAAAAAGGTACAACTTGGATCTAGTTTGATGTTAATAACGCATTAGTTGATGAATTAGGGTTTCCTTGAGATTAGAAGTACATAAGATGATAAGATTAGGATTTGTAAAGTAAAAGAGCATGAAAAGTAGTGATTAAGGTTTGAGAAGCCAAAACCCTAATGAAACCTAAACTTGGACCCTAATTCAATTTTAAAGGTAGATTTTGGATAAAATAATGATACATGGGTATTATGCTTTAATTTCAAGGGAGTTGCTTGTTTAGTTGCTCTTGTTGCTTTTTCTTAGACATCATGTAACTTTTGAGAGAGGTATGTGGTTACGCCTGAGACTACATGCATTAGTTTGGTGATTTTTTTGAAGATTGTCGAATGGATTGCAAATAAATGCTTGCTTGTAATCTATAAAGTCACTATGGATATCACATATTATATGGACATGACTAGATCGAATCATATGCCACTTGTGTATGTATGAAAATATTAGGAATGATGATTAAGCCCATGGGGTAGAGGATCATCAAAGATTAACCCATGGGTGGGGAAAATTGCTATGGAACCAACCAACCAAGGGGAGAAGATGGACTTTGTCCACTGTAGGGACAAAACCCTATATGGGTTTGATAGATGCTGGATAGATCAAGGTTGAGTGGTTATGATTAATATGTTAATTCTAATTTCATAACAATAATTGTTGTGTATATTTTGTTACAACTAGATGCAAACATTTTGTTTCACCCACATACCAGTATAACATTGTTATGTTGACCATGTTTTTGGATTCATGGCATTTTAGGTTTATTTGTTGATATCTTGCAATTAATGATGAAAGATGGACATACAAAGAAGAAGACACGAAAAGAAGAAATTTAATGTAATTCCTAGAGGATATAGTTAGATGGTTTACTTAATGTTGAAAACTTTAGAGATCATATTTTTATAACATATGATGGATAATTTATTTTGTACCTTGTATCAAACTTATTTTAATTTAGTGATTTTTAAATTATTTTTGGTTGTTTGATAAACCTTGATCTTGTATTTATGGTAATGGTCCTTGCCCTCTCAGTCTTCCTGAATAGGGAATAATAGGGGAAGGGGGTCATTACAACCATGTATTTACAAAAAGGTTAGTGGGAGCATGATTTTATTACTCATATTATATGTAGATGACATACTATTGATCGGGAAAGGAATCCCTACTTTACAAATGGTAAAAAGTTGTATAGGAATTATATTCTTTATAAATGACTTATGCAGAGTATCTTGTGTCTTAGGAATAAAGATCTATATCGATAGATCTAGAAGGCTTCTTGGCCTAAGCCAAGCACATACATTTACAAGGTGTTGAAAAGGTTCAACATGGAGAACTCAAAGAGAGAAAACTTACCCATATCTCATGGTGTTAGTATCTCTACAGCTCAGGGTCCTAGTTCTTGTTAAGAATAGGAGCACATGAGTAAGATTACATATGCATCTACAGTTGGATCTATCATGTACACAATGTTATGTACTCGTCCCGATGTCTCATGTGCCTTGAGTATGACGAGCAAGTATCAGTCAGTTCTCGGTGTAAGTCATTGGATTTTTGTAAAGAACATCCTTAAGTACTTGAGAAGAACTAAGGATCAATTCCTTGCCTACAATGGTGAGGAAGAGTTCGTGGTAAAGGGTTACACCAATGCAAGCTTCCAAAATGACAAACATGACTTTAGATCACAATTTTGATTTGTGTTTTTCCTTAACAACAGAATTGTTAGCTGGAAGAGTTCCAAGCAAGAAATAGTTGCTGATTTTACAACAAAGGATGAGTATATTACTGCATCAAATGTAGCAAAGCAAGATGTTTTGATCAACAAGTTCATCATTGAACTTGGGGTGTTCCAAGCTTTGACAATGCAGTAGAGTTGCTTTGTGAAAACAATGGATCTGTTGCACAAGCTAAGGAACCTAGATCACATTATCCTTCCAAGCACATGCAATGACGGTTCCATCTCATATGAGAGATTGTATAATGTGGAGATGTGAAGATTTGCAAAGTACCAACTGAAAGCAATGTTACTAACCTCTTGACAAAAACACTCTTGTAGAAGAAGCATGAAGGTCATGTTATATCACTTGGGACTAAATTAGTGGGTGATCGGATCTAAGTGCAAGTGGGAGTCTGTTGGTATGTATACCCATAGATCCAATCATATGATGATTGTAATGGCATAGCGTGTAAATTATTTGATTAATACAAAGGCAATCTTTGTCAATTATGAGATAATGGTATAACATGATAGATGTATAAAGAATGATGTTACTCAATGACATATGTCTTCAAGTTGAGGACCAGAGAAGTGAGATCATATGTATGATAAGAGTACATATATTCTTGTTATGTCCCTAGTCGGATGTTATTGTGGAAGCTAATAGACAACACTTATACATAAGACCAAAGTGTTTGTTGATCAATGACAAAATCTCATTAGTCATGATATATGATATCAAAACAAACACATAGGTACTTGTTAGAGAACAATGTGTCGAACAAACCCACCATGAGAGTGATACATGGAAACTATTGAATTGTAGTCAGAATCAACTCTCATAGTGATAATGGTGATTGTAGTTCTTAGACCTAAAGTCACTACACTCATCACATGTCGTTTGATGTACTTTGACACCGTCCAATGTGACCTTGAATAAGGGTTACCATAAAGGTTATGCTCAGATACATTGTAACACATGGGGATTGACTATGAGTGATGTGGATGGGATTTGTCCCTCATATTGAAGTTAATATCCTGGCCACTTGATAAGCGATATTGAGAAATGTATGGCCATACTAATGTGAATTAATATATGATATGTGAGCTCACATGCATCTCAGACAGTCTTCTCTAGTTCAAGTAACATGGATTGAATGTTAAGATTATGGTGTTTTTATGCCTCCAGTTCAATATGCATATTAGAGACAAAGGAACTATATGATCACTGTAACAATAATCCCAGATTGTAGGTTGAAGTTGTTCTCCAACTTTCCAATTACTTGGATAGCAATGATGTGTTGCTAGATACTACTCATAGCTTGTGATGTCATAAATTAGTTATGGACATTCACTGCCAACATAACTTGGGACCTATAGGGTCACACACATATGATACACTTGTAATAGGAATTTATTCATGTATAAGGTTAAACTTGATTACTAAAGTGTTTGGGTATTCAATTTAAACAACACTAGAAGAAAATCACTGACTGGGAATTTGAGTTGTCTGACTCAAGTGTTGATTTAACTTATTCAAGTGTCATATCACTCTAAACAATGTTGGATGAACATCAGATGAACTCAAAAATGGATCGAATAGTTCAAAATGTGAATTGACTGATTTAGAGGTCAGAGTCTGAATCGACCGTTTCAACATGTAAACTTCCTAGTTTAATGATCAATAGGATTGGATCAAGGATTAATGTAGATGTCATGTTGTGCATTAATTGCCACTATGTTTTCAAATAGGAAAGAATTCAATTTCATCGACTTGGGGTGTCCATTGATTAACTCAAAAGTTGAGTCGACCGACTCATGACCTGCAATAGGTAGAAATTCATGAATCCTTCTCTTCGACTCCTAGTTGATATGGAAACCCTAACCCTGACTCTCCTATAAATAGGGGGTGGGGTAGTCAAGGCTTTTAGAAGACACAAGTGACGTTGACAAATGTTGTCCTCTCATAGTTTTGGTAACATGAGAGCCCAAAGCAAGTATTGACCGTAAAAGGGAGAGATGTCTAGGGAGAACAAGTCAACGCTAGCATGTTGAAATCAAAGAGACAACTCCTTCTTGTTAGCTCTAAAAGAATGATGATAGTTCCCAGTGGTCCATGTGTACTACTTATAGGTATGGAGGTTGTTGCCACCACTCTAAGAGGACATTGTCAACTTTCATTTGTGGTGCTACACCAGGAGGCCGTCACTAACAACCTTCCAAGTGCTACTTGAGAAGGAAGCATGTTGTTGCTAGGATTGTCACTGGACTTGCTTCTTGACTAGGTATATACCTCACAAACCTTCCTTACTAATCCATAGTTGTTGACATGATGTGTTGGTCAAGGGGGATATGGAAAGAAATTTTTTTTCCACTTCCATCTATGTGGCAATATTTCCCTACACATCTCTCTCTATGCTTCATCCCTCCATCTTATGTTTCATTTCCCTCACCCGCCAACCACTCAATTGATGGAAAGAGGATCTCAACTACCAAAGGCCATTAACATACACGACATTAGAGGAGAAATGGTCATCCAATCAAAGCAAGAGCATCACCCTACCCTAAATAGGTCGAAAACAACATGAGTTCCTCCTATACTATCTGAACACAAGCCCTAATTTTGTTGGCCTTACACATAGCTTATCTGTTTGACAATAAGTCACCACCCCCTTAGCCACGACAACCCATCCATCTTCATTTGAAACGTATAACCCCCATCCAGACTGTTGGTATATGTATGCCCGTAGAGCCATCCCAAGCGATTGCATGGAGTCGGATATTAATTAATCAATTAATGTGATTATATGGTTAATTAATGAATTCCGAAATATTCTAATTAATCTACGAGTGTTTTAACTAACGCAACGTTTCTGTTTACCGATGGGTTTAGGAAACCCTACTTCTCTTCTTATCCTATTTAAAGGAGGATAGACGGCCGATATCTATATAAGATATAGAGAGACACTTTTAGGTTATTCTCACGTACAAAACCTAGTCGTCGTCTTCCTTAGGAGAGAAAGGAGAGCAACGCGGCGCTAGCACGCCGCTGCAGAGACACGCTCCTTCCCGCCGGCTTGAGAAGCGCGACGTGGAGTTCCGTCCATCCGCGTGGACGAAGTAGAGACGCAGACGCCTTGACGCCTGCGTTCGGAGGACGTCAACGACCACCTGTACGTGCTGCGAGCAACGTACGTCACTGCCGCAAAGGAGCATCGCCGGATCAACCTGCGACAGCGAATGGGAGAGAAGATCCGTCCGTGTTTGACAAGCAGTGTTGCACCGTCGTGCAGCGGGACATCGCCGGACTTGCTCCGCGATAAGGTATATCCCGCAAACCTATTTTCGAATACGCTGTTATCGACGAGATCCTGTTACGGGTTGCGTGGATTTATCGCTTCCGCCGCGCATGTTTTCTCCACAAAAAACCCAACAGTGGTATCAGAGCAGCGTCGATCTACGGCGTATTTGGATTCGTTTCGATATGATCGAATCGCTGTATAATGTTTTATGTTGCATACGATGCGAATTAAACCTGTTAATGTGCAAATATAAACCTAATTCCACATACGCCGCAGGCTTTTGTTTTTGACGTTTTGGACGGGGTCGACAGTGGAAAATAGTGATTTTCCTAAGTGCACGGAAGTAAAATTCCGTAGACCTTTCAGGGGCTCTGCCCCTGTGTACCCCGCATTTTCTGCGTGGGAGTCAAAATTCATTTAATGGGGAATGTCCCGCATTAAAAGTACTGCAATTTTAATATGTATATACGTATATGTAGATATACCTATGATAGCATACACGTCGCCTTTAAAATCTGTTTTATGTGGTGAGTGCATGCACGGTTATGGCCTAGTATCCCCTTTTGTGAATGTTGTGAATGGATGTGGATGTTGATCTTGTGGATATGGTTGTTTGTGAATGTTATGGATGTATAATCGTTGCATATGGATCCTTTGTATAATGTATTCGGCTTGCATGCCGAGCCTCATCTCTTATTTCAAAGTGTAATTAATTCTTTCTCTTTAATTTTGTAATCATATGATGTAATAAAGATAGGATTAGTTTTAGTCTTTGTAATCTTGATGTAAGGAGGCCACTTGAAGATCCAACTCCAAGGAGTGTCCATGGAGAAGCACCATGAAGATCTAATTCCAAGAAGCAACCTGAAGATCCCACTCCAAGGAGCGTCCATGGAGAAGCAATAAGAAGATCTCATTCCAAGAAGCAACTTGACATTCCAACCTCATGAAGCATCCATGAAGTTGTTCATTGTAATGTTGATCATTATAGGCTTACAGGTTGTTTTCACAGGTGTTGCATGAGATGCATAAGACCATAGGTGGACCGTAATCCTTTGTTGCTCCAAAGGATTACAATAGTATGGCCATAACCGATGTATTTGTGATTGCATGTCTATCGTTTGTGGTTGTGGATATAGTAGTATATGATACGTACTATAAGTATGTGGTGTTTGGATATATATATATATATGTATTAATAAAATACCTCAATTAATAATATTAAGTTTTAGTTGCCTTCCATAAAGCAACACACATGAAAAGCTTGATCGACTATGTGTGGGCACGCCTCCGCGTGGTACACTGTCTATCTCGTGGAAGTGTGATGGTGGGTGTGTGGGTCTGCCTCCGCAGGGTGCACACTCATTGTGGGCTCCGATCTCCAAACCACGAATTAATCCCGATTTAATCATGTGTGGAAGCAATCGGTAAACAGCGGAAGACAAAAATCACGGGAATTTAAAACTTTTTGAGACAAGAGCCTGAAACCACAAACCTTTTCCATAGAAAAAGGATTTAACTGTTTACATCACTGACAATTACTTCTTGAGTAATTACATACAACATGATACCAAAACTCTCAAGAATTCATACTCCAAAACACTCCAGGACCCGAGAGTACAGAGGACACATAGGACTTAACTCTAACTACACCATGAAGCAGGCTAGATCTCCACCTGAGATATTTACTGCTCCTGATGCTGCTGTTGCTGGGATTGTTCACCTGAGTTCTTGTTCCTTCGTCTTCGACGACCACCTAAAAAGTAGAAGTCTACGGGGTGAGACAATTATACATAATTGCCCCAGCGAGAGTTATAACTCTCCACTAGGCTTTATAAGCAAAGCAAGGAATAACTAAAGCAATAAGAGCCTTCAAGATATTCACTGGCAGTTCTGATGATAAGCAAGAGTTCAATCAATATTAAAATATGAGAACATCTATGCTATTCAAGGTAACATCAATCAAATAACTCATAATTAACTCTAACAGATATACTACGCTGTTGTTTATGTTTTTCCAAACATTATTATGCCCTGTGGAGATGAGGCATACCACTCATACTTCAACTGATCGCTAAGAAGTCACATCAGTATCATACATAGGTCATTAAGAGAGCCGGATTCTTATGACCTCATCTTCCTCAGTCAGTTAGAGGATTGATTGTTTGACATCTGGCGGGATGTCTTTATAATAGCTCACCAGGGTACTCTGGTCCTTCGCTATTTTTAGAGTTACAGTGGCATTCTGTACTCTCTTCACTATCGGAAGATTTCTTGTTTATCTTTCACCGATACGGTATTTGTGTCTTTAAGGGAGTGTAGATATACATCTCACCTTTAGGACTTTATGGTGGGGTCTGATGGACTACTAGAATCTACATCATCCTCTCACCTTTTCTTTTATAGTGAAGGTATGATGGACTACAAGAATCTACATCAAATACCTACACTAGGATGTAAGGTTCTACACATCCATGTACCCCACATACTCAAAAGTATGTGCTCCAGGAGTTCCCTTAGGAAGACCTGTTTCACCATCATTTAGACAACTGACAATAATGGATCTATGATCAGGGCTCTACATTTCACTTGATTAGTTAGGTACATTCAGTATTCCAATCATCATACAGTAACACAGCTATATATGAGAATACAAAATGTAACAGGCCTAACTTATCACAATTATCAGATATTCATCTCAAGTCATCTGTCAAGCATGACCTTAATAACATTTATGGCTCTTACAGCCCATAAATCACAAAGGATGTCACTTAGCAGTGCATCAAGATGGTTCACTATTCATAAAGCATAAGACATGCCTTTAATGAATATAACATGGTATTCCATACCTGGGTGTGACCATCATCTCATAACAACCTGCATGGTTAACTCAACAGATAATAGTAACAATTCAGTAAATAGGAATACATTCCCAATCAGGGTTTCACTTGGTTTCACCCTCAACTAGGGTTTCACATGGAATCACCCTCAACTAGGGTTTCACATGGAATCACCCTCAACTAGGGTTTCACATGGAATCACCCTCAACTAGGGATTCCACATGGGTTTACCCTCAAAATTCTGTGTTTTAGGGTTTACTATTCACTCTATGGTGAATTGTACTCATTACAACATCATGTAAGAGAAACACCATCATTAAGACTCTTCATTAGGATTAGGATCCATTAGATATCATAATTAGAGTTTCCATGACCTCACATAGGTGGGTCATTCCCTAATCATGCGTATTCATGTGTAAAAGAAGTATCTTACTAGATTTTTCCTCCTAAAAAGGGCACTTTCTCTCTCTAGGATACTTTCTCTCTCTAGAAACACTTTCTCTTTCCTCTCTCTAGTAGATGGTGGCAACACCACTCTAGATTAGGTTGAGACAAGTCTCCATTGACTGATATGAGCCAAGGAATCAACATCATGTGATTAGGGTTTAATTAGATTAGGGTTTTACCCCCTTTAGACCCTTCAAGGGTATTTTGGTAATTTGCCACATGATCACCATCATGGGTTAACCCACTAATCACATAGTCCCTTAATGACCTAGGTTACCATTAGGGTGTAGATTGAATCACCATTGAACTGATTACATCATCAAATGGTTAAGTACAAACCATCACCAATCTCCAAACGGTTTCAACCTTCAAACAGTTTCAACCACCTAAACGGTCTTGAGACCGTTTGGCCCTCAAATGGTCTTGAGACCGTTTGGATCCAAACGGTCTTGAGACCGTTTGGAGGTGAAGACCGTTTGGAAGGGTTGACTTCCAAACCGTTTGGAGCTTCAATCGGTTTGAGGTCGTTTGGACCAATCGACCTTGAGGTCGTTTGAGCTCAAACGGTCTTGAGGTCGTTTGAGCCCAAACGGTCTTGAGACCGTTTGGCCCCAAACAGTCTTGAGACCGTTTGGTCTCAAACGGTCTTGAGACCGTTTGGACCCAAACGGTCTTGAGACCGTTTGGTCCAAATGGGCTCAAACCGTTTGGACCTCCGAAAGGGTTCAAAGGTCACCAAAGTTCAAGGATATATATGTTGAAGCCCTCAATTGGCTAAAAGTATGCTAACCACTTATTCATTGAATCAATTAGGGTTAGCCTTAACCACTTAGACATCAAATTGACCCTCAATTGTAAACCAATTAGGGTTCAATCGTTCTCAATTAGGGTTTCAAGTTGATTGGTCATCAATGTTCAACAATGTGAAACAATTCAAGGTTGAACCTATCAATTGACCTCCAATTGGGCTCAAACTTGGCCCAAACGGTCTTGAGGTCGTTTGGACATCATCCAAACGGTCTTGAGACCGTTTGCCCAAAGTTTGACCAAAAACCAAGTCGTTTTGACTAAGGTTGAAGTCCAATTAGGTCAAAATCAGCAATTTTCAACAATGCATCAATTTCCTACAATTGGACCCTCAAACCATTAGATTAACTCAACCCTAGACCTTCAAACGGTCTTGGGTTGTGCCCAAACGGTCTTGGGACCGTTTGGTGGAACCCCCAAATGGTCTTGAGACCGTTTGGGTCCTTCAACCCAAAACTCAACAAGATCTATACTTAGAAAACATCAATTTGATTGTTTCACTAACCCACTGTAATTGGGCCCTCAATTGGTCAATTACCTTAACCCTAGACCTCCAAACGGTCTTGGGTTGACACCAAACGGTCTTGAGACCGTTTGGATGAGTTCCAAACGGTCTTGAGACCGTTTGCCCATCCATCCTTTGGACTTTAGTGAAAATTCATCAAGGTTTGATCTATTGAGTTGATCATCACATCAATACTTAATTGCAATATGATTTGGTGCCTTTGGACCTTCAATTGATCAACTATACTTGACCCCAGACCTCCAAACGGTCTTGGGGTGACCCCCAAACGGTCTTGAGACCGTTTGGGTGATTCCCAAACGGTCTTGAAACCGTTTGGGCTAAGCAACCCAAAATCTCAACTTAACTCATAGGAGATTCAGCACTAATTTCAATTAGGGTTTGCCCTATTAATCATCCTTCAACTCATGACTCGTTTGGAATTAATCCATAAAATTTGGTGAGTCGTTAATTAACATCATTATGAACAGTAATCCCAAATGGTCAGCGTTTAGTCAACCATCTTAAACGGTCTTGAGACCGTTTGCCCAAAAAGGGCAAATTAAACAGATTGCAAATCAGAATTTAATTCAATTCGTTTTGCTAATTGATTTGCTCATATCTCACGATTCCTTTGGAGTTAACCTCTAAAATTTCGTGGGTGATTAACCTACATAATTATGAACAAGATTCCCAAACGGTCTTCGCTTGGTCAACGGGACCAAACGGTCTTGAGACCGTTTGCCCTCAAACGACCCTGAAACCGTTTGCCCACCAAACGGTTTGAAACCGTTTTGAGCAATAGGTGGAGGTCGTTTGATAAAGTGAAAATCTGTGGATAAGCATAGGAATTAACGCCCTTATCTTCCACCTTAAGAACAGTAGCAGTTCTTCACGTTTTTGCTTGCAAGGATGCAAGGGAAGATAGGGAAGAAGAAGATCTATCAACTATATGCATAGAAAAGATGTATAATCAAAGCATAAAGTTTAGAGTTATAAAACCCGCCTAAAGCTTGCTCCTTGAGCTCCAAGCTTTCGAGCTCCAAGCCTTTAATGGCGTCCTAGAAGCTCCACAGGTCGGCCAAGGTTAATCCTCCAAGGAAGGTTGAGAAAAGATGGCTAAAAAGATAGAATTAAGTAAGCTAGCCATGAATTTGCCCTTGAATCCGAATTCTAACCATGGAATTTGGGCAAGAAGGGGAATCCAAACCTACCTTGCACCCTTGGTCGTTTCTCCTGAGCTCCAGAGCAAGGCTTGGCCGTTTGGGAAAGAAAGGAAATGAATGGAACAGGGAAAGATCGTTTGCTCATTTGCAAAGGAAAAGCCTTTTTATAGCTTAAGCCTATTTCCTACTACAAGGACCTTTCAAATTCAAAATTCACATCTAGGTCCCTCCTTGTTCAAGGGCACGTCCAAGCCCATCTAATCTTATGCAAATCTCAAGAAAACTCAAGACCTAAGGGTAAAGGAATCCAACCTTCAACTAGGGTACATACAGGAAAGGGTTTTGTACCCATTTTAGGTGATTTCTATCACAAAGATCATTTTTCTCATTTAATTATTAAATGATGTATCCCTTTCATCATTTTTACTCTAAATGATGACAAGAGTCATAAAAGATGTTCTAGATGGTGAAATTACAAGTTGGACCCCTCAATTTGGGTAAATTGCACTTTACCCCAAATTAGGGTTTCTAAGCATGGGAATTGCTTCCACAGCTGCACCTTGGTGCTCAAGCTTGGGAAATCCCTCAAACTTTACCATAACCATTCACATGATGTTTCCACATCAAAGGAACATCTTATCTTGTGAATTTTGCAATAACAACCCTTAAACTGGGTAATTTGCACATAGGTCCCTACATACAACACAATGCTACAACTTTATACAAAAAGGAGCAAAATTGAAAGTAAATGTTCCTGAGGAACTTAATTACATGCCAGGGAGTGTTCACAAGTATATTAATTACATATTTAGGCAAAACTTCCAGGGTTAGGTCATAACCCAGGTCAGGGGTGTTACAAATTCTTTACCCCTTCAAAAGGATTTCGTCCCCGAAATCGATAAAGCATATTATAAGAAGAGAGCAGGATATTTTCTTCTCATTTCATCTTCTAGTTCCCAAGTGGCTTCTTCAACACCACGATGGTTCCAGAGGACTTTTACAAGGCTTATATCCTTCTTTAACTTTTTAGTTCTGTTATCGAGGATTGACACTGGTCCCTCCTCATACGTTATATCTTCATTCAATTTTACCTCCATAGGTTGTAGAACTGACTCGGTATCTGGATGACATTTCCTCAGCATGGAAATGTGAAACACAGGGTGCAGCTTCTGCAACTCTAGAGGTAACTCTAGTCTATAGGCCACCTTTCCAACTTTTTCAACAATTGGATAAGGTCCCAAAAATCTAGGAGCTAACTTTCCTTTCTTCCCAAAACGAAGGACTCCTTTCCAAGGTGAGACCTTGAGATACACTCTGTCTCCATCCTGGAATTCTAGGGGTCTACGACGTTTATCGGCATATGATTTCTGTCTATCTTGTGCAGTCTTAAGCTGTTGTTGTATAACTTTAATCTTTTCTATAGTTTGCTGCACAAGATCAGGGCCTAATAACTGGTGCTCACCAGTTTCATACCAACACAAGGGTGATCTACAACGTCTGCCATATAAGGCTTCATATGGTGCCATATCAATGCTATGTTGATAGCTATTGTTATAGGCAAACTCTATCAAGCTTAGATGTAGATCCCAACTCCCGGTAAACTGGAGAACACATGCTCTCAACAGATCTTCTAAGGTCTGTATAGTCCTTTCTGACTGTCCATCAGTTTGAGGATGAAAGGCTGTACTAAACCTTAACTTGGTGCCTAGGGCTCTGTGTAACTGTTCCCAAAAGCGACTTGTAAACTGGGGACCTCTGTCAGAAACTATAGTGACAGGAACTCCGTGCAAACGCACTATCTCTTGAACATATATCTGGGATAACCTTTCAGCAGTATAGGTTGTTTTGACAGGTAAGAAATGTGTTGTCTTTGTCAACCTATCAACAACTACCCAAATGGAATCATGTCCTTTGTTTGTCCTGGGTAGGCCAACAACAAAGTCCATGGTTACATGGTCCCACTTCCACTGTGGTATGGGTAAGGGTTGCATTGTCCCTGCAGGTTTCTGGTGTTCAGCCTTGACCTGCTGACACACAGGACACCTCAGAACAAACTCAGCTACATCCTTCTTCATCCCAGGCCACCAATACATGTCTTTCAACTTTCGATACATCTTGGTGCTCCCTGGATGCATAGCATACATCGAAGAATGAGCTTCTTCCAGGACTAACTTCCTCAGGTCGTCCACATCTGGCACTATCATCCTTCCATGATAGCATGCCACCTGGTCATCTGACTCATGAAAACCTTCTCGCTTCTCATTTCCAAACTCAAATCTGATCTGCTGTACAGAAACATCTACTTGTTGTGCCTCCTTTATCTGCTCTCTTAAGGTAGGTTTAATCTGCATCTCAGCTAACAGACCGGCTAACAATGATGCCTTCAACTGTACATTGTCATGCCTTAAAGAGATAAGCATATCTCTTCTAGAGCATACTAAGGAACTTAGTTGTGCCCTATCCATGGTTGATGTTGCTGATTTCCTACTCAAGGCATCTGCAACCACATTGGCCTTGCCCGGATGGTAATCAATCGTACAATCGTAGTCCTTGATTAACTCCATCCAGCGATGTTGCCTCATATTAAGATCATGCTGAGTGAAGATGTACTTAAGGTTCTTGTGGTCTGTGAAAATCTGGAAAGTTTCTCCGTAGAGATAATGTCTCCAGATTTTCAAAGCATGGACCACAGCAGCTAACTCCAGATCGTGTGTCGGATAATTCTCTTCGTGTTTCTTAAGCTGTCGGGAAGCAAAAGAAATCACTTGGTTATCCTGCATCAACACACATCCAAGTCCATTCTTGGAGGCATCACAAAAGATTATATATTCCTTTCCTTGCTCAGGTAACACAAGCACAGGTGCACTTGTCAACCTCTCCTTCAACTGCTGAAAAGACTGTTGACACTTATCACTCCAAGCAAAAGGAACATCCTTCCGGGTTAACTTGGTCAAAGGTAAGGCTATAGAACTGAAATTTTTAATAAACCTTCGATAATAACCAGCTAACCCCAAGAAACTTCTAATCTCCGTCGGTGTCTTCGGTTGTTCCCACTGCAGAACAGATTCTATCTTTGCAGGGTCAACACGAATTCCCGAGGCAGATACCACATGTCCAAGGAAGGATACTTCAGATAACCAAAACTCACACTTGCTAAACTTAGCGTATAGCTTATGCTCTCTTAGCAAGGTCAAAGTCTGGCGAAGGTGTTGCTCATGCTGCTGAGCATCCTTACTATAAATCAGTATGTCATCTATGAAGACGACAACACACTGATCAAGGAAAGGTCGAAAGACTCTATTCATGAGTTCCATGAATGCAGCCGGTGCATTGGTTAGTCCAAACGACATGACCGTGAACTCATAGTGACCATATCTTGTCCTAAAGGCAGACTTAGATATGTCACTGTCCTTAATGCGGAGTTGATGATATCCAGACCTTAAGTCTATCTTAGAAAAGATTGTTGCACCACGCAACTGGTCGAAAAGATCATCAATCCTCGGCAAAGGATATTTATTCTTTATCGTTACTTTATTGAGTTGTCTATAATCAATGCACAACCGCATCGATCCATCTTTCTTTTTAACAAACAAAACCGGAGCACCCCAAGGTGAGGTACTCGGTCGGATGAAACCCTTCTCAAGTAACTCTTGAAGCTGTTTCTTGAGTTCTGCCATCTCAGCAGGCGCCATCCTATACGGAGTCTGGGCTATAGGTTTCGTATCTGGGACCAAATTGATCTCAAAATCAATTTACCGGGGTGGTGGTATACCAGGAAGTTCTTCGGGAAACACATCCTCGAATTCCCTGACTATCGGAACTTCAGCAGGGTTGGAACTCTCCTTGGTAACATCTACCACATGGGCTAAGAATGCGTAGCATCCTTGCCTCATCAACTTATCAGCAACCATAGCTGATACAAGACAGGTGGGCAGAATCTTTCTTTCACCTTGAAAGATCCATGTGTTGCTTTCATCAGCAAACACTGCCAGCTTGGATTCACAATCTAAGACAACTCGATACTTTTCCAAGTTATCCATCCCTAGGATTATATCAAATCCTTGCATATCAAGCGGTATGAGATCCACTTGAATGCGATGCTTAGAAAAGAAAAGTACGCAAGGAGAGCATACTTCTTGCAGAACAGCAGACCCACTCAACGGAGTCTCCAACAACAACTTATCTGCCCTATGACTAGTTGTCATATTGCAGTTACGAATCACTCTTCGAGTGATGAAAGAGTGCGTAGCACCCAGGTCAATCAAAACAGATACTACACAAGATTTAGACATATCAGAATATAAAAGTTCCATCTGACCTGTCACCACTTGTGGATTGACCACTGCTTCTGGTGGGTTCATAGCATAGAACCTTGCTGTAGCCTGCTGTTGAGGTGGTGCTGATGATCCAGCTTGAGACGCTTGTCCACGTCCTCGAGCTGCTCCTTGATGTTGTCTATTCTGAGATCCCTGTCGATTCTGTCTCGGGGTTTGTTGTGTCACACCGACAGCCCTAAAACGACAATCCTTCATCAAGTGTCCCACCTTACCACAGTTGTAGCAACTCTTTTCCTGTTGCTGTGGTCTGGGTGGTCCAGTAACTGACACAGATGCAGAACTGTGCGTCCCTTGAAGCGGTTGACTTCGTCCTCTACCTCTGCTTGGTGTCCATTGAGTTTGAAAACTCGATCTGGGTGGCGGAGGGTTAGGTGCAGAGAATCTAGGTTTCTTGGAATCCCTAGATGAAGAACCCTGGAACTGTGGATATCTTTTATGGGTTTGTCTTTTCTCAACTACAGATCTCTCTATCCTTCGGACTGACTCAACGAAGGTAGAGAATCTCTCTCGGTTCTCTAAGGCAGACACTGGGGTAGACATGTCAGCATTCAACCCCTTCTCAAACCTTCTGATTCTTTCTTCTTCTGTGGCAGCCATGTGCGGACAAAATCGCAACAGCTCCATGAACTTAGCTTCGTATTCGCTAATGTTCATAATACCCTGTCTCAGTCTCTCAAACTGAGAGATCTTCTCGTCTAGGAAGGTCTTGGGAAAATATCTATTGATAAATTCCCGACGAAACTCTTCCCATGAGAACTCTGCCCCAGGTCTCTTCTGCTCTTCCATGTTCCACCAGTGACCAGCACTTCCTTTGAGAAGATAGACAGCATGTCTAACCTTCTCAGCTTCAGGGATGTTGAGGATCCTGAAGGCCTTTTCCAGCTCTGTCAACCACAGATCAGCATCTGCGGGGTCAGCAGTCCCATGGTACTCGGTAGCTCCGACACGATGTAGTCGCTCGAACGTCTTCCCGATACCTTGCCCCTTAGGCTGGGCAGGTACCCTAGGTGCAGGCATAGGCAACCTGTCGGTTATGTGTGTCATGGCAGTCATAAACTGCCCAAACATTGTCTGGACTGCTGGGTTACCCATGTCATCTGGATCAAACTGGGGTGGCTCTCTAGGTTGTTCTGGTACATGCTGTTCCAATCCTGGTACTCCTGCACCACCTTGAGGTGCACTAGCACTACTTTCTTCCACATTCTCATCATGTGGCTCTGACATCTTAAGTATCTTCTTCTCCTGAGGAGTAGAAGATTCTATTAGATAAGGAAGGAATACTAAAGATAGACTCGACTTCCTAAGTCCTATGCCTCTGTAGACTCGAATGAACCTGGAGCTCTGATACCACTTAAATGTGGGCTCCGATCTCCAAACCACGAATTAATCCTGATTTAATCATGTGTGGAAGCAATCGGTAAACAGCGGAAGACAAAAATCACGGGAATTTAAAACTTTTTGAGACAAGAGCCTGAAACCACAAACCTTTTCCATAGAAAAAGGATTTAACTGTTTACATCACTGACAATTACTTCTTGAGTAATTACATACAACATGATACCAAAACTCTCAAGAATTCATACTCCAAAACACTCCAGGACCCGAGAGTACAGAGGACACATAGGACTTAACTCTAACTACACCATGAAGCAGGCTAGATCTCCACCTGAGATATTTACTGCTCCTGATGCTGCTGTTGCTGGGATTGTTCACCTGAGTTCTTGTTCCTTCGTCTTCGACGACCACCTAAAAAGTAGAAGTCTACGGGGTGAGACAATTATACATAATTGCCCCAGCGAGAGTTATAACTCTCCACTAGGCTTTATAAGCAAAGCAAGGAATAACTAAAGCAATAAGAGCCTTCAAGATATTCACTGGCAGTTCTGATGATAAGCAAGAGTTCAATCAATATTAAAATATGAGAACATCTATGCTATTCAAGGTAACATCAATCAAATAACTCATAATTAACTCTAACAGATATACTACGCTGTTGTTTATGTTTTTCCAAACATTATTATGCCCTGTGGAGATGAGGCATACCACTCATACTCCAACTGATCGCTAAGAAGTCACATCAGTATCATACATAGGTCATTAAGAGAGCCGGATTCTTATGACCTCATCTTCCTCAGTCAGTTAGAGGATTGATTGTTTGACATCTGGCGGGATGTCTTTATAATAGCTCACCAGGGTACTCTGGTCCTTCGCTATTTTTAGAGTTACAGTGGCATTCTGTACTCTCTTCACTATCGGAAGATTTCTTGTTTATCTTTCACCGATACGGTATTTGTGTCTTTAAGGGAGTGTAGATATACATCTCACCTTTAGGACTTTATGGTGGGGTCTGATGGACTACTAGAATCTACATCATCCTCTCACCTTTTCTTTTATAGTGAAGGTATGATGGACTACAAGAATCTACATCAAATACCTACACTAGGATGTAAGGTTCTACACATCCATGTACCCCACATACTCAAAAGTATGTGCTCCAGGAGTTCCCTTAGGAAGACCTGTTTCACCATCATTTAGACAACTGACAATAATGGATCTATGATCAGGGCTCTACATTTCACTTGATTAGTTAGGTACATTCAGTATTCCAATCATCATACAGTAACACAGCTATATATGAGAATACAAAATGTAACAGGCCTAACTTATCACAATTATCAGATATTCATCTCAAGTCATCTGTCAAGCATGACCTTAATAACATTTATGGCTCTTACAGCCCATAAATCACAAAGGATGTCACTTAGCAGTGCATCAAGATGGTTCACTATTCATAAAGCATAAGACATGCCTTTAATGAATATAACATGGTATTCCATACCTGGGTGTGACCATCATCTCATAACAACCTGCATGGTTAACTCAACAGATAATAGTAACAATTCAGTAAATAGGAATACATTCCCAATCAGGGTTTCACTTGGTTTCACCCTCAACTAGGGTTTCACATGGAATCACCCTCAACTAGGGTTTCACATGGAATCACCCTCAACTAGGGTTTCACATGGAATCACCCTCAACTAGGGATTCCACATGGGTTTACCCTCAAAATTCTGTGTTTTAGGGTTTACTATTCACTCTATGGTGAATTGTACTCATTACAACATCATGTAAGAGAAACACCATCATTAAGACTCTTCATTAGGATTAGGATCCATTAGATATCATAATTAGAGTTTCCATGACCTCACATAGGTGGGTCATTCCCTAATCATGCGTATTCATGTGTAAAAGAAGTATCTTACTAGATTTTTCCTCCTAAAAAGGGCACTTTCTCTCTCTAGGATACTTTCTCTCTCTAGAAACACTTTCTCTTTCCTCTCTCTAGTAGATGGTGGCAACACCACTCTAGATTAGGTTGAGACAAGTCTCCATTGACTGATATGAGCCAAGGAATCAACATCATGTGATTAGGGTTTAATTAGATTAGGGTTTTACCCCCTTTAGACCCTTCAAGGGTATTTTGGTAATTTGCCACATGATCACCATCATGGGTTAACCCACTAATCACATAGTCCCTTAATGACCTAGGTTACCATTAGGGTGTAGATTGAATCACCATTGAACTGATTACATCATCAAATGGTTAAGTACAAACCATCACCAATCTCCAAACGGTTTCAACCTTCAAATAGTTTCAACCACCTAAACGGTCTTGAGACCGTTTGGCCCTCAAACGGTCTTGAGACCGTTTGGATCCAAACGGTCTTGAGACCGTTTGGAGGTGAAGACCGTTTGGAAGGGTTGACTTCCAAACCGTTTGGAGCTTCAATCGGTTTGAGGTCGTTTGGACCAATCGACCTTGAGGTCGTTTGAGCTCAAACGGTCTTGAGGTCGTTTGAGCCCAAACGGTCTTGAGACCGTTTGGCCCCAAACGGTCTTGAGACCGTTTGGTCTCAAACGGTCTTGAGACCGTTTGGACCCAAACGGTCTTGAGACCGTTTGGTCCAAATGGGCTCAAACCGTTTGGACCTCCGAAAGGGTTCAAAGGTCACCAAAGTTCAAGGATATATATGTTGAAGCCCTCAATTGGCTAAAAGTATGCTAACCACTTATTCATTGAATCAATTAGGGTTAGCCTTAACCACTTAGACATCAAATTGACCCTCAATTGTAAACCAATTAGGGTTCAATCGTTCTCAATTAGGGTTTCAAGTTGATTGGTCATCAATGTTCAACAATGTGAAACAATTCAAGGTTGAACCTATCAATTGACCTCCAATTGGGCTCAAACTTGGCCCAAACGGTCTTGAGGTCGTTTGGACATCATCCAAACGGTCTTGAGACCGTTTGCCCAAAGTTTGACCAAAAACCAAGTCGTTTTGACTAAGGTTGAAGTCCAATTAGGTCAAAATCAGCAATTTTCAACAATGCATCAATTTCCTACAATTGGACCCTCAAACCATTAGATTAACTCAACCCTAGACCTTCAAACGGTCTTGGGTTGTGCCCAAACGGTCTTGGGACCGTTTGGTGGAACCCCCAAACGGTCTTGAGACCGTTTGGGTCCTTCAACCCAAAACTCAACAAGATCTATACTTAGAAAACATCAATTTGATTGTTTCACTAACCCACTGTAATTGGGCCCTCAATTGGTCAATTACCTTAACCCTAGACCTCCAAACGGTCTTGGGTTGACACCAAACGGTCTTGAGACCGTTTGGATGAGTTCCAAACGGTCTTGAGACCGTTTGCCCATCCATCCTTTGGACTTTAGTGAAAATTCATCAAGGTTTGATCTATTGAGTTGATCATCACATCAATACTTAATTGCAATATGATTTGGTGCCTTTGGACCTTCAATTGATCAACTATACTTGACCCCAGACCTCCAAACGGTCTTGGGGTGACCCCCAAACGGTCTTGAGACCGTTTGGGTGATTCCCAAACGGTCTTGAAACCGTTTGGGCTAAGCAACCCAAAATCTCAACTTAACTCATAGGAGATTCAGCACTAATTTCAATTAGGGTTTGCCCTATTAATCATCCTTCAACTCATGACTCGTTTGGAATTAATCCATAAAATTTGGTGAGTCGTTAATTAACATCATTATGAACAGTAATCCCAAACGGTCAGCGTTTAGTCAACCATCTTAAACGGTCTTGAGACCGTTTGCCCAAAAAGGGCAAATTAAACAGATTGCAAATCAGAATTTAATTCAATTCGTTTTGCTAATTGATTTGCTCATATCTCACGATTCCTTTGGAGTTAACCTCTCAAATTTCGTGGGTGATTAACCTACATAATTATGAACAAGATTCCCAAACGGTCTTCGCTTGGTCAACGGGACCAAACGGTCTTGAGACCGTTTGCCCTCAAACGACCCTGAAACCGTTTGCCCACCAAACGGTTTGAAACCGTTTTGAGCAATAGGTGGAGGTCGTTTGATAAAGTGAAAATCTGTGGATAAGCATAGGAATTAACGCCCTTATCTTCCACCTTAAGAACAGTAGCAGTTCTTCACGTTTTTGCTTGCAAGGATGCAAGGGAAGATAGGGAAGAAGAAGATCTATCAACTATATGCATAGAAAAGATGTATAATCAAAGCATAAAGTTTAGAGTTATAAAACCCGCCTAAAGCTTGCTCCTTGAGCTCCAAGCTTTCGAGCTCCAAGCCTTTAATGGCGTCCTAGAAGCTCCACAGGTCGGCCAAGGTTAATCCTCCAAGGAAGGTTGAGAAAAGATGGCTAAAAAGATAGAATTAAGTAAGCTAGCCATGAATTTGCCCTTGAATCTGAATTCTAACCATGGAATTTGGGCAAGAAGGGGAATCCAAACCTACCTTGCACCCTTGGTCGTTTCTCCTGAGCTCCAGAGCAAGGCTTGGCCGTTTGGGAAAGAAAGGAAATGAATGGAACAGGGAAAGATCGTTTGCTCATTTGCAAAGGAAAAGCCTTTTTATAGCTTAAGCCTATTTCCTACTACAAGGACCTTTCAAATTCAAAATTCACATCTAGGTCCCTCCTTGTTCAAGGGCACGTCCAAGCCCATCTAATCTTATGAAAATCTCAAGAAAACTCAAGACCTAAGGGTAAAGGAATCCAACCTTCAACTAGGGTACATACAGGAAAGGGTTTTGTACCCATTTTAGGTGATTTCTATCACAAAGATCATTTTTCTCATTTAATTATTAAATGATGTATCCCTTTCATCATTTTTACTCTAAATGATGACAAGAGTCATAAAAGATGTTCTAGATGGTGAAATTACAAGTTGGACCCCTCAATTTGGGTAAATTGCACTTTACCCCAAATTAGGGTTTCTAAGCATGGGAATTGCTTCCACAGCTGCACCTTGGTGCTCAAGCTTGGGAAATCCCTCAAACTTTACCATAACCATTCACATGATGTTTCCACATCAAAGGAACATCTTATCTTGTGAATTTTGCAATAACAACCCTTAAACTGGGTAATTTGCACATAGGTCCCTGCATACAACACAATGCTACAACTTTATACAAAAAGGAGCAAAATTGAAAGTAAATGTTCCTGAGGAACTTAATTACATGCCAGGGAGTGTTCACAAGTATATTAATTACATATTTAGGCAAAACTTCCAGGGTTAGGTCATAACCCAGGTCAGGGGTGTTACACTCATCGTGTTGGCTTATGGGTTGGACTTAACTAGGGAACCTTGATAGGATCAAGTACCTAGAGGCACACAGATGCATCATGGCAAGGAGTTGTGTATGATCATCTATCCAAGAGTTGCATATGATGCAATTGGCAAAAGTTGCCTACCTTAGTATTTGGTCTTTGACGCCGGCGTTGGCTGGGCATTGATCCAATTATTTTGGGTCTTGGCTCACTAGAAGGTTGTGCGTTGCAATCTTCCGAGTTGATAGTGAGGGCTATCAATTTGAATAAAATAGTGGGAGCGTAATTAATTAAAGGCCTAATTAATCTCGTTTATCAAATCTTTACAAGTCAAAATGTTTTGGACTAAATGCAAATTTTTTCTTTTGTAGCAATCAAATGGCAAACAACACTCACACGTTCTCATTGCGATCGGTCCTTGAGAAGGACAAACTTACCGGAACCAACTTTCAAAACTGGTTTAGGACATTGAGAATTGTTCTCACACATGAGTGTAAGCTCTATGTCCTTGAAACACCAGAGCCAGAGGAGCCCGCCGTAAATGCGCCCAAGGCTGAAAAGGATGCTTACAAGAAGCACCTTGATGATGCCGTGGATGTCAAGTGCCTAATGTTGTGCTCAATGAACTACGAGTTGCAAGAGCAACATGAGAACATGAATGTCATGGAGATGGTAACACATCTCAAGAACATGTATCAACATCAAGCAAGACAGGAGAGATATGATGTCTCAAAGGCGTTGTTCAAAAGCAAGATGAAAGAGGGAGACTCAGTTGGCACCCATATACTCACCTTGATTGGGTACGTGGAAAGCCTATCCAAGCTGGGATTTCCCCTAGGTCAAGAGTTGGCCACTGATGTGATTCTACAATCGTTGCCTGAATCATATAATCATTTTGTCATGAACTACAACATGAACAATTTTGACAAGCCGTTGTCAGAATTGTTGGGCATGTTGAGGACGGCCGAAGCACAGATGAAGAAAGACAAGCCCAAGTCTGTGATGATGATCAGCAAGACAAAGGGAAAGTCAAAAGGCAAAGGCAAGGCTAAGAAAAGTTCTAAAGCTGGGCAGAAGCCAAAGTCATCCGCGCTCAAAGCTAAAGGTGGGATCTCCAAAGAAGGCAGTTGTCACCATTGTCACCAGCCTGGACATTGGAAAAGAAACTGTCCTCTCTACCTGGAGGAACTAAGGAAGAAGAAGCAGGGGATAGAGATCTCCACTTCAGGTATATACGTTATTGAGATAAACTTAAATACTTCTTCATCATGGGTACTGGATACCGGATGTGGATCTCACATATGTTCTAATATGCAGGATCTGATAAGAAGTAAGCCTTTACGAAAGGGCCAAGTCGAGCTGCGGGTCGCTAATGGAGCAAGAGTTGCTGCCACCGCAGTTGGAGTTATTAGTTTATCTTTGCCTACGGGCCTTGTAATAGAATTAGAGAATTGCTATTATGTACCTGCCATTAATAGAAATATTATTTCTATATCTTGTATGGACAAGAGTGGATTTGAATTTCACATTAAGAATGGAATTATTTCTATTTCTAAAGATGAGATCTTTTATGGCAATGCCCCTATGTCTTATGGCATCTACTTGTTAGAACTTGAGACTAGCATATATAACGTAAATACTAAAAGGCTAAAACTTGACAGCTCAAACAAAACATTCTTATGGCATTGTCGTCTTGGGCACATAAATGAGAAGCACATATCTAGACTCCATAAGGATGGTTATCTAGACTCTTTTGATTTTGAATCATTAGAGACATGCGAGGCATGTTTATTAGGGAAGATGACCAAGACTCCTTTCACTGGACACAGTGAGAGAGCCAGTGATCTACTAGGGCTCATACATACTGATGTATGTGGACCTTTTAGATCAAATGCTAGAGGAGGCTATCAATACTTCATTACCTTCACTGATGACCTCAGTAGGTATGGCTATGTATATCTTATGAAACACAAGTCAGAAACTCTTGAAATGTTCAAGACTTTCATGAATGAAGTGGAGAAGCAACTTGGTAAGAGTATTAAAGCACTCCGTTCAGATCGAGGTGGTGAATACTTAAGCCAAGAGTTTGAGGACCTTCTGAGAGACCGTGGTATTGTATCACAATGGACTCCACCTGGTACACCACAACATAATGGTGTGTCAGAAAGAAGGAATCATACATTATTAGACATGGTACGATCAATGATGAGTTCAGCCGAACTTCCTATATCATTCTGGGGATATGCTCTTGAAACTGCAACATTTACACTTAACCGTGTACCTTCCAAATCGGTTCAAAAGACACCATATGAGATATGGAATGGGAATCGTCCCAATTTGTCTATGTTAAAGATTTGGGGATGTGAAGCTTATGTTAGGAAACAATTTCCTGAAAAGCTTGGACCCAAATCGGAAAAATGCTATTTTGTTGGATACCCCAAGGAAACTCGGGGATACTACTTCTACACACCAACTGACAACAAAGTGTTTGTTGCTAGGACTGCTGTATTTCTTGAAAAGGAATTTATTTCCAAAGGAATTAGTGGGAGGAATGTAGAGTTCGAAGAAGTTCGAGACCAACAAGAAAGCAGAGAACCTGAGGAGGTACATAAGGAACATGAGAACTCACAAGTTGTTGTGGAATTTCAAGTTCCAAATGTAACACAGGAACCTCGTAGGTCTAGTAGGACACGAATTGAGCTTGAGAGATTTGGATTTCTCGTAACTCAAGACAATGACGAATTGGGCATAGCAGATGAGCCAACTTCCTATCTAGAAGCTACTAAGGGACCAGAATCTGAGAAATGGCTCGAAGCCATGAGATCTGAGATGGAATCCATGTACACCAACAAGGTATGGACCTTGGTGGATCCACCCGAAGGGGTAAGACCCATAGGGTGCAAGTGGGTCTTCAAGAAGAAGACTGACATGGATGGAAATGTTCAAACCTATAAAGGTAGATTGGTTGCGAAAGGATTCCGTCAAATTCAAGGTGTTGATTATGACGAGACCTTCTCACCAGTTTCCATGGTTAAATCCATCAGGATCATGCTTGCCATTGCAGCTTATCATGACTATGAGATTTGGCAGATGGATGTTAAAACAACATTCCTTAATGGGAATTTACTCGAGGATGTGTACATGACACAACCTGAGGGTTTTATCGATCCAAAGGAAGCCAATAAAGTCTGTAAGCTACAAAGGTCAATCTATGGATTGAAGCAAGCATCTCGGAGCTGGAATCTACGTTTTGATGAAGTAGTCAAAAAGTTTGGCTTTAGTCAAAATGAAGATGAACCTTGTGTTTACAAAAAGGTTAGTGGGAGCACAGTCGTATTTCTCATATTGTATGTGGATGACATACTATTGATGGGAAATGACATCCCTACTCTTCAGACAGTAAAAGGTTGGCTAGGGAAGACTTTCTCTATGAAGGATTTAGGTGAAGCATCCTATATACTAGGGATCAAGATCTATAGAGATAGATCTAGAAGGCTTCTAGGCCTAAGCCAGAGCACATACATTGACAAGGTGCTAAAGAGGTTTAGCATGGAGGGTTCTAAGAGAGGTAACTTGCCCATGTCCCATGGGGTTACAATCTCTAAATCCCAATGTCCTAGTTCATGTGATGAACGGGCACGCATGAGTAAGATTCCATATGCATCAGCAATTGGATCTATCATGTACGCGATGTTATGTACTCGTCCTGATGTATCGTATGCTTTGAGAATGACGAGCCGGTATCAGTCAGATCTAGGTGAATGTCACTGGACAGCCGTAAATAACATCCTAAAGTACTTGAGAAGGACTAAGGATCAATTCTTGGTATACGGTGGTGAGGAAGAGCTCGTAGTAAAGGGTTACACCGATGCTAGCTTCCAAACTGACAAAGATGACTACAGATCGCAATCTGGATTTGTGTTTTGCCTGAACAACGGAGCTGTGAGCTGGAAGAGTTCCAAGCAAGAGACGGTTGCGGATTCTACAACAGAGGCTGAATATATTGCCGCATCTAATGCTGCAAAGGAAGTTGTGTGGATCAAGAAGTTCATTTCTGAACTTGGAGTGGTTCCAAGCGCTGGTGATGCAATTGAGTTGTTTTGCGACAACAATGGAGCAATTGCACAAGCTAAAGAACCATCTCATATGAGAGATCGTACAACGAGGAGATGTGAAGATTTGCAGAGTACCTACAGAAAGCAATGTGGCTGACCCGCTCACAAAAGCACTTTCACAGCAGAAACATGACGAGCATGTTCGATCACTTGGATTGAGATTCATGGGTGATTGGGTATAAGTGCAAGTGGGAATCTGTTGGTATGTATGCCCATAGAGACTATCATTCGATGATTGTAATGGGATACTATGTAAACGATTTGTAATACTATATTGATCATATCAATAAAGGCAAGTTTCCAATCTATATGTTTGTGTTTTATATTGTGAGATGACCATAAAACTTATAGATGTCTATAGAATAATATACTCAATGACATATGTCTTCGGGTTCATGACCTGAACAGTGAGATCATATGTATGCTAAGAGTATGTATTCTTGTTTTGTCCCTAATCGGTTGTTATTGTGGAAATATCCATAGACATCAATAACACATAAGATTAGAATGTATGTTGGTTGATGGAAGAATCTCATTATCCATGATATGGAGATATCAAACCAAATACATAGATACTTGTTAGAGAACAGTGTATCGGATAGACCCACCTTGAGAGTGACACATGGATACCATGATTGGTAGTTAGAGTCACATCTCATAATGATGGTGGTGATTGTGGTTCTTAGACCTGAAGTCACTACACTTATCACATGACGTTTGGTGTACTTTGACATCATCCATCGTGGTCCTGAATAAGGATTGCTATAAAGATGGTGCTTGGGTGCACTATGACACATGGGGATGACTGTGAGTGATGTAGATGGAATTTGTCCTTCCTACGGGAGTTTGATATTCCGGCCACTTGATAAGCGAGACTGAGAAATGCATGGCCATGCTGATGTGAGTCAATATGTGATATTGAGCTTACATATATCTCAGATAGTCTGCTCTAGTTCAAGGAACATGGATTGAACATTGAAGAGGATAACAATTCCATGACTTGAGTTCAATCCGGATATCAGCGACAAAGGAACTGTACAATCACTGTAACACCAGTCATGTATGATAGGTTAAGTTGTTCTCCAACTTCTCCAATTACTTGGGTAGCAATGAAGTCTTGCTAGATACCAATCATTGCTTGTGAAATCATAATATGATTATGGATATCACTGCCAACGTAATTTGGAGCCTACCGGGTCACACGCACAGGATGTGTTGGAATAGGAGTATAATTGTGGATTTGATTGAAATTGCTTCGAATCACATTGATTACTAAAATGTTTATGTAATCGATTAGAATAATATTGGAGTGACTGGCTCTAAGTGCAAGTGGGAGTCTGTTGGTATATGTATGCCCGTAGAGCCATCCCAAGCGATTGCATGGAGTCGGATATTAATTAATCAATTAATGTGATTATTTGGTTAATTAATGAATTCCGAAATATTCTAATTAATCTACGAGCGTTTTAATTAACGCAACGTTTCTGTTTACCGATGGGTTTAGGAAACCCTACTTCTCTTCTTATCCTATTTAAAGGAGGATAGACGGCCAATATCTATATAACATATAGAGAGACGCTTTTAGGTTATTCTCACATACAAAACCTAGCCGTCGTCGTCCTTAGGAGAGAAAGGAGAGCAACGCGGCGCTAGCACGCCGCTGCAGAGACACGCTCCTTCCCGCCGGCTTGAGAAGCGCGACGTGGAGTTCCGTCCATCCGCGTGGACGAAGTAGAGACGCAGACGCCTTGACGCCTGCGTTCGGAGGACGTCAACGACCACCTGTACGTGCTGCGAGCAACGTACGTCACTGCCGCAAAGGAGCATCGCCGGATCAACCTGCGACAGCGAACGGGAGAGAAGATCCGTCCGTGTTTGACAAGCAGCGTTGCACCGTCGTTCAGCGGGACATCGCCGGACTTGCTCCGCGATAAGGTATATCCCGCAAACCTATTTCCGAATACGCTGTTATCGACGAGATCCTGTTACGGGTTGCGTGGATTTATCGCTTCCGCCGCGCATGTTTTCTCCACAAAAAACCCAACACAGACATCCTATTATCTCTACCTTGATCTATAACACACCACCCCTATGTCCTTAGCCCTAAACTGGCCCCAAGAAGTGTGCCTTACTCTGCCTTTGTTCTCAACCTTTTGTAGCTCTTCGGATAGAACTAGAATTCCCCAGTGACTGCAAGGCCACTGCCACAACATGTTGTGGTGGTGGAAAAAGGTTAGAGAAATAGAGATGCCCTTCAGTTGATCATAGGAGCTAGGAGAACTACTACCAAGGATCTTGTGGGTATCACCTGATCTCTTTGTTAGAGTCTACACTTCTCTATACCATATAATATCCTAACTGGTAACATACTTAAATCAAATGAATCCATAAATTAAACATTAGAATGAAGACATTAAAAATATATATACTGTGACAAAGATTAGTTTAGATGCAATAAACGAAAATCAATAAAATATGTATATCATGACCCAAGTCCACACTAACACCATTTGTAGTGTCATGATTGATACCTAGGACCCTAAGATGGATAATATAAATAACTAATGGATGTTTAAAACTAATAGAAAATAAAGGAATATTTACAATTGAGTAATAAATTTATTTAGACTATATTCTTGTATCTCAATTGACTATTTTTTCCTATTGACTCATGTAATAAGGATAACCACATAGATAAAGGTAAAATAATTAGTCATATGGGAAGGATGAGATGATTGAACTATGATCCAATAATGTATTTTTTTATCCATAAGTATATGGAGGATATACCCAAATATACTAATACCATTTTCACATAGCTTATATATATACATACATACATATATATATATGAATAAAAATGTGGGATATATATTAGTATATTTTAATGATGTTGACACTATGATATATTATGTACCATATGACATAGAAATGCAAAGGCATGAGATGAACTATAATACAAACATTTTAACAACCTCAAACTTTAGAATTTTAGGATTGAATTAAATACTATGATATGAAAATAAAAGTTATGTAATAAGTGAAATAATATGACACAGATATTGAATTTGAGATTTAGAGAAAGACCGACTCTTCAAATTAAGTAAATAAAATAATATTGAACAAATATGTCAAGATGAGTCTTGAATTGAGTTGCAAAGGTGTTTCAAGATTTTTTTTTTTGTAATAAGGTTATGATGAAGCTTGTGGATTCATTAGGGGAGTGTTTGGTTTGTCTCATATAGGATGATTCCAAGAAATGTGGTAGATCAATTGTCCCATAACAACTAATTTTATGTTTAGAAAAAATTGTAAAATTGAACTTTATGTTTGGTTCATCTCGGTGGTTGTGACGGAATCGGGAAGCAAGTCAGTTCTCTTGTACCATGCAATAGCTTAAAGGGAACATGGATATCAGCATCCAATGATTCTAAAATGGATGGTCATGTCCTAACGTTTGTGTAGTTCCTGAAAGTTTAGGATTATGCCTATTTATCCAATCCATTAAGACAAACATAATTTTTATTCAAGTGCATCACTGAATGCAATCTAATCCATCCTGCTTCTAGGTAACCAAACGTCCATTAGAAGTACTACGTTAGAACCATGTCCTTAGTATCCAATTTAATCCCAATTGGGATACTTTTGAGTGGCAAATAGTCACGTGGATATATGTTGAAGAAATTGGTATTTTGTGCATAAACATAATGTTAACAATCTTATGAGCATAGTGGAAAATTAATTATGAGATAAGTAGGAGAAATTCTAGAAGATTCTTATATAATGAGTGCCTTGAGTAATTAATTAATCAATTGTATAGTCTTGCCTTGGATTCCAAGTTTAGGTATCAAATGAAATAATTTGATTTAATAGTTGTTCCATCATGAGAAAGTGGTTAAAATAAGGATAAATTTAATATCTGAGATAATGTTTTTAATATTTGAGATCCTAGGTAATTAAGTTAAGTAAATACTTGAAGAGAAATGAAAGCATAATTGTCATATTCATTTTGATCCCAAAATTTGCCAAATATGAGATATGGATAATATGGATGTAATCCTAAAAGTTGGTAGTAATTGGATACTCGTATACACCTACATGATGCTTAGAAGATTTGCGATATTCTATTAAAGTTGGGCAGCTGATTAATTATTTTAAAGTATCTATTTCAAACCCAAAGTTTAGATAAGTTGTGACGTTGGGGTATGACATAGGATACTACTTTCAGGCTTAGCCATCATCAAGGGGTTGTATGTCTCCTGACCTATCTTTTGCCTTACACCTAGAGACCTATGTGAGATTTACACTAGCGATGATCCGTCTCTATTTCTTTCAACAAGCCATTGTTGGCCTTATTTTCGTCCCTTCTCTTTAGGTGTGAGATCCAAGTCCTATGGACCCTAGCTTCTTTGATTATATCCTCCATTGAGATAGTCTCCATAGTCCCGGATAAACTAGGAACAAGGGCAAAGCACTACCGCCTTCACCCCAAATCTCACTCCCTATATAAGGCACCCTTGAGAACCCCCATGACAACAAAAAACTTATAATTGCTTTCAAAACACTCTAAGACTCTCCATCGAACACCACCACCAACTCTGTCAGCCTTGACCCTATGTCCTAAGCTCAATGTATTCCCAGTAAATTAGCTTAGCTTGTAGGTTTGATGTGAGGCCGCAAAGAGATCCCATACCTAAGAAGGGAACGAGGAATCCATCGTTATGGGTTCCCGAGTTGTGTCACCTATTATGTTAAGGTCCTCATCAGAGGTAACATCCAAGCCACTGTGGTTCCTTGTGAGTAATGAAGACAAACCACAAGACCTCAAGGATGATTTTTTGACCTTTAGATTGTTTACATCCATGGTAATTATCCTCCTTGAATTACTTGTTCTTCCTGTAAATTAGACCTATAGAATTATACCTCTCACCACCTCAGTGTGAATGAAAGGGTTCATTGTATTAACAAAGGATGGTTGGAAGAAACCCATCCCCTAGCTTAGATATCAACACAAGAAAACTAAAATCAACTCCTAGGTTGACTCACAATAACTACTAGTTGGGTGAGCAATGATGCGAGGAAGAAGATGAATCCTAGTAAGGGATTTACCTAGATACCATCAAATTATGTGACACATAATGTCACACCATATGGGTATCAAGGTCATACTACCATAAATCAAATCCTAACCATGTGGGAATGAGGTTCTGATGTGGCATAAGGCCAATGGCTTAGGCCCAACCACATGACAATTAGAAATGGGTTTTATCAACTAAAGTGGCAATTTCTCATGGGTCTAATTATGTTAATCTTGTTTTAGTTATAGAGAATACATGTATAGAACAAATATATACCAAATTGATGAGATAAATATGTAGAATATAAATAAAAATAGTGTAATGCATGATTTTGATTCTAGTTCAAAAGTATGGGCTAATGCATGGATATATGGTGATCATTGCATGTAATCCCTAGTTTTAATAATTAGAATGTTGATATCTTTAAATATGTTTGCTTTGTGATGTAAATTGATATTGTTGAATGGTAATGACAACTTGGGATAACTAGAATAGACCCTAATTCGAGTCATATGATTATCATGATGACACCCTAGTGTATACATGCATGTATATTGAATGATTTCTTGGGTGTAAGCTTGAATCTTTCGTTTGCATACATGGTTGAAGTACTTGAATTATACCACATGGTTTCTTTATTGATGTTATGTGGTTATCTTATGAATACTCAATTATATTTATTAAAGTATTTGATATCATGCCAAACTTCTTAGATGCTTATTTGATTCCAGTTTAATATAATGCATGTGTGTATCATATAAGGAAAAGTAAGATTTTTTGAACCTAGAGTTGGAACTACCGAGGGGTAGAATCTATAGATCATATAAGTCCAGTGATGGATTGAGAAATGATTACACTTGAGGTGGTATGACAAACTTGGTTTAGAATATTTAAATGAATATGCTAGTTCATATATGTGAAAATACTTGATTGGTGAGTAGTATATGTTAATGGCTATATTTGCACACTTTTGTGTGCACCCTCATACATAGTATAGCAATATATTGACTGTATGTTTTGTGTGTTGGAATCTTAGGTAGATGACATGTTCAAACATTGCATGATGTTCATATCGATCTATTATGCGCCTCTCCATCTAGAACTGGGTAGACCCCATAATATAATCGTGATCCACATCTCCGGGTCAGGAGCTGATGAGCACATTGAACTATCCATGTGGCTGAGAGCCCTCATAGACCAGACACGAACTTGCAAAATGGATATGTTTATCATAAAGAGATTCTTTGTTCCTGACCCTGCTTCGCCTAGGGATAAAGAGAGAGCTAAAAAAGGATCTTTCTGGATATTCAAATGAACACATTAAAGATCACCAAAGCTAAATTTATAAGAGGACTAGTTAGATAATAATTCATGATATCTTCTTCATTGTATTATTAAGATTTTCTCTCTCATGTAGTATCTTCATATTGAAAAGTTATGTAAGATCCTATGAGGCGAAATTAGCATCTTTTGTAACACTCAAATTTATGAAATGAATTTATTAGTTATTATTTGCTATTTCTTAAGTCCGGATCCTAAAAAAATGAGACGATGATCCTTGTTCCTATGGTCTTCGTTCAATGGAAAATAATTGAGGGAGGGGTCATCACAATTTGGTATTAGAGCACATGCTTATGAAATAACTTATAATAATTAATAGTTTAAACTATTTTATAGACCCATAAGGGAATTATTAGGGTATTTTGCAAAGACATTGGTGTCTAGAATGGATCAAAACCTTGGGGTGGGAAAAATTTCCTCTGCACCACTAGTTGGTAAAGAGGACACTTGCACCCATGTGAATCCTACCTGATCAAAGACTGAGACTTTTTCCCCAAGTAAAATACCTCTAGGTTTACTCATAAAAGATTTCGTACTTTTCTCATTTATTTTTTCTCTTTATCCCATAATTCATTTCTCTCCTCATCTTGAGTTAGTATTTCAATAAAATGTAAGATTAGGGCGTCCTCCACCAATTAAATTACATATAGTGATTAGTGAATTAAAAATGGAAGATGTGACATATAAATTATGACCCTCGACAAAGGGAATAGTTAAAAAGACACAAGGATGTAGTGGGACACCCCATCTTTTGATGAAGGACATGGTTTAGGATAACCCAGTCAGTTATAAAAGTATAACTGGGTTAAAGATAAAATAAAACCCAATGGTTAGAGGTTAATCCTTAACCCTAAACAAAAACCTAATTTTGGGTATATACATAAAAATAGCATATACAATAATACCCTACCTAAGAAAATCCTAAGTAGGGGTAAAAGAAAGAGAAATGCAAAAAAATTGGGTAATCTGGCTTAGTTATCACAACTGGGTACTAGTAGTTTCCTCATGCATGCAAGTAAGCAAGATACAAGTATTCATGTATGAATGTAAGATACACATAAATAGTTTTGTATCATCATGAAATGTAGTAAATCATTAGTTACATAAGTGAAATATAACACCCTCAACTCACCTTTTAGGTGTGGTGTTTAGACTTGGGGTGGGTCAACATGAGAATATGACCTATGAGGGAGGGATAACCCTAAACCATGGGGTCAGGATGTGGCTAGAGAGTCTAACCTCCAAACAAAGAGGACACCTTAGATTGGACACTCTAAAGTTGAAGGATTAGGTGGAATATAAGGCATGAAATCACTTACCTTACCTAGGCATAATAAGTTGGATTAATTATTGATTTACAAAATATTTAAATGTGTAAACCTTGGTGAGAAAAATCTGGGGGTAAATATGCAATGGATAGTAAAGTACATTGAAAGGAATGTAATAATGACGCATCTTAGGTATCTAAGCTCGACTGCCACCAATTTTGAATAATAAAGGTGTTCTTTTAACTTAATTCCTATATGCATAGATATATATAAGTATGAACACTTTATATAAAGAAATCCTAAGCTAAATGTGTAATAAAAGTTACTACCTAAAAAGGAGTTCTATGACATGAATCTAAGTTATAGACTCTCCTTGTATAGGATGAGTTAGGGGACATAGAAATATGGTGATATAGGAGCCCCTTGCCTGGACACAGGGTGAATGTACTGGAAAGATGGAATAAATTTATAACATATCAATAAACCCTAGGTAGGGTAGATACCTAAGTCAACCCTAGGGTTAAGTAGGATTCTTAAAGGTACATAAGACCCAAGGGGTCAAGATATGATCATGTCTTGAGTACATAAGGCATTTGCAGTTGGGAGAAAGCCATCCACGAGTACATAAGGCCCATGGGGTCAGGAGAATAGTGACTCCTTACATACATGAAGCTTGAGCGGTCAAGGGAAAGGCACTCCATAAGTATAAAAGGCCCTCGGGGTCAAAGGGAGATCACTCCAAATGTACCTATAACCCTATAAACCTTAAGGGAATGACCATGAAAATGATACATGAGATGTGGATATCAAGGATACATAACTAATGTAACAATGGAATAAATATTATCTTAAGGTAAGTTGTGCACAATCTCAAGAGTTTTGAGTAAAGCACTTTCTCGTTGGGTTTATGAAATTAAAGAAATTTGCGGATTAGATTTGATTGTGGGTTGGAGTCATTTTAGGATGACTCAACCTAACTCTAAGATTATAAGATAATGTATGGATGAACCATCTCTTCACATGAAATAAGATGTTCTTCCAATTTGGAATACATCCAAATATTTATCTTATCTTAATAAGGATGTGAGAGATTGAGTAGACACATGTAGCCCATATACTTGGAATATTCTAATTTAAATATTATAATCTAGGGTAAATAAGTTTTACCTCACTGTATCACAAATATAGATGAATATTGATTAGTATGTTTGAGATCTAGGTGAAAATGTAATCACCAAGAAAAAATTAAAGTATCGAATCATAATGTAATACAATAGATCAAGACGTGGAACCACCCTTGGAATAAATTAAGGTTTCTGTTGACTCAAGGTCAATTAGGTCAATATTGACTCACGTCTAAATTGACTAAACCCATGTTTTAATGATGACTAACCATTCCACATATTGGTGTCTAATGTCTCTACTTTAGTGATTTCAGATTAGGTATAGACACACTCCAATTTCCCTAACTTGCGCATATCAAATTGGAGAAAAGACAAGTCAAAGTCATACAAGTGCATGTTTTTGTAATATGATGTATATCCATTAGAATCATGTTGTAAATCACTTGTAATGATTGTATGACTTGTAATTAAGCTTAGAAAAATATTAGGAACACTTAGATTGAATATTAGAGCACTTTAGATGCATCTTAGAAAATCAATTACAGGCACTTGGTCGGTCCAGTTTCCCACCCTGAAACTCGACCGATCAACCTTGATCGATTTTCTAAAGATTGCATCGGTCGAGTTGTGCACTCACAGAACTCGACCGATTGGGTAGTAGGACATTTCCAGTTGAAAGGTCGGTCGATTTTCCTCAGGATAAACTCGACCGATCCTTTGAACATCGGTTTGCCTCCTACTTGATCGGTCGAGTTACACCGATAGAAACTCGACCGATTGCACTGTACGGAAAAGTGCACAAAAGTGTTTTTAGCCGTTGTGCAGTTGCAACAAGTAAAAATAGATCCGTTGCAAGCCACAAAACGGCTAGTTTTCATTCACAAGTGTTCCCAAAGGCTACGAGGCATCCCCAACTATAAATAGGACCCCTTGGACTTCATTCTAAGGTTGAGCATTCACTATGAAGGTTCTTATTCTATAGTTGAGTGATCCTACAACCTCCTCTCTCTCTCTAAGCTTAATCACTTGCTACATCCATTAGAGTGAGTAGGAAATCTGTAAGAGAGCTAGTCCTATATGTATATCTTGTGAGGCTCTCACTTCCACAACCTCCCCATCTCTCTTTTGCAATCATGAAGATGAAGGTTCTCTCTCTTGTCCAAGAGAGGTGAAGAAGAACAAGGGAAGGAGTCCCTTGGTGAAGATCAAGGCTGAAGACTTGGAGCTAGAGTGGGTAAGCCCTTGGAGAAGGCAGAATACTCAAGCTCAAGTGGGTAAGTCCTTGGTGGAAGCTTCTCCGAGTGAAGGTGAAGTCAAAGGAAGAAGATCCAAGAAGAGTGGGTAATTCCTGCAAGGCTGAAGACTTGTGCAAGAGTGGGTAAGTCCTTGGAGAAGGTCGAAGACTCTTGCAAAGTGAGTAAGTCCTTGGTAAGGTTGAAGACTCTTTGTAATGGATAGGTAAGTCCTTTGTTTGGTCATGTATTGTATGTGTTATGAATGAATATAAGAATGCAATAGTTTGGAAGTCCTAGAGGTTGACCTCTCTAGGCAAGTGGACTGACACACTTTTAGTTTGAAGTGTGGAACCACTCTAAATAGCTTGTCTATTGGTGTATGTTAAATCTCTCTCAACCTTGATATGCATGTTTTAGTTGCACTCAAATTACCTATTTAGAAACCTTATCTTGTCATATATCTTGAAGGTTTAATGAGTTTTGTTTAAGTGCTTTCAGCTCTATTCACCCCCCCTCTAGAGCATCTAATCACCCATCTAGGATCCAACAATTGGTATCAGAGCGGGTCTTCTCCAAGAATACTTCCACAAGTAGGAGAATATGGGTGATTATGAAGATGGGCAACCTTCAAAGAGAGAAATAGAAGGACACAAGAGAAAAAAAGGGATCACAAAGGCTCCATCAACAAACGAAAGCACTAGTGGAAGATCTAGTGAATTTGAAGATGGAAGATGCCATTGCACCCTCTTGACAAGCTCAATTAAAGATTTAAATGAGGTAAATACAAGTGTTGAGATTCTAACCAATTATTATCTTAGTCAACTAAATGCTTCTAAATTTGCAAATTCTAGCTTGCTTGATAAGATTAAATTTTTAGAATCTCAACCTTCTATGACTAATTCATTTATAGAGCTTGCTACTACTATTGTTTCTCTCTCTATTGTTTCTTATGCTCTTAAATGTGCTTATGAGAGTCAAGAGCTTACTTTGTAAGGAATAAAATGTGTAGATAAATTTTATCCTTCGAAGATTACTTGTCTTGCATATGAACTTGCTTACTTGCATAGTAGTGTAATTGCTGTTGACCCTCATACTATCTTTTCTTATAGAGAGAAAGTTTTTGATGCTCTATCTTGTGATAAAGATTCTTATATGACTAAAGATGTTTACTTAGAAATCTATCTTGTGCATGCTAGAGATGATATGAATCTATTGTGTTTTACCTTTACTTCTCTTATGCATAACAATCATAGTTTGAGATCTTCTTTGCAAAGATTCTTAGGTGATAAAAAGAATCTTAATCAAATCCTAGACCATACTACCAAACAAATGGGTAGAGATGGCATTGGACTTGACTGTAGTCAAGGGAACAACAAAGATAAAGGACCTCCATTATTCCATGGAGAATCCTCTAGTTCCAAGACTACGGGCACATGCAACTATTGTTGTCCTTTTAGGAAAGCACCCAAGAGAAATAGGACTTGGGTTGCTAAACTAACCCTTTCGGACCCAAAAACATGATTGGGGACCATTTCATCTTTCTTCTTGTAGGTACTTGCAAATGGATTGACTTGAGCTATTGAATTGCAAATTAACTTCTCAATCCACATGAAAGAAGAAAGGTGAGATGTGTTGAGAGTGACAACAAGTGGAAAAGCAATGGTAAGCACAAAGGTAATGTTTCTCTTGCTTATAACCTATACTAACTTGTTTTTGTCAAGTTAGTGTGCACTATACATATGGTTTTTGAGTCAAAAGTGGTATTTTGTGTTTCTCTTCACACTCTTGCTCAAAAACTATTTCTAATGCTTCTATACTGCATTACTAACTTGATTAGACATGTTTGGATATGGTTTGTATTTCTGTTTTTATGATATATATATATATATATATATATATATATATATATATATATATATATATATATATATATATATATATATATATATATATATATATACTTTTTGACAGTTGCTCTATCGGTCGAGTTTTCCCTATTGAAACTCGACCGATAGGCACCAATGGGTGTTGCCAACAGCTGTCATCGGTCGAGTTGTCAATGCACATAACTCGACCGATCACACTGTGCACAGAATATACAGTTGGCTTATTGGTTGAGAATTTCCCTCTCAACTAGATTTTCTCAACCAATAGCCTTATTCTTTGGCACTCTCATTTGGTACCTTTATATATGCATATTGCCATGTTCTAAATTTGCCTATCTTGCATACAACTCTATCTCTCTAATTGCTCAAAATTGGTATATCTATATCTTGCAATTACTTGCTTTGAGTTGTTTTGTAGGTTTTGATGATGATCTCTTTGGATCTCTTGGTTGTGTCTAAAAATTGCTTCCGTTGTACGCTAACTTGCTACATCTATCTAGGTGTATATCTTGTTTTGATACAACCTTGAGGTTCTTAGGGGTAATCATCTTATGGTAAGGATGCATAACTAGTGAGTTATATCCTTTCATGCATCTAAAATTGCATATCTCTTTGTTTGGATATATCTCTACATCTACTCATAGATGGCTTTATCTTATATATCTTTTGGTATCTCTTGCTATGATCTAGATCCTACTAGTAGTCCTAACTTGTGATAACATCTACTAGTAGTTCATATTCATGTAGTTCTAGCCCTGTTTAAAATTGGCATCTTTGCTCATCTATATGCTATTCTTGTATCTTGTCTCATACATGCTCAAGATTGTTCCTTGAATTGCATATCTACTATCCTGAGTTGCTTGCATAACATTGTGATGCAGGGTACATAGATCTACATTATATGTAGAAATTGGAGTATTGTTGGATTTTATGCAGATTTTGCTCCAGTTTCATTTTTTGGTGCAAGACTAGTGTTTTTCATACAGAAACAACCTTCTGAGCAAGACTCATCGCTTTGCCATGAGCTCCGATGGTTTTTGATCAAATTCCATCATCTTGAGGGTCAAAATTGCAATTTATTATTTTTCTGCAGCACTTTATCTTGCATTTTGGGGTGTTCAAGTATATGCTTTAACTTGCTTTTCTTTCTATGCTTGGACAAGCCCCTATATGTGCTCTTCTACTCTCCTTATATATTTGTGTTATCTCCTTTCTCTTTAACTAGTGATGTCTCTTATTTCTTCATAACCCCACTTTTTGAAATGACAAAGGGGGAGAAAGGTGTATGTCTTCTTTTAAAAGAGGAAGAAGGCATGTCTTACATGAAGAAGAGAAATATGTTCATGTAAAGGGAGAAGGTAAATGGGAGAAGACATATATGTGTAGAACATATATGAGTAGAAGACATAGTTTCTATAAATGTTATGAAAGCTAACCATGCAGGAGAAATAGCATCAATTGAGGGGGAGTATGAGAACTCCATGTGCATCAATTGAGGGGGAGCATATGAACTCCATTCTATTGAAACCCCTAGGTTTCTCTGAAGGTATGATTTTACTTGAAAGTTTTCAATACATTTATGGAATGGTTTGTCATCTTCAAAAAGGGGGAGATTGTTGACTCAAGGTCAATTAGGTCAATATTGACTCACGTCTAAATTGACTAAACCCATGTTTTGATGATGACTAACCATTCCACATATTGGTGTCTAATGTCTCTACTTGAGTGATTTCAGATTAGGTATAGACACACTCCAATTGCCCTAACTTGCGCATATCAAATTGGAGAAAAGACAAGTCAAAGTCATACAAGAGCACGTTTTTATAATATGATGTATATCCATTAGAATCATGTTGTAAATCACTTGTAATGATTGTATGACTTGTAATTAAGCTTAGAAAAATATCAGGAACACTTAGATCGAATATTAGAGCACTTTAGATGCATCTTATAAAATCAATTACAAGCACTTGGTCGGTCCAGTTTCCCACCCTGAAACTCGACCGATCAACCTTGATTGATTTTCTAAAGATTGCATCGGTCGAGTTGTGTACTCACAGAACTCGACCGATTGGGTAGTAGGCCATTTCCAGTTGAAAGGTCGGTCGAGTTTCCTCAGGACAAACTCAACCGATCCTTTGAACATCGGTTTTCCTCCTACTTGATCGGTCGAGTTACACCCATAGAAACTCGACCGATTGCACTGTACGGAAAAGTGCAGAAAAGTGTTTCTAGCCATTGCGGAGTTGCAACAAGTGAAAATAGATCCGTTGCAAGCCACAAAACGGCTAGTTTTCATTCACAAGTGTTCCCAAAGGCTAAGAGGCATCCCCAACTATAAACAGGACCCCTTGGGCTTCATTCCAAGGTTGAGCATTCACTATGAAGGTTCCTATTCTATAGTTGAGTGATCCTACAACCTCCTCTCTCTCTCTAAGCTTAATCACTTGCTACATCCATTAGAGTGAGTAGGAAATCTGTAAGAGAGCTAGTCCTATATGTATATCTTGTGAGGATCTCACTTCCACAACCTCCCCATCTCTCTTTTGCAATCATTAAGATGAAGGTTCTCTCTCTTGTCCAAGACAGGTGAAGAAGAATAAGGGAAGGAGTCCCTTGATGAAGATCAAGGCTGAAGACTTGGAGCTAGAGTGGGTAAGCCCTTGGAGAAGGCAGAAGACTCAAGCTCAAGTGGGTAAGTCCTTGGTGGAAGCTTCTCCGAGTGAAGGTGAAGTCAAAGGTGGAAGATCCAAGAAGAGTGGGTAATTCTTGCAAGGCTGAAAACTTGTGCAAGAGTGGGTAAGTCCTTGTAGAAGGCCGAAGACTCTTGCAAAGTGGGTAAGTCCTTGGTAAGGTTGAAGACTCTTTGTATTGGATAGGTAAGTCCTTTGTTTGGTCATGTATTGTATGTCTTATGAATGAATATAAGAATGCAATAGTTTGGAAGTCCTAGAGGTTGACCTCTCTAGGCAAGTGGACTGACACACTTCTAGTTTGAAGTGTGGAACCACTCTAAATAGATTGTCTATTGGTGTATGTTCAATCTCTCTCATCCTTGCTATGCATGTTTTAGTTGCACTCAAATTACCTATTTAGCAACCTTATCTTGTCATATATCTTGAAGGTTTAATGAGTTTTGTTTAAGTGCTTTCAGCTCTATTCACCCCCCCTCTAGAGCATCTAATCACCCATCTAGGATCCAACAATTGGTATCAGAGCTGGTCTTCTCCAAGCATACTTCCACAAGTAGGAGAATATGGGTGATTATGGAGATGGGCAACCTTCAAAGAGAGAAATAGAAGGACACAAGAGAGAAAAAGGGATCACAAAAGCTCCATCAACAAATGAAAGCACTAGTGGAAGATCTAGTGAATTTGAAGATGGAAGATGCCATTGCGCCCTCTTGACAAGCTCAATAAAAGATTTAAATGAGGTAAATCCAAGTGTTGAGATTCTAACCAATTATTATCTTAGTCAACTAAATGCTTCTAAATTTGCAAATTCTAACTTGCTTGATAAGATTAAATTTTTAGAATCTCAACCTTCTATAACTAATTCATTTATATAGCTTGCTACTACTATTGTTTCTCTCTCTATTGTTTCTTATGCTCTTAAATGGGCTTATGAGAGTCAAGAGCTTGCTTTGCAAGGAATAAAATATGTAGATAAAGTTTATCCTTCAAAGATTACTTGTCTTGCATATGAACTTGCTTCCTTGCATAGTAGTGTAATTGCTCTTGACCCTCATACTATCTTTTCTTATAGAGAGAAAGTTTTTGATGCTCTATCTTGTGATAAAGATTCTTATATGACTAAAGATGTTTGCTTAGAAATCTATCTTGTGCATACTAGAGATGATATGAATCTATTGTGTTTTACCTTTACTTCTCTTATGCATGACAATCATAGTTTGAGATCTTCTTTGCAAAGATTCTTAGGTGATAAAAAGAATCTTAATCAAATCCTAGACCATACTACCAAACAAATGGGTAGAGATGGCATTGGACTTGACTGTAGTCAAGGGAACAACAAAGATAAAGTACCTCCATTATTCCATGGAGAATCCTCTAGTTCCAAGACTACGGGCACATGCAACTATTGTTGTCCTTTTAGGAAAGCACCCAAGAGAAATAGGACTTGGGTTGCTAAACTAACCCCTCTGGTCCCAAAAACATGATTGGGGACCATTTCATCTTTCTTCTTGTAGGTACTTGCAAACGGATTGACTTGAGCTATTGAATTGCAAATTAAGTTATCAATCCACATGAAAGAAGAAAGGTGAGATGTGTAGAGGGTGACAACAAGTGGAAAAGCAATGGTAAGCACAAAGGTAATGTTTCTCTTGCTTATAACCTATCCTAACTTGTTTTTTTCAAGTTAGTGTGCACGATACATATGGTTTTTGAGTCAAAAGTGGTATTTTGTGTTTCTCTTCACACTCTTGCTCAAAAACTGTTTCTAATGCTTCTATAGTGCATTACTAACTTGATTAGACATGTTTGGATATGGTTTGTATTTCGGTTTTTATGATATATATATATATATATATATATAGAGAGAGAGAGAGAGAGAGTCAGGCTAGAATACACTCGAGTGTACGGATCGCACGAATACACTCAAGTGTGTTTGCATATCAAGACTATTTTTTGCAAAATGTAAACCGTTGATCTTCACCGTCATACTATAACTAGGCTACATAAACATTTTGAGCCCATTTGGATGAGTGTAAGTCACTCATCCAAGGGCAACAAAATCGACGCATGAAACTAATTTGAAATGCATAATTTTTGCGGTCTTCATAACATGAGCTATACATATCCAAATGTGCTCAAATTTTGCGTATGAGTTGTTCACGAGATGTTCAAGAAGATCAACGGATTAGATTTTAAAAAAATATTGCATCATGAAAAACTACTTGAGTGTATTCCGCTCCGGATACACTCGAGTGTATTCTAGCCTGACTCTCTCTCTCTCTCTATATATATATATATATATATATACACTTTTTGACAGCTGCTCTATCGGTCGAGTTTGCCCTATTGAAACTCGACCGATAGGCACCAATGGGTGTTGCCAACAGCTGTCATCGGTCGAGTTGTCAATGCACAGAACTCGACCGATCACACTGTGCACAGAATATACAGTTGGCTTATTGGATGAGAATTTCCCTCTCAACTAGATTTTCTCAACCAATAGCCTTATTCTTTGGCACTCTCATTTAGTACCTTTATATATGCATATTGACATGTTCTAAATTGCCTATCTTGCATACAACTCTATCTCTCTAATTGCTCTAAATTGGTATATCTATATCTTGCAATTACTTGCTTTGAGTTGTTTTGCAGGTTTTGATGATGATCTCTTTGGATCTCTTGGTTGTGTCTAAAAATTGCTTCCGTTGTACTCTAACTTGCTACATCTATCTAGGTGTATATCTTGTTTTGATACAACCTTGAGGTTCTTAGGGGTAATCATCTTATGGTAAGGATGCATATCTAGTGAGTTATATCCTTTCATGCGTCTAAAATTGCATATCTCTTTGTTTGGATATATCTCTACATCTACTCATAGATTGCTTTATCTTGTATATCTTTTGGTATCTCTTGCTATGATCTAGATCCTACTAGTAGTCCTAACTTGTGATAACATCTACTAGTAGTTCATATTCATGTAGTTCTAGCCCTGTTTAAAATTGGCATCTTTGATCATCTATATGCTATGCTTGTATCTTGTCTCATACATGCTCAAGATTGTTCCTTGAATTGCATATCTACTATCTTGAGTTGCTTGCATAACATTGTGATGCAGGGTACATAGATCTACATTATATGTAGAAATTGGAGTATTTTTGGATTTTATGCAGATTTTGCTCCAATTTCAATTTTTGGTGCAAGACTAGTGTTTTTCATGCAGAAACAACCTTCTGAGCAAGACTCATCGCTTTGCCATGAGCTCCGATGGTTTTTGATCAAATTCCATCATCTTGAGGGTCAAAATTGCAATTTATTATTTTTCTGCAGCACTTTATCTTGCATTTTGGGGTGTTCAAGTATATGCTTTAACTTGCTTTTCTTTCTATGCTTGGACAAGCCCCTATATGTGCTCTTCTACTCTCCTTATATATTTGTGTTATCTCCTTTCTCTTTAACTAGTGATGTCTCTTATTTCTTCATAACCCCACTTTTTGAAATGACAAAGGGGGAGAAAGGTGTATGTCTTCTTTTAAAAGAGGAAGAAGGCATGTCTTACATGAAGAAGAGAAATATGTTCATGTAAAGGGGAGAAGACATATATGTGTAGAACATATATGAGTAGAAGACATAGTTTCTATAAATGTTATGAAAGCTAACCATGCAGGAGAAATAGCATCAATTGAGGGGGAGTATGAGAACTCCATGCGCATCAATTGAGGGGGAGCATATGAACTCCATTCTATTGAAACCCCTAGGTTTCTCCGAAGGTATGATTTTACTTGAAAGCTTTCAATACATTTATGGAATGGTTTGTCATCTTCAAAAAGGGGGAGATTGTTGACTCAAGGTCAATTAGGTCAATATTGACTCACGTCTAAATTGACTAAACCCATGTTTTGATGATGACTAACCATTCCACATATTGGTGTCTAATGTCTCTACTTGAGTGATTTCAGATTAGGTATAGACACACTCCAATTGCCCTAACTTGCGCATATAAAATTGGAGAAAAGACAAGTCAAAGTCATACAAGTGCATGTTTTTATAATATGATGTATATCCATTAGAATCATGTTGTAAATCACTTGTAATGATAGTATGACTTGTAATTAAGCTTAGAAAAATATCAGGACCACTTAGATCAAATATTAGAGCACTTTAGATGCATCTTAGAAAATCAATTACAGGCACTTGGTCGGTCCAGTTTCCCACCCTGAAACTCGACCGATCAACCTTGATTGATTTTCTAAAGATTGCATCGTTCGAGTTGTGTACTCACAGAACTCGACCGATTGGGTAGTAGGCCAGTTCTAGTTGAAAGGTCGATCGAGTTTCCTTAGGACAAAATCGACCGATCCTTTGAACATCGGTTTGCCTCCTACTTGATCGGTCGAGTTACACCCATAGAAACTCGACTGATTGCACTGTACGGAAAAGTGCATAAAAGTGTTTCTAACTGTTGTGGATTTGCAACAAGTGAAAATAGATCCGTTGCAAGCCACAAAACGGCTAGATTTCGTTCACAAGTGTTCCCAAAGGCTAAGAGGCATCCCCAGCTATAAACAGGACCCCTTAGGCTTCATTCTAAGGTTGAGCATTCACTATGAAGGTTCCTATTCTATAGTTGAGTGATCCTACAGCCTCCTCTCTCTCTCTAAGCTTAATCACTTGCTACATCCATTAGACAGCTATAAACAGGACCCCTTAGGCTTCATTCTAAGGTTGAGCATTCACTATGAAGGTTCCTATTCTATAGTTGAGTGATCCTACAGCCTCCTCTCTCTCTCTAAGCTTAATCACTTGCTACATCCATCAGAGTGAGTAGGAAATCTGTAAGAGAGCTAGTCCTATATGTATATCTTGTGAGGCTCTCACTTCCACAACCTCCCCATCTCTCTCTTGCAATCATGAAGATGAAGGTTCTCTCTCTTGTCCAAGAGAGGTGAAGAAGAACAAGGGAAGGAGTCCCTTGGTGAAGATCAAGGTTGAAGACTTGGAGCTAGAGTGGGTAAGCCCTTGGAGAAGGCAGAAGACTCAAGCTCAAGTGGGTAAGTCCTTGGTGGAAGCTTGTTCGAGTGAAGGTGAAGTCAAAGGCGGAAGATCCAAGAAGAGTGGGTAATTCCTGCAAGGCTGAAAACTTGTGCAAGAGTGGGTAAGTCCATGGAGAAGGTCGAAGACTCTTGCAAAGTGGGTGAGTCCTTGGTAAGGTTGAAGACTCTTTGTATTGGATAGGTAAGTCCTTTGTTTGGTCATGTATTGTATGTCTTATGAATGAATATAAGAATGCAATAGTTTGGAAGTCCTAGAGGTTGACCTCTCTAGGCAAGTGGACTGACACACTTCTAGTTTGAAGTGTGGAACCACTCTAAATAGCTTGTCTATTGGTGTATGTTCAATCTCTCTCATCCTTGATATGCATGTTTTAGTTGCACTCAAATTACCTATTTAGCAACCTTATCTTTTCATATATCTTGAAGGTTTAATGAGTTTTGTTTAAGTGCTTTCAGCTCTATTCACCCCCCTCTAGAGCATCTAATCACCCATCTAGGATCTAACAATTGGTATCAGAGTGGGTCTTCTCCAAGTATACTTCCACAAGTAGGAGAATATGGGTGATTATGAAGATGGGAAACCTTCAAAGAGAGAAATGGAAGGACACAGGAGAGAAAAAGGGATCACAAAGGCTCCATCAACAAATGAAAGCACTAGTGGAAGATCTTGTGAATTTGAAGATGGAAGATGCCATTGCACCCTCTTGACAAGCTCAATAAAAGATTTAAATGAGGTAAATCCAAGTGTTGAGATTCTAACCAATTATTATCTTAGTCAACTAAATGCTTCTAAATTTGCAAATTCTAGCTTGCTTGATAAGATTAAATTTTTAGAATCTCAACCTTCTATGACGAATTCATTTATTTAGCTTGCTACTACTATTGTTTCTCTCTCTATTGTTTCTTATGCTCTTAAATGTGCTTATGAGAGTCAAGAGCTTACTTTGCAAGGAATAAAATGTGTAGATAAAGTTTATCCTTCAAAGATTACTTGTCTTGCATATGAACTTGCTTCCTTGCATAGTAGTGTAATTGCTCTTGACCCTCATACTATCTTTTCTTATAGAGAGAAAGTTTTTGATGCTCTATCTTGTGATAAAGATTCTTATATGACTAAAGATGTTTGCTTAGAAATCTATCTTGTGCATGCTAGAGATGATATGAATCTATTGTGTTTTACCTTTACTTCTCTTATGCATGACAATCATAGTTTGAGATCTTCTTTGCAAAGATTCTTAGGTGATAAAAAGAATCTTAATCAAATCCTTGACCATACTACCAAACAAATGGGTAGAGATGGCATTGGACTTGACTGTAGTCAAGGGAACAACAAAGATAAAGGACCTCCATTATTCCATGGAGAATCCTCTAGTTCCAAGACTACGGTCACATGCAACTATTGTTGTCCTTTTAGGAAAGCACCCAAGAGAAATAGGACTTGGGTTGCTAAACTAACCCCTCCGGACCCAAAAACATGATTGGGGACCATTTCATCTTTCTTCTTGTAGGTACTTGCAAATGGATTGACTTGAGCTATTGAATTGCAAATTAACTTCTCAATCAACATGAAAGAAGAAAGGTGAGATGTGTAGAGGGTGACAACAAGTGGAAAAGCAATGGTAAGCACAAAGGTAATGTTTCTCTTGCTTATAACCTATCCTAACTTGTTTTTGTCAAGTTAGTATGCACTATACATATGGCTTTTGAGTCAAAAGTGGTATTTTGTGTTTCTCTTCACACTCTTGCTCAAAAACTATTTCTAATGCTTCTATAGTGCATTACTAACTTGATTAGTCATGTTTGGATATGGTTTGTATTTCTATTTTTATGATATATATATATATATATATATATATATATATATATATATATATATATATATATATATATATATATATACTTTTTGACAGCTGCTCTGTCGGTCGAGTTTGCCCTATTGAAACTCGACCGATAGGCACCAATGGGTGTTGCTAACAGCTGTCATTGGTCGAGTTGTCAATGCACAGAACTCGACTGATCACACTGTGCACAGAATATACAGTTGGCTTATTGGATGAGAATTTCCCTCTCAACTAGATTTTCTCAACTAATAGCCTTATTCTTTGGCACTCTCATTTGGTACCTTTATATATGCATATTGCCATGTTCTAAATTGCCTATCTTGCATACAACTCTATCTCTCTAATTGCTCTAAATTGGTATATCTATATCTTGCAATTACTTGCTTTGAGTTGTTTTGTAGGTTTTGATGATGATCTCTTTGGATCTCTTGGTTGTGTCTAAATATTGCTTCCATTGTACTCTAACTTGCTACATCTATCTAGGTGTATATCTTGTTTTGATACAACCTTGAGGTTCTTAGGGTAATCATCTTATGGTAAGGATGCATATCTAGTGAGTTATATCCTTTCATGCGTCTAAAATTGCATATCTCTTTGTTTGGATATATCTCTACATCTACTCATAGATTTCTTTATCTTGTATATCTTTTGGTATCTCTTGCTATGATCTAGATCCTACTAGTAGTCCTAACTTGTGATAACATCTACTAGTAGTTCATATTCATGTAGTTCTAGCCCTGTTTAAAATTGGCATCTTTGCTCATCTATATGCTATGCTTGTATCTTGTCTCATACATGCTCAAGATTGTTCCTTGAATTGCATATCTACTATCTTGAGTTGCTAGCATAACATTGTGATGCAGGGTACATAGATCTACATTATATGTAGAAATTGGAGTATTTTTGGATTTTATGCAGATTTTGCACCAGTTTCAATTTTTTGTGCAAGACTAGTGTTTTTCATGCAGAAACAACCTTCTGAGAAAGACTCATCGCTTTGCCATGAGCTCCGATGGTTTTTGATCAAATTCCATCATCTTGAGGGTCAAAATTGCAATTTAATATTTTTCTGCAGCAGTTTATCTTGCATTTTGGGGTGTTCAAGTATATGCTTTAACTTGCTTTTCTTTCTATGCTTGGACAAGCCCCTATCTGTGCTCTTCTACTCTCCTTATATATATTTGTGTTATCTCCTTTCTCTTTAACTAGTGGTGTCTCTTATTTCTTCATAACCCCACTTTTTGAAATGACAAAGGGGGAGAAAGGTGTATGTCTTCTTTTAAAAGAGGAAGAAGGCATGTCTTACATGAAGAAGAGAAATATGTTCATGTAAAGGGAGAAGGTAAAGGGGAGAAGACATATATGTGTAGAAAATATATGAGTAGAAGACAAAGTTTCTATAAATGTTATGAAAGCTAACCATGCAGGAGAAATAGCATCAATTGAGGGGGAGTATGAGAACTCCATGCGCATCAATTGACGGGGAGCATATGAACTCCATTCTATTGAAACCCCTAGGTTTCTCCGAAGGTATGATTTTACTTGAAAGCTTTCAATACATTTATGGAATGGTTTTTCATCTTCAAAAAGGGGGAGATTGTTGACTCAAGGTCAATTAGGTCAATATTGACTCACGTCTAAATTGACTAAACCCATGTTTTGATGATGACTAACCATTCCACATATTGGTGTCTAATGTCTCTACTTGAGTGATTTCAGATTAGGTATAGACACACTCCAATTGCCCTAACTTGCGCATATAAAATTGGAGAAAAGACAAGTCAAAGTCATACAAGTGCACGTTTTTATAATATGATGTATATCCATTAGAATCATGTTGTAAATCACTTGTAATGATTGTATGACTTGTAATTAAGCTTAGAAAAATATGAGGAACACTTAGATCAAATATTAGAGCACTTTAGATGCATCTTAGAAAATCAATTACAGGCACTTGGTCGGTCCAGTTTCCCACCCTGAAACTCGGCCAATCAACCTTGATTGATTTTCTAAAGATTGCATCGGTCGAGTTGTGTACTCACAGAACTCGACCGATTGGGTAGTAGGCCATTTCCAGTTGAAAGGTCGATTGAGTTTCCTCAGGACAAACTCGACCGATCCTTTGAACATCGGTTTGCCTCCTACTTGATCGGTCGAGTTACACCCATAGAAACTCGACTGATTGCACTGTACTGAAAAGTGCAGAAAAGTGTTTCTAGCTGTTGTGGATTTGCAACAAGTGAAAATAGATCCGTTGCAAGCCACAAAATGGCTAGATTTAGTTCACAAGTGTTCCCAAAGGCTAGGAGGCATCCCCATCTATAAACAGGACCCCTTAGGCTTCATTCTAAGGTTGAGCATTCACTATGAAGGTTCCTATTCTATAGTTGAGTGATCCTACAGCCTCCTCTCTCTCTCTAAGCTTAATCACTTGCTACATCCATTAGACAGCTATAAACAGGACCCCTTAGGCTTCATTCTAAGGTTGATCATTCACTATGAAGGTTCCTATTCTATAGTTGAGTGATCCTACAGCCTCCTCTCTCTCTCTAAGCTTAATCACTTGCTACATCCATTAGAGTGAGTAGGAAATCTGTAAGAGAGCTAGTCCTATATGTATATCTTGTGAGGCTCTCACTTCCACAACCTCCCCATCTTTCTCTTGCAATCATGAAGATGAAGGTTCTCTCTCTTGTCCAAGAGAGGTGAAGAAGAACAAGGGAAGGAGTCCCTTGGTGAAGATCAAGGTTGAAGACTTGGAGCTAGAGTGGGTAAGCCTTTGGAGAAGGCAGAAGACTCAAGCTCAAGTGGGTAAGTCCTTGGTGGAAGCTTGTCCTAGTGAAGGTGAAGTCAAAGGCGGAAGATCCAAGAAGAGTGGGTAATTCCTGCAAGGCTGAAAACTTATGCAAGAGTGGGTAAGTCCATGGAGAAGGCCGAAGACTCTTGCAAAGTGGGTGAGTCCTTGGTAAGGTTGAAGACTCTTTATATTGGATAGGTAAGTCCTTTGTTTGGTCATGTATTGTATGTATTATGAATGAATATAAGAATGCAATAGTTTGGAAGTCCTAGAGGTTGACCTCTCTAGGCAAGTGGACTGAGACACTTCTAGTTTGAAGTGTGGAACCACTCTAAATAGCTTGTCTATTGGTGTATGTTCAATCTCTCTCATCCTTTATATGCATGTTTTAGTTGCACTCAAAATACCTATTTAGCAACCTTATCTTTTCATATATCTTGAAGGTTTAATGAGTTTTGTTTAAGTGCTTTCAACTCTATTCACCCCCCCTCTAGAGCATCTAATCACCCAGCTAGGATCCAACAATTGGTATCAGAGCGGGTCTTCTCCAAGCATACTTCCACAAGTAGGAGAATATGGGTGATTATGAAGATGGGCAACCTTCAAAGAGAGAAATAGAAGGACACAAGAGAGAAAAAGGGATCACAAAGGCTCCATCAACAAACGAAAGAACTAGTGGAAGATCTAGTGAATTTGAAGATGGAAGATGCCATTGCACCCTCTTGACAAGCTCAATTAAAGATTTAAATGAGGTAAATCCAAGTGTTGATATTCTAACCAATTATTATCTTAGTCAACTAAATGGTTCTAAATTTGCAATTTCTAGCTTGCTTGATAAGATTAAATTTTTAGAATCTCAACCTTCTATGACTAATTCATTTATAGAGCTTGCTACTACTATTGTTTCTCTCTCTATTGTTTCTTATTCTCTTAAATGTGCTTATGAGAGTCAAGAGCTTACTTTGCAAGGAATAAAATGTGTAGATAAAGTTTATCCTTCAAAGATTACTTGTCTTGCATATGAACTTGCTTCCTTGCATAGTAGTGTAATTGCTCTTGACCCTCATACTATCTTTTCTTATAGAGAGAAAGTTTTTGATGCTCTATCTTGTGATAAAGATTCTTATATGACTAAAGATGTTTGCTTAGAAATCTATCTTGTGCATGCTAGAGATGATATGAATCTATTGTGTTTTACCTTTACTTCTCTTATGCATGACAATCATAGTTTGAGATCTTCTTTGCAAAGATTCTTAGGTGATAAAAAGAATCTTAATCAAATCCTAGACCATACTACCAAACAAATGGGTAGAGATGGCATTGGACTTGACTGTAGTCAAGGGAACAACAAAGATAAAGGAGCTCCATTATTCCATGGAGAATCCTCTAGTTCCAAGACTACGGGCACATGCAACTATTGTTGTCCTTTTAGGAAAGCACCCAAGAGAAATAGGACTTGGGTTGCTAAACTAACCCCTCCGGACCCAAAAACATGATTGGGGACCATTTCATCTTTCTTCTTGTAGGTATTTGCAAATGGATTGACTTGAGCTATTGAATTGCAAATTAACTTCTCAATCCACATGAAAGAAGAAAGGTGAGATGTGTAGAGGTTGACAACAAGTGGAAAAGCAATGGTAAGCACAAAGGTAATGTTTCTCTTTCTTATAACCTATCCTAACTTGTTTTTGTCATGTTAGTGTGCACTATACATATGGTTTTTGAGTCAAAAGTGGTATTTTGTGTTTCTCTTCACACTCTTGCTAAAAAACTGTTTCTAATGCTTCTATAGTGCATTACTAACTTGATTAGACATGTTTGGATATGGTTTGTATTTCTATTTTTATGATATATATATATATATATATACTTTTTGATAGCTGCTCTGTCGGTCGAGTTTGCCCTATTGAAACTCGACCGATAGGCACCAATGGGTGTTTCCAACAACTGTCATCGGTCGAGTTGTCAATGCACAGAACTTGACCGATCACACTGTGCACAGAATATACATTTGGCTTATTGGATGAGAATTTCCCTCTCAACTAGATTTTCTCAACCAATACCCTTATTCTTTGGCACTCTCATTTGGTACCTTTATATATGCATATTGCCATGTTCTAAATCGCCTATCTTGCATACAACTCTATCTCTCTAATTGCTCTAAATTGGTATATCTATATCTTGCAATTACTTGCTTTGAGTTGTTTTGCAGGTTTTGATGATGATCTCTTTGGATCTCTTGGTTGTGTCTAAAAATTGCTTCCGTAGTACTCTAACTTGCTACATCTATCTAGATCTATATCTTATTTTGATACAACCTTGAGGTTCTTAGGGGTAATCATCTTATGGTAAGGATGCATATCTAGTGAGTTATATCCTTTAATGCGTCTAAAATTGCATATCTCTTTGTTTGGATATATCTCTACATCTACTCATAGATTGCTTTATCTTGTATATCTTTTGGTATCTCTTGCTATGATCTAGATCCTACTAGTAGTCCTAACTTGTGATAACATCTACTAGTAGTTCACATTCATGTAGTTCTAGCCCTATTTAAAATTGGCATCTTTGCTCATCTATATGCTATGCTTGTATCTTGTCTCATACATTCTCAAGATTGTTCCTTGAATCGCATATCTACTATCTTGAGTTGCTTGCATAACATTGTGATGTAGGGTACATAGATCTACATTATATGTAGAAATTGGAGTATTTTTGGATTTTTGCAGATTTTGCTCCAGTTTCAGTTTTTGGTGCAAGACTAGTGTTTTTCATGCAGAAATAACCTTCTGAGCAAGACTCATCGCTTTGTCATGAGCTCCGATGGTTTTTGATCAAATTCCATCATCTTGAGGGTCAAAATTGCAATTTATTTTTTTTCTGCAGCACTTTATCTTGCATTTTGGGGTGTTCAAGTATATGCTTTAACTTGCTTTTCTTTCTATGCTTGGACAAGCCCCTATCTGTGCTCTTCTACTCTCCTTATATATATTTGTGTTATCTCTTTTCTCTTTAGCATCAATTGAATATTAGAGCACTTTAGATGCATCTTAGAAAATCAATTACAGGCACTTAGTCGGTCCAGTTTCCCACCCTGAAACTCGACCGATCAACCTTGATCAATTTTCTAAAGATTGCATCGGTCGAGTTGTGCACTCACAGAACTCGAACGATTGGGTAGTAGGCCATTTCCAGTTGAAAGGTCGGTCTAGTTTCCTCAGGATAAACTCGACCGATCCTTTGAACATCGGTTTGCCTCCTACTTGATCGGTCGAGTTACACTCATAGAAACTCGACCGATTGCACTGTACGAAAAAGTGCAGAAAAGTGTTTCTAGGCGTTGTGGAGTTGCAACAAGTGAAAATAGACCCGTTGCAAGCCACAAAACAGCTAGTTTTCATTCACAAGTGTTCCCAAAGGCTAAGAGGAATCCCCAGCTATAAACAGGACCCCTTGGGCTTCATTCCAAGGTTGAGCATTCACTATGAAGGTTCCTATTCTATAGTTGAGTGATCCTACAGCCTCCTCTCTCTCTCTAAGCTTAATCACTTGCTACATCCATTAGAGTGAGTAGAAAATATGTAAGAGAGCTAGTCCTATATTTATATCTTGTGAGGCTCTCACTTCCACAACCTCCCCATCTCTCTTTTGCAATCATGAAGATGAAGGTTCTCTCTCTTGTCCAAGAGAGGTGAAGAAGAACAAGGGAAGGAGTCCCTTGGTGAAGATCAAGGCTGAAGACTTGGAGTTAGAGTGGGTAAGCCCTTGGAGAAGGCAGAAGACTCAAGCTCAAGTGGGTAAGTCCTTGGTGGAAGCTTCTCCGTGTGAAGGTGAAGTCAAAGGCGGAAGATCCATGAAGAGTGGGTAATTCATGCAAGGCTGAAGACTTTTGCAAGAGTGGGTAAGTCCTTGGAGAAGGACGAAGACTCTTGCAAAGTGGGTAAGTCCTTGGTAAGGTTGAAGACTCTTTGTATTGGATAGGTAAGTCCTTTGTTTGGTCATGTATTGTATGTCTTATGAATGAATATAAGAATGCAATAGTTTGGAAGTCCTAGAGGTTGACCTCTCTAGGCAAGTGGACTGACACACTTCTAGTTTGAAGTGTGGAACCACTCTAAATAGCTTGTCTATTGGTGTATGTTCAATCTCTCTCATCCTTTCTATGCATGTTTTAGTTGCACTCAAATTACCTATTTAGCAACCTTATCTTGTCATATATCTTGAAGGTTTAATGAGTTTTGTTTAAGTGCTTTCAGCTCTATTCACCCCCCCTCTAGAGCATCTAATCACCCATCTAGGATCCAACAATTGGTATCAGAGCGGGTCTTCTCCAAGCATACTTCCACAAGTAGGAGAATATGGGTGATTATGAAGATGGGCAACCTTCAAAGAGAGAAATAGAAGGACACAAGAGAGAAAAGGGGATCACAAAGGCTCCATCAACAAACGAAAGCACTAGTGGAAGATCTAGTGAATTTGAAGATGGAAGATGCCATTGCACCCTGTTGACAAGCTCAATTAAAGATTTAAATGAGGTAAATCCAAGTGTTGAGATTCTAACCAATTATTATCTTAGTCAACTAAATGCTTCTAAATTTGCAAATTCTAGCTTGCTTGATAAGATTAAATTTTTAGAATCTCAACCTTCTATGACTAATTCATTTATAGAGCTTGCTACTACTATTGTTTCTCTCTCTATTGTTTCTTATGCTCTTAAATGTGCTTATGAGAGTCAAGAGCTTACTTTGCAAGGAATAAAATGTGTAGATAAAGTTTATCCTTCAAAGATTACTTGTCTTGCATATGAACTTGCTTCCTTACATAGTAGTGTAATTGCTCTTGACCCTCATACTATCTTTTCTTATAGAGAGAAAGTTTTTGATGCTCTATCTTGTGATAAAGATTCTTATATGACTAAAGATGTTTGCTTAGAAATCTATCTTGTGCATTCTAGAGATGATATGAATCTATTGTGTTTTACCTTTACTTCTCTTATGCATGACAATCATAGTTTGAGATCTTCTTTGCAAAGATTCTTAGGTGATAAAAAGAATCTTAATCAAATCCTAGACCATACTACCAAACAAATGGGTAGAGATGGAATTGGACTTGACTGTAGTCAAGGGAACAACAAAGATAAAGGACCTCCATTATTACATGGAGAATCCTCTAGTTCCAAGACTACGGGCACATGCAACTATTGTTGTCCTTTTAGGAAAGCACCCAAGAGAAATAGGACTTGGGTTGCTAAACTAACCCCTCCAGACCCAAAAACATGATTGGGGACCATTTCATCTTTCTTCTTATAGGTACTTGCAAATGGATTGACTTGAGCTATTGAATTGCAAATTAACTTGTCAATCCACATGAAAGAAGAAAGGTGAGATGTGTAGAGGGTGACAACAAGTGGAAAAGCAATGGTAAGCACAAAGGTAATGTTTCTCTTGCTTATAACCTATCCTAACTTGTTTTTGTCATGTTAGTGTGCACTATACATATGGGTTTTGAGTCAAAAGTGGTATTTTGTGTTTCTCTTCACACTCTTGCTCAAAAACTGTTTCTAATGCTTCTATAGTGCATTACTAACTTGATTAGACATGTTTGGATATGGTTTGTATTTCTATTTTTATGATATATATATATACTTTTTGACAGCTGCTCTGTCGGTCGAGTTTGCCCTATTGAAACTCGACCGATAGGCACCAATGGGTGTTGCCAACAACTTTCATCGGTCGAGTTGTCAATGCACAGAACTCGACCGATCACACTGTGCACAAAATATACAGTTGGCTTATTGGATGAGAATTTCCCTCTCAACTAGATTTTCTCAACCAATAGCCTTATTCTTTGGCACTCTCATTTGGTACCTTTATATATGCATATTGCCATGTTCTAAATCGCCTATCTTGCATACAACTCTATCTCTCTAATTGCCCTAAATTGGTATATCTATATCTTGCAATTACTTGCTATGAGTTGTTTTGCAGGTTTTGATGATGATCTCTTTGGATCTCTTGGTTGTGTCTAAAAATTGCTTCCGTTGTACTCTAACTTGCTACATCTATCTAGGTGTATATCTTGTTTTGATACAACCTTGAGGTTCTTAGGGGTAATCATCTTATGGTAAGGATGCATATCTAGTGAGTTATATCCTTTCATGCGTCTAAAATTGCATATCTCTTTGTTTGGATATATCTCTACAGCTACTCATAGATTGCTTTATCTTGTATATCTTTTGGTATCTCTTGCTATGATCTAGATCCTACTAGTAGTCCTAACTTGTGATAACATCTACTAGTAGTTGATATTCATGTAGTTCTAGCCCTGTTTAAAATTGGCATCTTTGCTCATCTATATGGTATGCTTGTATCTTGTCTCATACATGCTCAAGATTGTTCCTTGAATTGCATATCTACTATCTTGAGTTGCTTGCATAACATTCTGATGCAGGGTACATAGATCTACATTATATGTAGAAATTGGAGTATTTTTGGATTTTATGCAGATTTTGCTCCAGTTTCGGTTTTTGGTGCAAGACTAGTGTTTTTCATACAGAAACAACCTTCTGAGCAAGACTCATCGCTTTGCCATGAGCTCTGATGGTTTTTGATCAAATTCCATCATCTTGAGGGTCAAAATTACAATTTATTTTTTTCTGCAGCACTTTATCTTGCATTTTGGGGTGTTCAAGTATATGCTTTAACTTGCTTTTTTTTCTATGCTTGGACAAGCCCCTATCTGTGCTCTTCTACTCTCCTTATATATATTTGTTTTATCTCCTTTCTCTTTAACTAGTGATGTCTCTTATTTCTTCATAACCCCACTTTTTGAAATGACAAAGGGGGTGAAAGGTGTATGTCCTCTTTTAAAAGAGGAAGAAGGCATGTCTTACATGAAGAAGAGAAATATGTTCATGTAAAGGGAGAAGGTAAAGGGGAGAAGACATATATGTGTAGAACATATATGAGTAGAAGACATAGTTTCTATAAATGTTATGAAAGCTAACCATGCAGGAGAAATAGCATCAATTGAGGGGGAGTATGAGAACTCCATGCGCATCAATTGAGGGGGAGCATATGAACTCCATTCTATTGAAACCCCTAGGTTTCTCCGAAGGTATGATTTTACTTGAAAGCTTTCAATACATTTATGGAATGGTTTGTCATCTTCAAAAAGGGAGAGATTGTTGACTCAAGGTCAATTAGGTCAATATTGACTCACTTATAAATTGACTAAACCCATGTTTTGATGATGACTAACCATTCCACATATTGGTGTCTAATGTCTCTACTTGAGTGATTTCAGATTAGGTATAGACACACTCCAATTGCCCTAACTTGCGCATATCAAATTGGAGAAAAGACAAGTCAAAGTCATTCAAGTGCACATTTTTGTAATATGATGTATATCCATTAGAATCGTGTTGCAAATCACTTGTAATGATTGTATGACTTGTAATTAAGCTTAGAAAAATATCAGGAACACTTTGATCGAATATTAGAGCACTTTAGATGCATCTTAGAAAATCAATTACATGTACTTGGTCGGTCCAGTTTCCCACCCTGAAACTCGACCAATCAACCTTGATCGATTTTCTAAAGATTGCATTGGTCGAGTTGTGCACTCACAGAACTCGACCGATTGGGTAGTAGGCCATTTCCAGTTGAAAGGTCGATCGAGTTTCCTCAGGACAAACTCGACCGATCCTTTGAACATCGGTTTGCCTCCTACTTGATCGGTCGAGTTACACCCATAGAAACTCGACCGATTGCACTGTACGGAAAAGTGCAGAAAAGTGTTTCTAGCCGTTGTGGAGTTTCAACAAGTGAAAATAGATCTGTTGCAAGCCACAAAATGGCTAGTTTTCGTTCACAAGTGTTGCCAAAGGCTAAGAGGCATCCCCAACTATAAATAGGACCCCTTGGGTTTCATTCCAAGGTTGAACATTCACTATGAAGGTTCCTATTCTATAGTTGAGTGATCCTACAGCCTCCTCTCTCTCTCTCTAAGCTTAATCACTTGCTACATCCATTAGAGTGAGTAGGAAATCTGTAAGAGAGCTAGTCCTATATGTATATCTTGTGAGGCTCTCACTTCCACAACCTCCCCATCTCTCTTTTGCAATCATGAAGATGAAGGTTCTCTCTCTTATCCAAGAGAGGTGAAGAAGAATAAGGGAAGAAGTCCCTTGGTGAAGATCAAGGCTGAAGACTTGGAGCTAGAGTGGGTAAGCCCTTGGAGAAGGCAGAAGACTCAAGCTCAAGTGGGTAAGTCCTTGGTGGAAGCTTTTCCGAGTGAAGGTGAAGTCAAAGGCGGAAGATCCAAGAAGAGTGGGTAATTCCTGCAAGGCTGAAGACTTGTGCAAGAGTGGGTAAGTCCTTGGAGAAGGCCGAAGACTCTTGCAAAGTGGGTAAGTCCTTGGTAAGGTTGAAGACTCTTTGTATTGGATAGGTAAGTCCTTTGTTTGGTCATGTATTGTATGTCTTATGAATGAATATAAGAATGCAATAGTTTGGAAGTCCTAGAGGTTGACCTCTCTAGGAAAGTGGACTGACACACTTCTAGTTTGAAGTGTGGAACCACTCTAAATAGCTTGTCTATTGGTGTATGTTCAATCTCTCTCATCCTTGCTATGCATGTTTTAGTTGCACTCAAATTACCTATTTAGCAACCTTACCATGTCATATATCTTGAAGGTTTAATGAGTTTTGTTTAAGTGCTTTTAGCTCTATTCACCCCCCACTCTAGAGCATCTAATAACCCATCTAGGATCCAACAGTTCCAACCTCATTATGTAGGTAAATCTTCACTTCAGTGGAAGTTTTTAATGATAATCGCAACTAAAACTTTCCCAAATAAGGTTTTTCATGAGGTTAATATATTTATTTTTCACCTTAAACTAATCAGGTTTGAAATTTGGGGATGTAATTTCCTTTAAGGTGGGTGAATGCAATGAACTCAAACTTTAGAAGTTTTGTATCGAATTCATTACTATAATATGCAAATAAAAGTTGAGTAATAATTAAAATGATATAACACTAGTTACATAATTTAAGCTTTTGACCTAAATTGAGTCTACAATTTAAGTAACTAAAGAACAAATATATAAAGATGAAACTTGAATTGAGATACTAGTGGTGTTTCAAGCCTTGTTTTTGTAATTAAGGTTATGATGAAGCTTGGGGTTCATTGGATGGCCTAGTTTAAAACCATTGGCCTTAGAATCCAATTTGAGTTAATAGGGATACTTTTTAGTGGCAAATAGTCCCATGGGATATATGTTGAAAAAATGGCAATTCACCCACAAACATAATGCCAATAATCTTGTTAGAGGATTGGTAAATGAATCATGAGATAATGAGTGAGAATCTAGATGATTCTAAGGTTATAAATGACAGAGATAATTCATTAATAAATTATCTAGTATTTTGTTGGATTCCAAGTTTCAGGTGTAAAATCAACCTAATTTGAAACACTTGGTCCAACATGAGATAGTGGTAAGGATAAATCCAAGTTGTGAAATAATTATGTGAGTATTTGAGACCTAGGTAATTAAATAAAGTAAGTACTTGAAGAGAAAGGAAAGGGTAACTTTCACATCCTTTTTGATGCCACTCTTCCAAATTTGAGATAACAATAATAAGGAGATAATCCTAAAATCTAATACGAATTGGATACTCCTATATACCCATATAATTATTACAAGATTCATGATATCCTATTAAAGTTGGGAGGTCGATTTGGATTATTATTCGATTTATTGATGTCATACTCAAAATTTAGATAAGCTAGGACATTGAATTGTGGCACATGATATGACTTTTAATCTTCATGCCATCTACCTTGCATCCATAGACACACACGAATTAGATATTGGCTATGATACCTCTCTCTCTTCACATGCCACAATTTGCCCTGCTTTCTACCCCCATTGGCTTTTAGAGTAAGATTCAAATCTACCAAATCCTAACTTCATTGATTATCTCCTATGTGGATAATACCTAAAGTCTTAGATAAACTAGGAATAAGGGAAGAGCATCGTCAGACTGTTCCCAAATTTCAATATCTATACAAGGAACCCTTGAGAACCTATATGACTCACATGACATAGAGAAACTTCCAACTGATCTCAAAATACCACAGATTCTCCATCGAGCACCATCACCAGCTCTAACGGCCCTGGCCCTATTCCCTTGAGTCAATGTGTTTCCGATAAATTACATTGTCCTGGAGCTTCTCTATGATGCCTCCAAGAGATCCTAGTCCTTAGAAGGGAACGAGGAATCCCTCTATGATGGGACCCCAGGGTTCTGACCCCTTTTGTTCAGGATCCTTGTTGGAGAGAGAGATTTAGTCCATAGAGGTTCCTCGCAAGTACTTGAGACATTCTATGAGACCTCCCGGAAGCTTTGCTGACCTTTATATTGTCTACAACCATGGTAATTCTCCACCTTGAATTCCTTATTCTTCCTACAAATTCAGACCAAACTGATGCCATGGTCAAAGGCAATCCATCCTCTAACCATATCTCTCAACACATGCTGGAAAAAGTAGCTTATCAAGTAGAATTTTTCAACTTGAGAGTCAAATGGTGGCAAAAAGGTTGGACCATAATGATGATCCGGTGATGCATTATCTCTTAGAGTAATGTCATATAACCAAGTAACATGATCAAACTGTCGTACTCGAGACCTAGCAACATATAGAAATCTCATTTCTCTCCTTAAAGAGATGATCACAAAGCAAAAGTGGATTGAAAAAATCGATAAACAACGATAGATGGTAGAGGAGCTTCCATTGACGAACTCACACCTAAACAATATGGAAACGACACTAACCAGTAAAAGAGACTAAGGAACAAAAGAGGTGATAGGGAACTTGAGACATGAGAACATTTGGGAGGAGAGCAACTGAGGGAGACCATTGGATCATGCCCCAATATACCTAACATTGCCGCCAAACCCTGCTTTCACGATCACCTTCAAAACCCACACCAAACGGCAACCACTGTAGCCGGTCAATAGGAGGAAATGGGACAAAAATAGAAGATGCTCATCACATGGGAGTTGGATATGCACGACCAAGTCGAGAGGAGGCCTCGGGGGGGGGGGGGGTGCTTAACAGCGGCCGAAGCCCCTCCCCCAAATCCGCCGCCACACTCAAGATGGAACCCTACTCACCCTTGTTGCCTATCTAAACCCACAAAAACAAAATACATTCCACCACATTCACCTAGAGTGGATGTTTATCACGATAATTTGAGGCGATTGAGTTCGTGAACATTTTTTAATTCTAAGAGCTATGAAGGAAAGTCTTAAAGTCATCTTAAGACCCCACAAACACACTTAATTTAGAAGAAAAAAATATCACTTTGTTTTCCTTTAACTCTAATCTTGAGCTAATACGTACGAGCTATCATCTTTTTCGAACGAAGTTTGGTGCCTAACACCTTCAACCGTAACAACATTATCTTACCCAGTTTTTTTGCCACGCTTTCCTGGCTTTATCCGTCCATAGATTGAGTATTTTTTCCCCTTGTATGTGCTTTCCCACTAATATAAACCTCACTCTATCATTATTCTTGTTGTTCCTAAATACTCGGTGCGACTCCAACTTAGCCGTCCCCGGCTTTTTTTTCAATTTTAAATGACCGTGCGAGAGTAGATTAACACCTCTCGCGTGGAACCAATTATATTTACATGTGTTTCAATGTGCGTGTCTCAGTTGTCTTCACTTCATAGGGTTTCTTAGAAAAGGAATCGACTGAAAAAGAATAGAAAATCAGATGAGGGGATATCTTCTCAAGCAAGCAGGAGGGAATGAAAGTGAGGGATAGAGAGAGGGGATAATATTGTTATCTTTCCGATTTTCTTTCCCGTTTTTTAAACAATAACTTCTTATCCAAGCTATGTGGATGAGGCAATAGCCTAATGTTTTCGCTAGGTGGGTCTTTACATGTATTTGTCAAGCTAATGTAATAAAGCCAGATTTTTAAACGGCCTTTTCCAGGGGTGCCATGTTTCTTGGTGTTCTAAAAGAGCAAAGACCATATCATTCCTTTCTCGATGAAAGCATATATAGGCAAGATCTTAGATGTCCGAATTCTCGATTGCATGTCGATTATACGATTATTTGGGTTTCTAGATTAGCTTTTGGAGCACAGTTTGGAGCTTGGAGTTGAGCTGAGCACGACGCGATGCGTGCATGCGGCTTTTCTCGATACCGAGCAAACCATATCCCTGAAATGCGGAAAATCAGAATCTTGCTCGAGTTACTACACTATAATAATCCTCCTAATAGGTCCGAGGCTCAATAAGTGCATTGCTTTTGACCGGATAGAAGCTATTCTATGAGGCAACGAGGTAACAGCCCATCTCGAGCAGCAGCTAGATGAGTGTTGGGCAAAGCGAATGGATAGGACCTTTTGACCAGATGGAAGCTATTCTGTGAGGCGAAGAGGTCACAGTCCAGCTAGATCAACACCTAGATGAGTTGCGCAAAGAGAGTGGACAGTACTGCGCAAGGTATATGTTTGATTGGCTTCCCTCCCATCTCAAGATGCGCTCTCACCGCAAAAGATACGGACTGTGGCTTGGATTTAGACGACATCGAAGTAGTTGTCTTTCCCGAGAAATGCTCGTTGACTTGCGGGTTTCAAATGAAAAATGATATAGGGACGACCCTCCTCGACGACGACCCACCTGGTTTTTCGGTTCTAGAGTCTCACACACTCATCCACCCTGAAAGGAATTTTAGCTTGATCCTAATTTATCTATTTTTAACACTAGAGCACACTTGCTTTGTGTTGCCTACCATTGCTTCTCTGTTGGTCACACCCATACAGTCTGTGGCCCTCATGTCCCATTTAGGCCTCATTTTGATCATTTCTTAATTCCTTTGTTAGTGTGTTAATACCAATTCAAGTTTTGGTAGCAATTATCTGATGTCACTAAGCAACATTTGCATTGTTTCCACATGAACAATGTTAACATGTGTTGACCATATATTTCCGTAGCACATGTTTTCGTTAACTGTCTAGTTAAGCGTACATTATCTATTTTTTAGTATGGTTTTTTTCCACAGATAAGTCGTCCTTAACCTTGCCATTTTGTTATTTGCTCTTACCCTTTGCCATTTTGTTATTTGCTCAGTCTTAAAACATAAGAAGGAATGTAAATCGTTTAATGAGATACTTATGTATCCCTTACCCTTTGTCATTTGTTACCATTCCATTTCCTTGCTTTGCTAACAAGTCATCATCGTTTGCCCATTGTTATGGAGCTACACGTGCCTTCTTATTTTTCAATAATGTTTCGACTTCTTGATGCATGTTATAGTTTAGTTAACTTAAGGTTGCGTCGATATTTCACTAGTTTGCCAAGTTTCCTGATTACATAACAACTCTGAAATTTGTACACTACAACTCAAATTCCAAGGAACTTTCATTTTATACATCAACCTACTTAACCTCACACCATTGCATTATATTGGTTTGTTCCATATGTTTTATTCCCACGTGTGTCCATAACTGTTTCCATTCATATTCTCAGTCTACAATTTTGCATAAGTTCTTTTGTCATATTTACTGATTACCTAACAGCTCGTGAATTTGTACACTTTATCTCAATCACATGTTCAACACGCAGTACTTCCATTTTGTATCAGTTCCTTGCACTCATTATGTTCTTAAATGTCTTAGAGTTCGGAAGTGGTTGTCATCAATTTGAACCAAGACCCATTGCCGCAGTGCGTTCATGCCAGTGAAGCGAACACCGTAGATGAAGGCTTCAATGTCACTCATGATTCACAGTCAGCTCACGTTGTAGTGTTGACTGAGGATGATATAGATCATTCATCTACAACTCAAACCCAATCTAACTTACTGAATACACCCAGTAGCATAGCTTCAACCGTTAACAGACAAACACCTGCCATAGGGAAGAAGTTTCCCAGTATAGATCAGGCGAGGCAGTTCCATGAGGCGTTTGTAGACGCTTCGGGATTTGGTATCAAAATCTCACACTCACATAAGGATAGACATTGCAACGAGACCTCAAGGATCACGTTCTCTTATATCAAGGGTGGGAAGCCACCGGCCAACTGCAAGGATTCTTTGTACCGATACAAGCCAACATCGTGTATAGAATGCAAATCATATGCCAAGCTGAAACGAACGATATTAGGGGAGTACCAGATTTGCAATGTTAACCTTCACCATAACCACCAAATGATTCCTACACATATGATTAGGCATCTCCCATCCAAATGAAAAATTCCTATAGATGTTCAGAGGCGTATTGATTTCAATGATACAACAAGCATTGGTGCATCAAAAACTATGACATCCTTTGTATGTGAATCTGGAGGTTATGACAAACTTTCCTTCACACAAAAGGACATGAACAACCATCTGCTTCAATCATAGAAGCTCCGCTTAGGGGAAGGTGATGCCCATTAAATACAAACATACTTTATTCGTATGCAAAAAGAAAATCCAGAATTCTTCTATGTTCTAGACTTGAATGAAGAAGGAGTCCTTAGAAATGTCTTTTCGGCAGAGGCAAGGTCTCGGATGGCATACAAACACTTTGGTGATGTTGTTACATTTGATACGACATACCTTACCAATAGATATGAAATGTCATTTGCACCATTCGTAGGGATTAACCATTACAGCCAATCCATCTTGCTCGGATGTGGACTGCTATGTGAAGAAACAACTGATGATTATATTTGGCTTTTCCAAACTTGGTTGCAATGCATGGGTGATCACATTACTTGTCAGTTTTATAAAGCAAGTTTCATAAACATTCCTGTTCTATGAATTACAACATACAATTTGTGCCTACTTGTTCTCATTTGTTGAAACTGGTTATCTAACTTATTCGTTATACAACTGTATTCAATCTAATATACTACCGTGTCTGTCACAACACAGTTTGTCATTTTCCTTGGATTGAGCTCTGGATTGTGGTGTACATCACTGCAATTTTTATGTTTTCCCTTTAAAATTATCCTATTTGCTGAACCACCTATTTTCTTTTACCTCTTAACAGACATGGAATATGAATGTAATGTATGTATTAGTATGTTGTCTATTTTGTCTAGTTGCTTCCATATTTAACACATAACTCCAATCAGTACACTCTAGTTTGCCAAATGAAACACTTGCTGGAATGGGATTATCATAGTGCTACATACATATCTCCTGCCATATACAAAGCTATCATCCTATATATGTGACTCCACTAACTATGATGACTCTTTTTGAGTTGTTGTCTTGTTATTGTACTAAAATGATCCATTAATCACTTCTGGCCCCTCAGTAGTACTCTTGTTTTGTTATTACACTCAGGAAGCCAACCTAAGGGCATCGTTACTGATCAATCGCAACCTATAATAAATGGTATTCAAACTGTCTTTCCTAATGCGAGGCACCGCCTATGCCTCCGGCACATTATGTGCAAATTGCCTGACAAGTTAGGTGAAAATTCCAATTCTTCACATCTCATTAGGAATGCCGTATACGAAAGTCCTACTATCGAGGATTTTGAACAAAACTGGGAGGCCAAAACACTCTCATGCAAGACAAACGAATAAGGGTGGCTATCTCATATGTATCAATTGAGGAAAATGTGGGTACCTGAGTATGTGGACGACTTCTTCTGGGCCGACATGACAACCACTCAATGGAGTGAGTCCATAAATTCTTTCTTTGAAAACTATGTTAACTCTAAAACATCGTTGAAACAATTTGTCAATCAATACCAATGTGCAAAAGAAGCACATCTAGAGGCAGAACACCATGTTGATTACGATGACATTTACAAGGTTGTTCAGTTACGAACGGATTTTTAGATTGAGATAGATGCTAGGAACGTTTACACCCATAACATCTTCAAGAAATTCCAAATCGAGCTACAGAGGATGATGTACTACGAAGCTATTGTATTGAATAATATTTTGACTTTATCAACTTTCTGTGTTAATGAGCAACGAGGGTGAGCATATCTAAGATTGAATCCAGCCTTATTCGAAAACAATATGTAGTAACATATGAATCAACCCAAGCCAACATGCTATGCAGTTGTTGTTCCTTTGAGTGCAAAGGGCTGATGTGCAAACATTCGCTTTATGTTCTTATCAAGAATTGTAGGTCTGACAAGTTGCCAATCACTAGTACATAACCGACCTTTAGTGTCGGTTATTTAAGGCCCTTTAGTGTCGGTTTTCAAGCGACACCTATGTGGGTGCCGCTAAAAGTCCAACCTTTACTCGTCGGTTCTCAAACTGATGCCACAACCCTTCGCGCGCCAGCAGGGGGTATAGGCGTCGGTTGTCCTCTTCATAACCGACACTGAATCACCAGCTTACATGGCTATATCATCAGTTTTATACAAATATCTGACACGTATTGCCACAACCGTGCTGGCCAGCACGACCGTGGTGTCTGGCGCATTAGGGAAATCGACGTTGATACTAGTATGGAAACTGACACTGTAACCGTATGTCGTCGGTTTTATACAAATAATCGACGCCTATGATTTGATTTTTTTTTTCTGTCAGTCTGCAGACCTGATGTGGCTAGTCGCAGGATGAGAAACCTACAGTTCAGTTATGAACTGTAGGTTTTACGACATCCATTGATATCAACCAACAACATGCCACAAACCTGCAAAATTAACATGATGGACAAATTATTATATATGTGATTCACACTCATGTATAAAAAAATTTAATTTCATATTATTTTTTCATCACACGCATGTAGAAACTAGCAACAACCTGCAGTTCCATTTATTTCATCTCTTTTCAAATTCAGACACATGTAGAAACATTCATGTATTGATGATTTTCACACATATATGACAATTCATAAAAATTCATTCACATTCACACAAAATTAATTATGAGAACAAAGTTATTCTTTATTCATCATCATCATTGTCATCATTGTCATCAAATTCATATTGAAAAATTCCCACTCTTTGCATGGCTTTTGCCCAATCTTCTCTTACAACATCTAATTCATCTCTCGTATAGGGAGCATGTACATCGAAACGCTTTGCACCTGTATTGAAGTCCTCAGTTTTAAAGACCTACAAAGAGAATGACGTACATACATAATTATAATAATATATAATAAGATTCATATATTTCATATTATCTAACGAGACTATGTATAATACCTGTTGTATGTTATCGATTTCCAATACGGCATGTTTGATGATTAGGTCCATAAATTGCATCACATAGTAGGCACATGCCCAGCCGTTGTCTTGTGTAGCACACTATAAATTGAAACATACAAAATATTCAAAAATACAAATAAGCACAGTTCACATAAATAATATATACATTAGAGTCAGGAAATTACTTTCACATTCTCCCAAGTGAGTGTCAATATTTTTCCTGGGGACCTTTCCTCCAACTTTTTTGTACTCTTGTAAAGCCCTATATATGTTAATGTAACACATTAAATTGTATAATTAAATAGTAATGCAGTAACATATGTTAACAGATATAAAAACATAAAATATTTCTCACGAGAATAATGGCCTTTTAATTGCATGTCCATATAATACATCCAACTCACTCTCCGCAGGATCTAGATAATAGACGGTGAATGTTTTGGGGACAATAGCTAATAACTCTCAATGCTTAGCACTACATGTAAGAAAGTAGAAAATTAATAACTCAATATCCGCAATAAAAATGTAATTTACTTAAGTCCAAATTATAAGCAAAGTAAACTTACTCGACATTGAATGGAGCTATTATCACCGTCTGATTATATTTACCAAAATATTCAAAAGCATCACAGCAGTATGAAGTAACTGAACCGAGGTCTTTTTCTAAAAGACTAATCAAAGATGGAACCAAAAATCCCACATGGGAAAACCCAAAATTTTACATGTGTTGTATAAGTGGCTGCAAAACATGTATTATGTATGCATTAATATATAAGAAACCAGATTTTCGTATATAAAACAAGGTATATGGATGTATAAACCAGATTGCCGTATGCATTAATTAATCTCACCATATCCACAACTCTATCATAGATGTGTTCAGCCATTCATACTTAAACAACTCCAAAATATCTTATATAAATATGTTGTTTCCGAATGTTTGACCTGCATTAATATGTATCCAGAACTTTTATTACATATGCATTAATACGTATGCTAAACTTGTATAAATAGATTAATTGTTATCGTATGATTTACCTGCAGCATTCTCCGGAATAGTAACATTTATAGGGCAATTTAGATTATGTTCACTGATCCATACTACCACACTCCTACAATTAGGACCTATCGAGTTGTGTAGGTCCCCTGGAAGCCAACTTGGTAGTCGAGGAGGTGGAGGTCGAGATGTAGCGGGTCTCGTCTTTTTGACCTGTATATATAATTTCATATCAATTGACTCGTATATATACACACACTAACAAAGTAAAGTAATGAAAATTTATCATACAATATTAGTATAGAGGACATCCGCTTCGGGCCACAGTATCACTCCACCTACTGCCTCACCAAGTGTTTCAGCATCTGGGTGTACATGAGGCAGTGCAAGATCTGTACAGCCAGTGAGTATACGTATGGGGCTCACACGTACCATGCCATCTGGTACTGGGCTCCCATGAAACATGCACCCTTTAAGGGGTGGGTAATCCGATGCATCTGCAACGATATATCCTTCACTTTGTAGTCGGCATGGCTTCAACCCCTACAAATTTACGTAATTAAAGAATGTTATATGCATATATACACAAATATATCATCTTAAACAGACTAGCTATTATATATGCCATAAAAATACTTACAGAGGATGTGCTAGGTGGGTCTATAGGATTACTCCCAACCTCTGCAGTACGAGGAGTAGGAGAAGAGAGGTTCGCCGTAGGTACTGTCTGACTGGCAGTCTGAGGCATCTACTGCCACTTGTAAAATGCTTCCTGGAGTCTTTTTTCAATTAAGGAATCTACCTATACATGGATAAAAGAAATGCTAGTTGCTGATTATTGAATTCCCTTTCGCATAACATTCTAAAATGTCAATAAATTACCTCAGCTTGTGAAAGTCCCGCTTTTGGGACAGGTTTACGCTGGGATGGCCCAAAGAATGCTTTGATGCCCACACCAGCGCCTTCACCCCTTACACGTCCAGGATGCTCTGGGTTACCCAGAGAAACTTTCAGTTCATCCCTTGTGCCCTGAGGGATGAACTTGCCTTCCTTCCTCTGCTCGTGCAGCTCCCGCTAAGCACCATCAACAAAAATTCATAAGTAAACATAACAATAATCAATATCGATAGATTGCTCTAAGAGTTTGATTTTTACCATTTTTGCAACCGCCTCAGCGGTTGCGGGCTTCAGTATCTCTCTCTTCTTATTTTGCCTCCCAGCTATCCACATAACATGATGAGGCAGAGGTGCACGAGAAGCAGTAGAGGACTCCGCAGTCTCCTGAGTAGCAGTAGGCGACTCAGCCTGTAGTCTTTGGCGAACGCCTGTATATCCTCTTGGACCCATTGTGTGATCGTGCACATTCACTGCACGCCTTTCTCTTTGAGCATCGCTCTTAGCCTAGTTAGTTAGCACGTTGATTTGGTTAGTAACACTAAAGGTTAATCTTGAATAGGTGAATACATAAAAACGTATATTAATTAAATTGGGAGTGGTGGCGCTTAATACCTTGAATTCATCTATTTTTCTTTAGGTAACAAACTCCGCCCAGTCTTTGGGGTCCAAGTAGTTCCATTATTGTGTGGCTTCCTTCTTCCTATATTTATTTTTCAAAGAGAATACAAACAAAAATTATTAGTGTAAAGTAGTTAGTGAAATACTTATCAATGTCTAGAATTGGAATCTATAAAGAACCTATTCTCAACATCGCGTATGTAATCTCAGGTGAGATTGGTCCTATAGTTCCTTAGGACCCTCCCACAACATTGCATCACACATTTACGATGCAACTTTTCATCCAGATCAAATATGCTCTGCAAATTAAATAGAATATTGCTATTAACTAGTATCCTAAAAATTAGTAATCTACACAAATAGAATTACAAATAATAATAACTCACACATAGTTCCTTCCATATGTGGTCTTTCTTCTCCGTAGGAACTCTATGCCATGATTCTAGGATAACACTGTAATGGCTGTGAGTAAGAACCCCAAGAAATGAAACAAATGAGTTGTGGTTCACTCCATATGGATTTCCTGCCTGATCAAAATCCACAGCCAATTTGGGTCCATTGGCCCTTTGCTGTATTAACTTGTTCATCATTGTGATGCCCCTCACTTTCTCAATTTTCTTTTCCTTCTCATCAAGTGTTGTAATTTCTTCAGGGGGTACATCACCAATCTAAAATTTGATAAAAAACACACTTACATAATATAATTATAAATGAACATATAGGGATATATTCTTAAAACTTACAGGCGGTGCAAGCATGTCCTCACCCTCATGGTGATCATTAGCACGGTCCTGATCAGCCATATGATACACGTATTAATACTTACATTTCAACAATTCATCACATTTGCAACATTATATAGAAGTTCTAGCTTTATCACTCATACTCGTCACATTTTCAACATCATAAGAATTACATAATTCAGTAATCCATCAACACAACCCTAAATAGGGAATATTTCCACCTCACACTGATCCTTATGTATATATCATATTCAATTTCAGTAAGACTCAACAAACACTTCTATAATTCATTCTAATACAATTCTCAAACCCTAATTATGTGAATCAAATAATGTTTAAATATTCTCATTAGTTTTAAAACATAATGATTAGATTACCATAATTAATCAAGCTTTAAACAATGTAATAATGCATTTATCAACTTGATGAATCTACATATCAAAACTTTTGAGTGGTTGAAGTAGTGAAGATGTAGCTTAAAACTACCTAGAATTCTAAAACTTGAAGAACTTGTAGTGCAATATCCCGCCCCCAAATCCCCCACATTAACCATGAATTGATATGTGAGTATGTTGTAAACATGAGTAATGTTGTGTAGAACAAAATGCAGTTTGTCATAGAAAAATGCAGGTTAGGGGAAAACCTGATAATGGGCGTGCAGGAGGGCTGGTCCTACTTCAACTGGCGGCCCCTCTAGCAGCTCGAAGAGGCGGCGCCCCTGCTGGCTGCTTCAAGTGACGATGCTGCTGGCTCTGTGCGGAGGCGCTGCTCCGTGCAGGCAACAGTGCTGCTCCGTGCGGGCGGCGCTGCTGGTCTTTGCCGGCGACGCTGCTGTGGGCGGCAGGCAGTGCTGCTCCGTGCGGGCGGTCGGTCGGTGTTGCTATCTGGTCGTATGGGCGGCGATGCTGCTCTGGATAGGCAGTGGCTGGCAGAAGCAGAGGCGGCGGTGTCGGAGAAGCGGAGGCGGAGGCAGAGGCGGAGGCAGAGGCGGAGGAGCAAAGGAAATCGTCGGAGCAAAAAACCCTAATCAGCGGGAAATGAATGAAACATAAGTGGAAGAGTCTGCCGTTGTTAAGTTAACTATAGGTGTCGGTTATGAAAAAAACCGACAATACAAACTTTAAGTGTTGGATTTCAACAAAACACCGACACTAAAGGGAGGCGAAAATTTTCACGATTATTCGTGCGAAAAAACAATGGCGTCAGTTATTATCACAAAACCGACGATAAAATGTGAGCAAATTTCTGTCTCGCAGAAAATCTTTCGTCGTTGGTTTATGTTTTAATAACCGACGATGTATGTCAATTTTTGGAGGTAATTTTTTTCACTGGAAATTTTGGTTTTGGTGGTTACTTTTAGGTTTCGGTGTCTTATTAAGGAACCGACACTAAAAGAAAAGCGGTACCTGTGTCTGGTCGCCCTTCTGAGATTGATGTCGGTTTATTTTACAAACCGACACTGTATGTTTTAGGTGTCGGTGTATTATTACAACCGACACCATTAAAAGTGACGTTATAAGCCATTTCTGTACTAGTGAATGCAGTATGTATTGAACAGGTGGAGGAAGGACACCCCAAGAGATTTCGGTATTACTTTTGCAAATCACGCAGGCATGAGTACAGAGTCATCCGCAAGAGCTGAAGACATTACTAACATGTGCCAAAAGTGGATTGCCACAACCAGGATTTCTGAGAACCACTACAACACAGTCAGGAATGCAGTTCTCACAACAATGGAAACTTGCAAAATAGAGCAATATCTCAATCCTAATCCTACTGTAAGTACATTATGTAATTCTTTTTGAATTCTATCCTGCACTTTACGTCCTATATATGCAACATGAAAACCAATGTACCTATTATAATGTAAACAACTTTATTATGAAAAGCTATTTTTGTTTTTTGTTTTTATGTCAGTCTAGTTGTTTTAATACATTTTGGACAATCACAATTCTAACATGTATATGCATTTCACTCAAACTGGTTGATGTGTTACTTCTTAGTCTATTTTCGTATCTCCATAGGTCAACATATGGTCGCCTTACTCCAAAACAAAACATACCCTTTTTCTGTCTATAACTACTTCTGATTTTCTTATTTTGGTTCATATGCTTTTATAGTTATAAACTATATCCCCCCCATAATGTAATGCATTCCTTCTTCATTGATGTTCATTGATTCCTACATTCTGTTCAAATCCACTTTTACAATGTTATGCTTTTTTCAATTTAAAAGGTACCAAACCATTCTACTGACGATGTTTCCGACATCAAAGACCCAACCACCGCTAAAAAGATTGGCAGACCTCCATCTGTTCGGAAGAAAAGTTGGAAAGAACTGCATTCTGTAAAGAAAACATCATATGCAATTGTTCAAAAAAATTAAAGAAAAGAAAAACACAAAGAAAACTAAAGTATCATTCAACACAAATTCTCAAAGCAGTGGTGCATGGCGTCCTCAGCAACCAGCTATGCGACCTATGGATCTACCCAACCAACATTACATTCATTCGCACCTGGCCGCCGGTTCATTGAAATTTCAGTCACAACAAGCGTAGATCCTACTGTTGTATCCCTTCAGATTTTTTATTGTCATTGGTCGTGGAGTTTTTAGTTGTATATATTACAAAGAATATCTCAATGTATAGACAAGTGTACTACAACTCCAGCCCAAAAAAATGTGTATCATAGAATCAACACTTTGTAACTCAGCCACATTGTTAGCATTTTGTAACAGTAGCATTTTGAGCAAATTTTATCCATCTAATACAACTTACAGCCATTCTAGCTATTCTTGGTTTGCTTCATCATTTTATATTCTTCCACGTGATTGCAACTACAATTAAAGGGATTCATTGTGTGACACCATTTTACAATACAATTTCCTTTATAGATATATCCAGTTAACAAGTGCATTACAATAAAATCTATCCTTGGTATAACAAAACAAACTATTTCTTGATTGTGTCATTATACCAAACAATTTGAGTATCATTACACAATTTTTATGCCTATATTTCATATAATTATGTAACATGGGTATCAGTACAATTATGTCACCTTCCACGTTATGTGTCACCCCCTTGCCATAATGTTTTAACACACCCACACTATAGGTTAATAGGCTCCATGTTTTCCACTAATACCCACGTTACATCTTCATAATCCCCTTTTCACAAGCCTTTGTCACATACCAAACAAAATTCACCACACATCAACTTTCCATCTATTCCATCTTCCATCATGTACCATGTCTTGCTACAATCTAATTTTATGTTTACCCACTCTACCCGTAACATGTCTACCACGTTCATTAATGAATTGTATGGCCTTTAAAAAACCTCTTTGGACTCACAAAAAAACACACAACTAACTTGCTATGCCTCTCCCACCCCCAACCATTTTTTGCCGCACGTTGTTCGTTACCAAATAAGTTCACAATCCTTATTTGCTTGTCCACACTACTGAATCGGCTGGTACATAACACTGTAACCACTCACCACCACACGCTACACACTATTACTTCATGTTATTACGTTATACCATTACACATCAATTTATTGTCGGCCACTATGTTGCCAACCCATCTTCTATGTTTGTACCTTACTTGCACCAACATAGTATACTGCCACTAACCTCATCTTTTTACCTCTAGTAATCAGTTAATCCTATTCTTTTTTCCCTACTCTCTTCCATCCCATAACCATGTTTTTTCCAGCACATTGTTCATTACCAAACAAGTACAATACCCTTCGTTTCTATTCGACACTACCACACACTAGACGTTGTTACCTTTATTTTCCTCCATAATAACCCCTTCCACACCACCATTTTGAGCAAATTTATCCATATAATACAACTTACAGCCATTCTAGTTGTTCTTTGTTTGCTTCATCAGTTTATATTCTTCCATGTGATTGCAACTGCAATTAAAGGGATTCATTGTGTGACACCATTTCACAATACAATTTCCTTTTATATATATCTCCAGTTAACAAGTGAATTACAATAAAAGCCATCCTTGGTATAACAAAACAAACTACTTGATTGTGTCATTATACCAAACAATTTGAGTATCATTACACGATTTTTATGCCTATATTTCGTACAACTATGTAACATGTGTATCAGTACAATTAGGTCACCTTCCACGTTATGTGTCACCCCTTGCCATAATGTTTTAACACACCCACACTATAGGTTAACAGGCTCCACATTTTTCACTAATACCCACGTTATATCTTCATAATCCCCTTTTCACAAGCCTTTGTCACATGTCTCGCTACCATCTAATTTAATGTTTGCCCACTCTACCTGTAACACGTCTACCACATTCATTAATGAATCGTATGACCTTTAACAAACCTCTTTGGACTCACAAGAAAACACACAACTAACTCGCTATGCCTCGCCCACCCCCAACCATTTTTTGCCACACGTTGTTTGTTACCAAACAAGTTCACTATTCTTATTTGCTTGTCCTCATTACTGAATCACCCCTTCCACACCACCATTTTGAGAAAATTTTATCCATCTAATAAAACTTACAACTATTCTAGTTGTTCTTGGTTTGCTTCATTAGTTTATATTCTGCCACGTGATTGCAACTGCAATTAAAGGGATTCATTGTGTGACACCATTTCACAATACAATTTCCTTTTATAGATATCTCCAGTTAACAAGTGCATTACTATAAAAGCCATCCTTTGTATAACAAAACAAATTACTTCTTGATTGTGTCATTATAGGAAACAATTTGAGTATCATTACACAATTTTTATGCCTATATTTTGTACAATTATGTCATTATAACAAAACACTACACCAACATCCTCACATTGCTAATCAGTACAATTATTGCACCTTCCATGTTATGCGCCGCCGCCTAGCCATAATGTTTTATCACTATAGGTTAATAGGCTACATGTTAGTGGGCACCATTACTATGTTGCCAAACACACATTTTCCGCTAATACCCATGTTACATCTTCATAATCTGTCTCATACACTACAACTAAACCCTTGCAATTGTTTCTAACCACAAACACATGTTTTCCACTAATACCCATGCTACATCTTCATAATACCCTCTTCATGCCTTTGTCACATACAAACAAAATTCACCACATATTAACTTGCCATCTATTCCATCTTCCATCCAGTGCCATGTCTCGCTAACATTTACTTTTACGTTTACCCACTCTACCCATAACATGTCTACCATGCTCATTGATGCATCGTATGGCCTTTACTAAACCTCTTTGGACTCATAAAAAACACACAACTAACTCGCTATGCCTCACCCACCCCCAACCATGTTTTTGCCACATGTTGTTCGTTACCAAACAAGTTCACTATCCTTATTTTCTTATCGACACTACTGAATCGGCTGGTACATAACACTATAACGACTCACCACCACACCCTACATGTTGTTACTTCGATTATTTTAACCAACCTCTCATGTACACTTGCTATTAAGTCACATTATTAAGTTATGTCGTCACACATCACGTAGTTGCTGCCCACTATGTTACCAACCCATCTTCTATGTTTGTAACTTACTTACAACAACACAGTTTGCTTTCGCTAACCTCATCTTTTACCTCTACTAATCAGTTAGTGCCATTATTGTTTGCCTCCTCTCTCTTCCAGCCAACATCAAATCTCATGTAACTAATTATGCCCAAACACTCCTTTGGATGCAGTTTCAAAACAATTTATATGTATTCAGTTTTACATGTGTTATGCCAAAACGTGATCAGTTTATACTTCTTTGTAACTTCTGTGTAACCTTTATTACATGCATTCATAGCATAACCTTGATTACATGTATCTACTCATGCTTTGCTTAAAACTTCTATTGCTACCACCAACAAATCTAACTCAACATTACAAAATACATATGCACATGCACAGTTATATGATTATTCACACGGCCTTCTGTCCCTAGTACCACTAAACTGGTACACCCAACAACATATCACTAACTCAAGCCAATTCATAGAACTATGTCACATAACAACTTAACAACTATGTCACAAAACATCTCTGTTTAGTTTCTTAAAATCCTGCCAATCCATTTTTTCTGTACAGAACAATCCTCTTTGTTAGCTACATAGACAGCCATGCATAACTAGAAAAACATATTCATTTCATAAGCTCATCTACACAAACACATAAACAAGCAAAGCAAAACACAAATGTTGTTTCCATTCTCTGTTTTGCAGGAGCTTACCCATTTATATTACCGAACAATTATATGTTGCACAACTATATATATTAATTATCCACAACTTGCACGTCTATTACCAACTACTAGCTTCAGACACAAACACATATGTAATGCAAGGGCCAAACATTATCAGTTAGCACCTGTTCAAAAACACACTTACTATGATGCATTACATAATTAGTTTGATGCCCACCTAGACAAACATGTTGTCACCTGGCTGCACGACATACTCATATTCACATCCATACTAAGCAAAGTTTATCAAGTCATTTACACAATACAAACATTTAACATTGTTTCATAATAAAACCCCTTCATTAACATACTTCTACAATTTAAGTATCTCCAGGGCATTGTGGCCTCACAACTGGTGATATTCTTCACCATATGATTCTTCAATTCTCTGTCCTATGCACACGCATTCCATCCAACGCATAACATACAACCCACAATCGCTTGACTCACATGGTCGTTGGTCGACTTTGTTGTCAAAAATAATATTCCACTTATGTTCGGAAACACCACTTATCTTGCTTAATAGGGTATTTAGTGATGCAGCCTACATTATGGAATAAGATAGTTTCAACTAACTAATATTTACAATTACCAAAGAAGATCCACATCAAAACAATGAAGTGTAAACTTACCACAGTGACAACATCATCGTCATAAGGATGATTGGTGTTTGGTTTGTTAAATCTCCTAGGCGGCTGTAGGCTGCTATAATGTAGGATCTTCTTGTACTCATGTGATGCTATGAGCAAATTCCAGTGTTGGTGGCTGAGCAAGGGTAGGAGTATAACATTCACCCTCTTTATTTGTTCTCGTCGTTCATAGCAATACTTTCGCATGCAGGGTGCATCCCTCATCTTGATGGCATGTGTCATTGATGTGTGGAAGATGAACACCCTCCTGCCCAAATGATTGCTATGCTCCTCACACATCACATCACTGTATCCTTCAAGGAACTGCAACAAATGTAAAAAACATTAATTACATAAATACTTTCAATACTGCACACAATATAACTCCCATTCGCTAAAACATTAAATGTATTTGTTGTCATGTTAATTGCACATGGATTGTTGTTTGATTACCCAACAAACTACAGACCTGTTACATTTTATGAAGACATTATATATATGCACAATGTATCATTTATTAAGTTTATCAGTTGCATATCTAAATTTACCTCCTTGTATTCTAACATGCCATATTCAGAACAAGCATACCAAAGTTAACACCATTAGTGTTTATGAAACACGAATTGTTTATAATTATCAACAACTTAATGGTTATTGCCAATGAATCACGCATAGCCATGGTCCTATGTTATCACACCCACTACACACTTATTTCATTACAATCAATATCAGGTACCCTACCAACAGTCATATTTTAATCTACTTTGCATAATACACACTTTAGCATGGTTCTTACCAAATTGGTGATGTGCCCCCTACCCTCATCGCAGATACAAAATTGGCCTGCATTATACAAGCATTTGCACTGTCGAATATAACATCCCCTGGGTTCCTCTTTGGGTTTGTCAGCTACAACATATATATGGTATGAGCTAATGTTCTAGAATCATTTACATAAACTTTTTCCAAATAGTATATTCACAAGTTGTGCAATGACACTTAAAGAAAATTTCTTACTCATTTTAGTTTTTCAATGTTGGTAGGCTCGAGCCACAACACTGCACGCTCGTCCCACGCTCGCATCAATTGTAACTCCTTTTTCATCCCAGTTCCAAATACCCTTGGCCTTCTTTCCCGGTGTGAGTCTTTCACTCTTTTCACGAGGGAACTTGGGCTATTAGATACATGAACCACGTATCGTAAGGTATCCGTATGGCCCATATTAACAACTATCTTCTCAACCATATCCTTTACATGGTTTTGTATCACACGAGATAACAATTAGTGCATTCTAGTAATATGTTTGATCAGTGCCATTTACATAATTTACCATTCTGTGTGGTGCTTTACCTTTCCAGCAGCAGTCTCCACGTCCACAACAACCCACTCAGGTTTCACACATTGCTTAGTCTTTCCCTTCTTCCCAACTGACATTGAGATCAATGTCTGCGTACTGAGCACACTTAGCATCTTATCTATTTTTCCATCTATCCCTGTCATTTTCCACCAGTCCTATACATGCACACCACAACAGCAGTCAGTCAAACACAGTTTATCAATTATATATTTGTTAAAATAGTTACATACATTCTTGTCTGCGGTATCCGATGCAACATCATTATTGTGCCTCGTAACTGGTCTTCCTACAATATATGCAAATAGAATGCTCTTTGTTACCTTCGGCGTCACAAAAACGCTCTCAATGTTCGCCTTGTTGGTCTTGCCACACCAGATGCAAAATCGTTAGGCATGTAGTAACTTTCATTTTGACACAACTAATCATATTGAACATCACCACCTTGTACAATTATGGCCTTGATCTGTGATCTGCAACTCATTCGCCCCTTTAAATGTTGGCTTCCCTCATTGGAAACTTTACCACTCTGCAACACAATACGTCAAATTAAGTAGAGTATTATCTGTTACTAATATCGCTTTAATTACACAATATTTTGCATATGTACCATCTCAACCTCACTACCGATGTTACTAACTTATCCCTCTTGGCTCATATCTGGTAACAGGATGGACTCATCTTTGGCCCCGAGTGAGCTATACTTCAGCTGTATGTCAACAAACATATCAATTTTGTCAGCAAAATTCTATCTGCATTTTAACTGATGTTAATGGTTTGTCACCTGCTTTACTTATATACCGTTTTAGTTATACTTCCTTTCTCGCTAGCACGCATTCTCCCAGATAAGATGCCAGTCACTGAAGTACATTCTACTCTTTGCACTTCATCCTGCACAGTTCAATTGAGTTATTTTCCAATTGCCAACTTATCCTTCCGAAAAATGTATTTGTCATCAAAAAACAAAATATTCACTATGCATACCCTTTTTGTCACGGACCTCATCCGTGGGTGGCTGCCTCTAATGTCTTCGAAGTTATGTTCAACACAATCCCCTTCAGATGGACTACCTCCAACGTCTTTCCACCCTTGGGGGTGTCATAACATATCTGTCATGCACAAGTTGTACATAATTCATTTACTATGGAACACATAACACAGTGGGTACTATACGGGTGTTTACTACAGCAGACTTACCATTTTTGATACCTTCCATTTTCTTTTCCCTGACGACGTCAACTCCCCTCTCTTGACCGAGTATGGCACCAATGGTGTCTGCAAACCACCCTGCTCAGTTATTTCATCACAAGTTAGATCTATTTTATCATTACATTACCCTATTTTCCAGTTACACCACTACTAACATATTATATGCAATACTCTAGTTTACCTTTTTCGAAGCAGATCTTGTCAATGCACCCTCACTAGCATTTTCCAGTGTCTTCCCATTTAGTATATGCATATTACACATTAGATCAAAATAAGATATCATGTCTACACAAACTGTGGCTTTATACGCTTCGTTGTTAGGCGTCTTACATATTAACTACATGGTTACTGATTGAAATATGTAACCCTACAACTTACGCTAACACGCTGCCATAAAAACACATTCAATTATATGTAACATAATTATACTAATTCATTACTATTTTATATTGTACTAAGAGCACATGTTGTTGGTGCAGGCACATGTTACATTAATAATTGTTTTAGCAACAACATGGCGTCTTCTTCACCACTAACCTTGTCACAACTCTGTAGCTACCCACATAACCCCTTCTATCCTGCAACAAAAAAAGGCATTCAACATTTCATTTCCCACACACAAATGCTTTATCAGCTATATACTGTCTCCATATACAAACTAACTAATCTCTATTGTTAACATCATTTATATGAGTAATTGCACTTTTATATACACATATAGAACTTGCCGGTGTTGTTTCTTCAACAACAACAATGATTCTTTTCAGAAGCGCCGAGTTAACTGTTGACTTCAAAGAATCACATATATACTCACCACATTAATAAATAAAAAACACATACAATAACCCAATATTGGATTTATGAAACAAACCTTTCCTTTGTTGTCCCGCACTGATGTAGTCCCTTTCGGCCCGACCATCGGTTCTTATTTCAACAATGTATACATTGGTTTCAGTTTATTACCATCCACAGTCTTAATGTAGCTGACCAGCAGCCACAATAGATACATTGGATAACTTATCATCATTTGCATAATCCATTTAAGGCTCACTTTGTTGAACAACTTACTTATCATTTCAAAAACTCACCATTTCATCTTGAACAATGTTAGACGACACAATCCATTCCACGGGGATGTCCATTACAACCTGATGTTAAACACACCAATACGTCTCGTAAAAAACCCAACCGACATGTGAAATACATACGCATCTAACATGTAATAGAATACCTATTCAACACTCCCACTTTGTCGCTTGATGTTACTAACATTTTCTACATCTTCATCTCTAACCTTCCCAGATACAAAACAAATAAGATACAAAAAAATTCAAATAAAAATACCTCTCCCCAACTTGTTATATTTTAGTAAGTGCATCTCATATTATATCCACATCCCCACTTATTGTTTAGTGTTCCGTGCCATCCTATTATGCCTACCACTTCCTTCAACCCCCCACAATCACATACCCAACATACATACATAGTTGCCACAATTATCGTGCACTTACTTACCATTCGCGGTGAGTTGTGTAGACACATTTTTTTGAACTTTGTATCTTGCTTACTGAGGTAACTATGTCTTCTCCAGTAACCAACACATTACCAATCCTTGTAGCATCCTGCAATCAAGTGCAACATGTATTACATCTTTTACACTGCATAATATAGAACTTATCTAATATCTACAATGATTAACACACTGACTTTGTTATGCTTTGCAGCTGTCCGGTTGCCAGTACTTGCAACACCTGCTGCTGAACTCTTGTAGTTCTCCTCCAACTTAACCTTGGCCTTATCTTTGGAAAATCCCTAAATAATCAAATGGATAGTGAGAAGACTCATCATTCAGACTATGAATATCTAAGATCATGCATTTAACTATTTCACTCACTTCTATTTCCTCTAAAACAAAACTCGGCTCGTTCATCACTTTTTCCTTCTACAGTTCACTACATTTGCCCCTAACAGCAACATTCGAAGTGTTTGTTGCTTTACCACCACTCGGCTTGGCACATGTTTTCCTAACCTACTTGCAAGTTTGTCCCAACATCAATACCAAATAAATATACCATTACAAATTTTGATTCACACAGAGGCAAAACCAAGGCATCCAGATATGTACCGTAACAGGTGTTGACAAATCAATCACAACTACTGTATAATTACTACCTATGTCCCGCATAAACAAAAACGTCTCTCCTTTTAATTATCATATAAAGCCAAGTATTGACACACTAATTAATGGTTAGCTCAACGCACCCTTGTTGGTGTCAGAACACCCTTGGTGGTTTCACTGCAACCATACGATGAACATCCTTTCAACTAGAAGAATGTATGCCAATGGAAACTTAACACACATCCTAAATTAACCACCACAAATATTTATCTATGTGTACACTTACACTGATATGTACTCCATTGTTCCCTTATTTTTTTGGTTCTTCCCATGCTTCCTTATAAGCTACCTATTTCACTCATTGCTATAACACATATGTTTATTACATGACAAGATACTCTTTGTGAACAACATACATCTGCTATACTATTAGTTACAATCCTCTCAATATATTCATCAGTCCCCATGCTTCTCTGTTTATTTATTTCACATTCAACACATTAGCTTATACAAAAAAATTCCATGCATTTGTCCTAACCAATTGTAATGGCATACTACCTACATACCTTATCATCACCATCTACCATACATGTTCCGATAGACCTCCCATCTGAACTGCTAGGCCGTTCTGTGGGGTCTGTAATTCCCCGTGTCTGCAGTTCGATCCTAAGCAGTTCAATCTCAAACAATCATACTTAATATTGGACCTTCAAGGCCTCCAACTTCGTTGTACAAGCCTTGAGCTTTTTCTGCAACATTTTCACTTTCTCATCATTGTCTCCGATCTCCTTCACTAGATTTGCCTTTCTCTCCTCAATCCTCTTTTGTAATTTGAGTTTGTTGAGCTTTAGCTTTGTTGTTTCTAGCTGCACACATCGAACATAACATATATACCTTTATACATACCAACAAATTGCAACAATATATAATCACAACTCATTACACTAGTTGTTTACATTACCTCTCTGTCTATACCAGACGTGCCAGCCTTACTCTCTTCCTCCTGGACATGCATTTCTTCCATACGATGAGACCTCAGAAATTCATCCCTAACATACCTGTCAGGCAGGTTCTTCACTGACATGCTCTTCCCTGCCAGCCATCTGCTAATCCTAGTGTTGTATTCCTAGCAGTTCGCTAGAGGGGTCGCATTATCCCTCACCTTCCGACTTGTTAACGTTACATAACGGAACCCGACCAGAAGTACAAAGCAACATCCCTTGAGATAACCCCTATTGCTTTTACCCATCTCACACATACCCACGTGTAGAAATGTATATACAGATTCAACCCAGTTATACTTACCCATGTCACCCAAATTGTCCACATAATACCAAATTCGTTTTTTAATGCTAAACCCAGCCGTAGGGTAGAAAAAAGTTGACATCATCACAGCTAGCCAAATATTAACAAAATCCTATATAGATTTAGGGTCAGTCTTATCACACAGTTCTTTCAAATTTTCATATGCCCTTGACACCTTACGCTCACCTGTGAAGTACAGATCAACAATGTCTGAGTCTACCTATGTTCCTTGGCCATCACCTAGCAATACATTCTCACCTACAAAATAAACACACTACAAAGATAATACACTTATATGCTAATACTATTAAAAATTAATATTACATTGTTGTTGTTGCATCTTACCTGCAATAGGTAGACCTAGAAACATTCCAACCTATCTAGCATCAAACGGGACAGCATTGCTGCCAAGTTTGAAAGTCCTACTTTTCTTGTCATAAGTTTCTATAATAGCCCTTACCAGAACAAGATCTAAACCCTTTGGCCATTTCAATGATGTAAAATGGCCAAACACCATTGTCTTTAACACATCCTTGTGCTCGTCCCTTGCGAATTCTAACACTGACAGGAACTTCTGGAAAGAACATCGTGAACTAAAACCCTTGCCAAGACCTATATGGCATTCTTCATCTTCATCATAACAAGAGTCATTCATCCTACATCAAGTGTAATAATTCATGTCACACACTACTTTTTAAAAGTATTTTGTAATACATCATAAAAAAGTCAGTCATCCTACATCATAACCATAGCATTCTATAATATTGCATTAATATGCAAACTTCACACATTTTCAGAACCAGTTCTACAAATAAACTATCAACACATTTTAATTTGTTATACATTGCTTTGCAAAACACATTCAGTTGCGGTTCATTTGCATATCTTTACCATAAATGATATCACATTTGATATGTTGTCCACGACACAAATCACACATATCAACATTTGCAAACAAAGTAACATATACATACCAGGGAACTCAATGCATAACATGCACACACTTACACTTTTGTTACCAGGGTACTATAACCTTTTCAAAATGTTTCTTGCATAACTCTATCATCTCCTTTGCATTACATTGTAGTGTTGGGTACATGAATTAATAGTTTTCATTTGTTCTACTCTACATTGTATTGCAATCTATCTCTGCTTCACCAAAACACCTTACATACATGTGCACACTCATTTTACTTAATCAATAAATTATCATCACTAAATCACAATCACAAACCAACCAAACTTGGAATTAGTTCATTACATTACAACGTTTCCTGGGCATGCGTTACTTACTAACATGCCACATTGTGCATCTAATTTTACATCTTTTACCTAAATTAGCTCCCATGTTCTTATTGTAGTGTCACGTAACATGCCTATGTTTATCACTTCTCATATACCATTATATTCATAAACAACCTAACTTAGCACATTACCCCCACCCCCACAGTTACATAGGCATACCTATCATAACATGTACACATCCTCATTCAAGCATATAGCTTTTGTAACACTACCTTGCAAAATAACATCAACAAACATCAATGTGGTTCGACCATATAGAAGATATGCAAAATAAACAAATTTTATACACAAATACCTGACCACCTTGCCACAACACATTTTTCGCACTTACCCATATGTTTACATGTTAAGAACATCCTAACCTCGCTATAGCATATCAACTTTGTTAACCCACCCACCACATACTTACCTCATTTTAGCATCCTTCTGTTGTTGGTTCACTATTAATCATGAAACAACTCCTACTTCCTAACCCCCTACCACCAAGCAGTTGCTTCTTCATATTTACATACCTAATATAACCCCATAACGTTGTCTACTAACACACACACCCATCTCCATAACCACCTCCAACACTTTTCAAATCTTCTACCCTCCTAGATCCACACCCGCCATAACAAGGTTAGGTCGTTATAGCATCTTAACCCCTTGCCCTAACCTTGTTATCTCAATATGAACCCTACAGAAAATCTCACTACATCACCCCCCTCCACCAAGCCACTGCTTCTTCTGCTTTGTCTTCCTATCATAACTCCTCAACTCTGTCAAGTAACACACTTGCCCACCAACCAAACCTCATCGCGCCGTTACCAGCTCCTTTCCTCTCTACCCTCCACCTAGACTTCTACTCTTCGAATTTCACCATCCAACCCCCACAACAAGGTTGGGTCATTAGTAGTCCAAGCCCTACTGTTGTCTTCTCTAGCATCTTAAACCCTAAACCCTCTTGCATCCCCTTTAATTGAAATTGCAATCACATGGCATAACTGCCTCCAACACTTTTTAAATCTTCTACCCTCCCAACTCCACACCCGCCATAACACGGTTAGGTCGTTACATCATCTTAACCCCTTGCCCTAACCTTTTTATCTCGTTATGGACCCTACAGAAAATCTCACTACATCACTCCCCTTCCACCAAGCCACTGCTTCTTTTGCTTTATCTTCCTATCATAACCCCTCAACTCTGTCAAGTAACACACTTGCCCACCAACCAAACCCTGTCGCGCCGTTACCATCTCCTTTCCTCTCTACCCTCCACCCAACCTTCTACTCTTTGACTTTCACCATCCAACCCCCGCAACAAGGTTGGGTCATTAGTAGTCCAAGCCCTACTATTGTCTTCTCTAGCATCTTAAACCCTAAACCCTCTTGCATCCCCTTTAATTGCAATTGCAATCACATGGCATAACTTCCTCCAACACTTTTCAAATCTTCTACCCTTCTAGCTTCACACCCTCCATAACAAGGTTAGGTCACCCTTCTTTGGTAGACCAACAGAACTGCCATCACACTTTCACGAGATGGATATCACACCATGCTTTGGTGTTACCAACACTTAGTCGATCAAGTTTTTCATGTGTGTTTCTTATGGAAACCATCTAATACTTTATATGTTTCATTGAGGGATTTTATAATATTAATAAATATACATATCCAATCACCACATACTTATAGGAGACATATTTTTGCAACAGCCGCCATGCTCCACTTCATAGGGTATTGACTCCACATAGTTAACTAAACATTTATAGTGACATTCATCCACCCCTTCATATGTGCATGCCTTTGAGCAGGTGTACTATCCACTCATGTATACACTCTAGAGTCTGACTACAACAATATGAGGAAAAGTGGTCTTCATATGTTTACATTTGCAAAATTTAGGAGACAACCAGATCATAACCACAACTACATAAAAATCATCACAAAGGATAGCTCATGTTTCTCATCTTCACTTGATCTTCGTCATCTCACCTCTACCATACTACTTCAAGATAACGATATGGTCTGTCATGATTTCACTCTAGATCATAGACCGGGCAGGATCATCCATATCCCCAAAGCATGGAGGTACCTTGGGTAAGATTATGAGCGTGGATGGATTGATCTTCATGTGGGGTGCATTATTTTTAGGGCCCTTTTCCATGAGGATCGTCACGTAGGATTCTGATCTGTTCAGGGATGGTATGAGGTGATGATCACTCTAGATCTCTACCAAGGATGGCACATCTCCCTTCAACATAGAGAACACCAAGCTATCACTATGTGGCTCAAAGATTTTAACAACATCACTCTGATTCACATCCTACACACTTTTGTGACTTGGAAGCTGACACAATGAGCTCATTAGATACATTAGTGGAACCACAACAAAGTAGTACACATCAAGATGATGAAGAACAACACATTGTTACCACATCTAGAGACATATATACACATACCTCTCTAGAGAAGGAGACATCTTTGGATGACACAACAACATCCTCAACACCTACACACCCTCAGGACTTTTTGGAGATACCCATGAGTTTTAGGTATAACACTACTATAACACATTCACAATCATATGGCCTTCCTCATAAGGTATACATAGAAGATGAATTTCATTTTGACTTTTTCAACTGCCTTCCACTAAATAATGAGCTAAATATGAACCATTTAGTGATACACAAAAAATGATGATACCAATTATTGGCATGTTGTTAAACAAAAGTGTAGATATCCATACATTAACAAACTATGCTATAGATGCCTTCAGCATGGTAAAAAATGCTCACATTGAATATGTCTGATGACATGTTATGCATGTAAGGGTCATGATCACATATCATACATATGGACACTCTACATGCACATAAAACTATCCCATGACTCTAAACCATTATTGTTCAAAAATACTCCAGCTTGCACCCGATCTATGCCCCACCACCCAACAAATAAAATACAACAGAGACCCCACAACATGTCACGTGTGAGGATATATGCCAATAGTAAGCCTTCTGTATCTAGAGAATATGCTCACTGCTACAATCCTTCTGTCCCACTCTAAGATCTTCACCCTACCGAGCCAAGGCTCTTCAAATACACATTTCTCCACCCATTGAACCATGCTCCTCTAAATTTAACATGAGGAAACATATCCCTGAAGATCTCAGCTAACATTCCTTTTGCCAAGCCTATTTGATACTATAAACAACATCAAGCATTTATACCTCCACATACCTCACCAAAATGGCACAACCATCAGCTCACTACACCTCACCTTTGACCATCATATTTCATACGGCTCCACCACACTCTGAGGACATGGCTTAGAAAACAAAATACCCCTCCACCATTAAATGCCCATTTGACATCCATGTATCATATATGAGGATTCTCAAGTTACTTCTTACAACATCATTCTCAATATCATCAACCAGCAAGCTTACCTAGACATTGAATACATTCATGTCACTCGACCCTTATCTACCCTTCTCCCAAGATGCACCATTCCAAATCCTAAAATCCTTTAAATGCCAGCTACTCTACTCTATTTCTATGAAACTAAATATGAGCAACTCATTGGTCATAGCATCGCATTCCCATGTGGGGGAGGCTATGCTCAAGCACAAGCCAGCTACTAGATGATCACAATTGGAGCCTCCCTAGCAGAACCAGGTGGATCTGAATGGGTCTCCATCTCAGATTTACCTACATACACTACTACAATATGGGGATACGATGTCTCTTATTTTAGGCATACAACATCAGTTATAAACTGATGACCAAGTGGGAAACACTAAAACTCAAGAATTCTTGATTGGTTCACGTAACCAACGATAATACTTTTTCCCATCGAGATTCTTTATTATAATGAAATTGACAATGTAACACCCACTGGGTAACACATTTATGGTCTGCTCTGACCGTTTGCTCATAAGCTGCAAGAACAACAACTGACATTGTTAATATTTTCTCTTCGATTGGGTAATGGAAAATAATCGACACTAAATAACTTGATTTTGGTTTTATCAGTGATTGAACAATGAAAATTTTAGGTATATCTCATTGGTTTATTGTCAATAATCAAAATAGAATGTATATGTAGTTGGTTATTCACAAATAATCAAATAGAAATGCCTATGTTTTTTTATATAGAAGGTCTACAGACCTACTGTCCGGCTACTAGTCTATATGGTGCCTACAGTTCTTCAGAACTAGAAGTTCTGAAGAACTACAAGTCTCTGCAAGCATTACAGCTTAACAACAGGCTGCAAAACCTACAAGAAAAATATATATTATACAATATAGGCACAAACATGCCACATTCTATTATTTTTTCACTTCAAAATGCACACAAATCTATGAACTCACATCTCAAATTTTTCATTTCTCAGCCAAATTTCAATTTCATACATATATGCAAAAATACACATCATTCTCTTCCTCATCCCTTCACATTCAAATTCACGCACACATATGCACTTAACATTTAGTTCACACTCACAAATACATATCAACATCAGATGCCATCTCATATTTTAAGTCACAATGTATAATAATTATATAACATATATATATTAACATTCAATTCACACTCACAAATAAATATCAAAAATCTGACATCAAAATTTGAACTACCAAAAAATATCAATCAACTATCAATTTTTTTGTTTAATTCCATATTTTTGATGAAATAGTCTGCCCACTATTAATGTAAGTCATTCAGCTGCTCTAATGTATAGGGTTTAGTATTCTCAAAAGAATGCAAAGAGAATGAGACTTATAATTAGATTCAATTACTTATATTATCAAATGAGATTGCTTCATATATATAATACAGGCTAATAACTTACATTCTCTATATATTTGATCTGTTGCGCGTGAGTGACAATCGTTTGCATGTACATCATCACAAATATGTGCATGTCCAACCATTGTCTTGTACATGACCTTGTAGATTTACAATTACGTTAATAAATATAAATTAATCAGAGTTAATCATATATTATACAATTAGAATGAGAAGACTATATACATAAATACTCTTCTAAGTTACTGATTTTTTTATGTACTTTCCCTCTACTGGTACAAAATTCTTTCATGCCACTATAAGTTAACTTAACAAATATATTGCATTACTAAATTGTCATATGATGCAAATATTAACAAATATGTTGGGTGCCGAAAAACTATACTTACGCGTGAATCATCCATTTCATTGGATTTCCCTCATTTGGTGTCAGTTTTTCACCCAAAGGATCAAAGAAATACATAGTCCAAGTCTCAGGAACAATCACTAACAACTGTATATACTTATTTATGAGTGAATAGAAGGTAAATGAAATAAAAATTAAATCCCACAAAAAATTGTATTCATAGTTTAGACATATAAACAACAAGCCAAAAACTTATCTAACATTGAAGGGAGATACGATCATATTCTTGGATGCAACAAAAAGTTGCATCACAGTAGTCACATAATCTTGGACATCACTCAAATCTCTAAGTACAATGCTAATCAATGATATCATTATAAATCCCATATTTTCTATTCCAGAGTCAATAGTCACATAATACAAATGACCGAAATCATATATATATATACACACACACACATATATATATATACAAATATATATGCAACACTCGTTTAATATATAAGAAGAAATGAAACAATTTTTCACATATGATGGAGTATTCATACTCACCGTATCCAAAGTTGTATCACTAATGTGGTAAGCCATAAGCCAATCATACTAAAATAGCTCAAAAACATTTGTCAACACTATAATATTGTCACATTCTATACCTAAAATCTCCTCCCCAAGGTTGATCACAATGGTATATGTTTGGTCTATATTGTCTAGACATATTTTTAACGTCTTGTAGTTAGGGCCTAAGGAGTCACACAACTCATGTGGAATAAAATGTGAGGGTGAAGGCTTCAGAACCCTAGGGGGCTTCTTAGCTGATGTAGGTTGTGTGCATGTATTCTCATATTAGATTCTGATTATTATATAAGTTTTAATATAAAATTTGTCACACTTGAAGAAATATAATGATTCATCTGGGTCACCCAGTAAAGCTTCATTCTACCTCTCCAACTATTATGGCATCTGGGTGCTTATATGGGAGAGGTGTGTTACTCATTCTTGGAAAGACACACATGAATATCACACGAACGTGATAAGTGGGAAGGGAAATACCATGAATCACATCAGAGTTAGAAGCCTCCGCATCTTCCATGACGTAGTATGATGGAACATTGATGGCAAGACATCATTTTCTGGCCACCTAAAATTTTATGAAGCACAAAAGTTAATTTGACAAACATAGATATTGACTTGAGGAATTATTTTATCATAATTTATATATAAATTGAGTTGAATGGAATCTTACCTCAGTCGTTCCATGTGGGTCTAAAGGACAACTCCCAATGCACTCTATGGGCGAGTGATGAACATGTTATGTCACTGTTTGAGAAGCTTGCACCGCCTGAGAAGCCTTGAAATTCTCCAAGGTTGCATCTATCAATCTCTACACGTACTCGTGGTCCACTTCTGCTTTCTTGGATTGTTTGCACTTTTGCTGGGATGCACCAAATTTTTTTTATCTTATATGCAGCTCCAGCTCCCCTAACACGTCTATGACATTGTTATGTCCCTAAAGAAACTATCAATTTATTGTGTGTGTCCTGAGGGGTGAACTTTCCCTCCTTTTCTCGGGCATCCATATCCAACTAATTATCATCAAAAAATGACTAATCACTAAAACTCAACAATCCAGTGAAAAAAGAACACATGAATATTTATTGTGAGACCAAGAAATTTACCATTTTTTAAGCCACCTCCTATGTTGCTTGGACGGGGATGTCTCCAAATTTGTTTTTCCTCCATCCATCCACTCAATATAGTAAGACAACCGTCCAAAAGCACTAGAAGACTCAGCATTAGAAGAGTAGAAGTAGAAGGCCCTTGCTCTTGCTCACGTTGTTGCTCTCATTGTTACTCTCTCATCAAGAGACGTTTATTATAACCACATGAACCCACCAGTGGTTGTGCACATTCTTGTCATGCCTATATTTTTGAGCGTCAAGAAGGGCATGATTAATTCAACAAAGAAATATTTTAAAGTAACCATAAGACAACATAAAAATGTAATTAATTCAATACCTTGAACACATCTATTTTTCTCCGCTCAACAAACTCCTGCTAATCATTTTTATCAATATAGTTTCATTTAAAACATGGGTCATGATCCTTCTTCTCTCCAAAGATGTAGTCTCTTGTAAGGATTCTCCCCCAATCTTTATGTCTTCTCCCAACGAGCTGCATAACATACTTGCAACACAGATTTTCATCAAGTTCATATCGGCCCTAAAAACTTTTAACATTAAACACTATTTAGAAATATTATAAATAAAGAATAGAAAAAGACTATAAAACATAACTACATTTATCTCACCTCTAACTCCCTCCATACAAGGTCTTTGTTGGTCATACTCACTTGTCTCCAATCCTCAATAAGGAGAGGAACTTTGTATCAACCAAGGACACCATAGTAGCTGACAAACTCTTTAATAATCATCGTGCCTACTTAATGGAGTTCAACAACACCCTTCTTCCCTTACCTATTTGTGTCATCTTTAATCACATGTATCCCTCTAACCCCCTTACGTTTTGATTTATCAACACCGTCAACACCCTGGTCAAGACACTCAGGATCCTCATGCTAGTGATTATTGTGCTCCTAGTCAGAGGACATCTATAAAAACAAAAGTAAACATATGAAAGAAGTTAGATTACATGTAAAAAGGTTTGATCACATATAAAAAGTTAGATCTCGTATGAAAAAGTCAGATCACATAACCACAAATAAACATGTTATATAATGTAAAAAAGCCATATCACATATGAACAATTTACCTTAAACTAATATCCATCTCGTGTGATCTTCATGTGTATAGTCATCATTATTAGATTCAACATTTATACTTGGTAAGACAACAGAAAATGGACTAGAGTCATCATACTTTTCATAGTACTCTTCTTCATCAATATGATCTGAAATGAACTATCTTTTCCCATAATGAACGATACACTAATTTTATTTTGCAGGATCGTCAATATATAATACATGTTTTTCTTGTGATGCCATGATAAAGGGTTCACCCTTCTCAACTATTCGCTTAAAATTCACTACTGCGAAGTTGAGTTTGTCAACTACAACTCCTTTTTTGTTATCAACCAATTTACACCTAAATAGTGGAACTTCAAACTATGTGTAGTCAATTTCCCATATGTCGTTAGTGACACCGTAATAAGACATCTTTCCTTCATGTGGAATCTTATCCTTTGCACTAGAAAAATACAATGAAGATGTCGGAAGGGTGACCCCACTATTTTGGACGACACTTTTTTCATCTTGACATTTTGTGTAGTATGAAATTCCATTTATGTCAAACCCTTCGTAAGATGTAACTTGGGTCTTTGTCTTATACACTAGCCATTTGATAGTTTCTATAACATTATTTGATGTTTGATATATTTGAGTGAACACTTTGTTTTCAAATCACCTAATAAATGTATGATTGTGCTCACCAGAAAGCCACATTGAATTGGCTCAGGGATAACTTGTCTTGAGCTCTTTGGTGTGTTCGGTGATATACATACCCACATCATTAGTATTCTATAAAACATACAAGTGTTCTTATCCCCACTACTCATGACTGATATTTATCTATCGTTCCCCTAATATATCTTTGTCGGAATATACATCATATTCATAGTATTAGTAGGAGTATTGGAACTCAAAAAATCATTGCAAAAGTCCATAAGCTCCCTACAAATATATCCCTCAATGATACTCCCTTCAGGGAGACAAGAGTTCAAAACATCACTTTTAAAAAACTAATGTACCGCTCAAAAGGATATGTCTAATGCAAAAAAATTGGACCCAACATTTTCACTTCCCTAGTCAAATGGACAACTATATGTACCATGATATCAAAGAATGAAGGGGGGAAATATTGCTCAAGTTGACATAGGGTAACAACCACTTCTCTTTGAAACTTATCTAGAATCTTGACATGCCAAACCTATGCGTAGAAATGCAAGTACACACGTCGAGTAATACAGGCCTATGTGAGGCCCGAGTCAAACTCAGGGAGACATAGTCTCAGTGACTACTACTAACTACAGTGCGATCAGTTAAGCTGATTAAAAAGTTGAAATGAGTTTGAACAAAACAAAAGAAAATTAAGAGAAGATAAAAATGGTTGATTCGAATGAAATGAGTTCCTTAGGGTAACCAGTTTCACCGCGGGGTCTCGTCGTTTTTCGTTTCTACCGAATTAATATAAATTCCTATTCCTAACCTGGATAGAAAGCCTATAGTCAGAATTTATTGCTTCCACAATGCAATTCACTACCTAAATCTAAGCCAATTCCATGTCTGTGGTAATTTATTCTTAGTCTAGGTGCATTATTGAAAACTCTTAGTTCTTTCCACTAACTGTACATCACCTTTTCCAAGGAACGCGTAGGAAAGCATACAAGTTATGGTTTTCTAACTTTTAACGGTCTGTAATCCTATCAATGGTGATCAAGCAATGATAAGTCATTCAAATCCAAACTTATATATCCAGAAATAGAGAGAATTTGATACTAAATCATGTAGAAAGTTAATACAATGATTTCCCGGGCTACTTCCGAGTCCTAAGGAAAGGAGGGGTTTAGCCCCACATGGTTCTCAGTTGAAAATACATAGAAGGAGAGAAGAAAAATGTGGGAAACATGAAGTAAGTTCATGTAACCCCTGGAAAGAAGGTGCTCCAGTTGATCCTCCTCGAGAAAAGCACGTTCTGTAGTCTTCCGACAATAGAATCAGCCGTCGGAGGTGCTCAAATCTCCCGATTGATGTCCTTCATCTCCGTTCTTTTCTCCCTCCCTTCTCTAGCCGTCGTGCAGTGCAACAAGATGTCCTTTTTGGGTCTGACCATCCTTATTTTAATCTTAGGTCAATTTATGGTACCACACAATGTGGACCGTTGAATCGGGATGACCACTTTAGATTGTTGAAATCTGGCAGGGTCGGTCACACTGACCTGGATTTCGATGGCACCGATGGCATCGGGATCTGATCGTACTCTGGAAAAGTCAGTGCCATTTACTTGGAAGTCGGTGGCACCGAGCTGATGCGAATATTTCCTCTGCCTCTCTAATGCTCTCTCTGTGGCATTGACTGTTGTAGTTGGTGCCATCAACTCTTTTAGTCGACTAAGGCCATGTCCCTGACGTCATCTCGGTGGCACCGACCTGGATGGTCAGTGCGTCTGACTCCTTGGTTACTTGGGAGCTCCTGAAAATGCACAATGTCCATGTATAAGGATGAGAAATGTATAAAATAATATAATTATGATGAAATAGGCATAGTTTGATGCAAATAGATTATACAAGCATATTATGAAGATTTATGCAAATATGATCAACTAATTGACTTACAAATGCACAAAACGAATGTAAAATAGGCTTGTAAAAGCAACTCAAAACCCATACATCAAACTCCCCTAAGCTGAAATCTTACTCATCCTTAGGCAACACCACCTTTGGATCTGATTGAGATTAGTGACCTAAAGGACATAATGCATAAGGTACATCTAAAAAGTCTCCACCGTTCGGTCCTCTTTCCGACCTTTACTGACCACTGAACACTAACTACCATATAGGTGACCAAAAATCTCTATCCAAGATATCCGACCCCCAATCAATGAGACACTATTAGTTAAAGCAGTTAATATGATATACTCGTTCAGTTCATACTTGATGCATCATGTGACATCCTATCTACGTTGCTCTGTTCTCTACCTACCATCTACATGGAAGCAGTTCTCCTAATAAAATAATGAATGAGGAGACAATATCTAAGTGGCCCACCAATAAGAGCAACGAGTAGTTGAAATAGGTGGCTGTGGAAGAATCATGAGCACATAAAATCATTCATGCAATCAAAATTATGATGGACCTATGATGATGCAAATTTACAAAATTTCTCCTAATGCCTAATCATTGGGGTAGAATGATGCATGCACTGCCATTTCATCTTAAAAGTAAGACGAAATATCTAAGACTGCACCATGTACTAACTCTTCTTTATGATTAGGTAGAATTGTGCCCTTATTCCCCATTTTTGACATTGAACTTCCAGAATTAAATATTTTTTTCTTTTTTTTCTTTGTTTTTTTCATTTAAGACCCCTTCTAATCATGATAAACTTGCTTTGGGCTTCTACTTGCACTACACATTGAATGTACGTCAATGCTTTTTTTCTTTTCTTTCAAAGAATGGGCACAATCACTACCGTTTTATAATAGAGAAGAAGCTAAACATGATCTTTATGCAAGATGATATGTAATGCATATGCAACTACACAAATAAGATGTTGTGCAACTACAAAACATGCACTAGAATATTGTTGTACATGTATGTTTTTTTTTGTTTTTCATATTTTTTTATGCACACAAAAGCACACAACTATTTGCAAGATCTACTATGTCATGTAAATGCAATCAAGAGAAAGAATGACAATATGTACTCAATCCTCTTATGGTGGAGTGTGAATCAAAAGTATGCGGTGGGTGAGATCACACAACTAAGAGACATATGCTTTAGAAAAAAATCATATGTCCCTCTCTAATCACCTGTGTACAGGGTAATCAAGGGGTTTCTTTTTTAAATTTTAATTTAAGGTCACGTTAGTATTTGATCAGTTTAGGCTCAACAATCTTTATCAATCACTTTATTAGACAAATTAGATGGTCATTTATGCGCTAATGTCCTGAAGTTGACTTACTCAAGAACTTCCTCAGTTATGTGACTTGATTACTCACAAGATAAGCTCACAATTTTTTTTAAATTACACCCATCCCAGAGATTAATATTTTCAATTGAAACCATGCATTTACTGTTGGGTTTTAGGGGAGACAGAGAAGGCAGCGGAAACAAAAATTTCCTTCTCCCAAACCGAGAATAAAGGAATTGTGTCAACGTCTATACAATAGGAAGGATGGTTTGTAGAGGTGTACCTTATCCCGAGGCTTGCTTGGCGATGTTACCTCGTGGCTTGCGCGGTCTTCACCTCCGGTCTTGGACGGTGTCCGTGCAACTCCTGGTCTCACCGGGAATGTCGGGATTGACAGCTATCCTCCGAGCGGTAGAAGTCTCCCACCTCTGTAGTCGTCCACACAGACTTCCTGGAACTCTGATCGCCTTGTTGCAATGGGCTTCGAAAGGAGTCGTACCCTCCTTTCAGCGTACTAGTCACCGACACACTCTCCTGTAGCTAGTCACTTTTCTGCAGTTGTCTTTCCCTTGCTATGCCTCCCTTATCGGGTAGCACTTGCTCGGGCTCTCTCAGTTACCACAACCAGAGAGAACGACAACTTTACAGAGCAACTTGTGTTTTGATTTGTACTTTGAGAAGCCCCCAATACCCCTATATATAGGAGGGTCATGGGATAGAGTTATCTACCCCGGGCAATGTAGGATTAAAGAATGAGTAGAAGGGTTCGATATTTTCACAAAACAACCAACTGTGCTAGCTAAACCGATCGTTTCAAGCATGAACTGATCGGTTGGGGACCTGAGCCGATCGGTTCACACCTGAACTGATCCGTTGGGTCACCTGAGCCGATCAGTTCACTTCTGAAACGATTGGTTCATTGCCATGGTCAGTTCCCGATTGACTTTTTCTCTTTTGTTTCGAATTGATCCAAATACCAATCCTTGTTCCAATCAAATTGGACAAGTGAAACAAAAAGAAATTTCTCACCAACCTGACTTTCCCAACTTGCTCGTTTGGACCTATTGAGCCTATCGGTTCAACCCTTGAACCGGTTGTCTCAACCTGTCCTGAGTTGATCGGTTCATCACATGAGCCGATCGGTTCACCAAGCTGAGCCGATCGGTTCATCACATGAGCCGATCGATTGGGAGTGTAGACTGTACACAATCAGTCAATTGCAGTTTCAATCAATCTGATACTCTAATCAATCCGTCCAACACCTTGAACACTATGATATTGAGTTATCAATTGATTGAGTGTTTACCTGAACTACTAAACTCCTTTAGTAATCAATCTAAACATTGTTTGTGGATAAACTCCTCTTCCAAGTTAAATCCTATGTGTGTGACTCTACAGGTCCATTTCACATTGGCAGTGAAATTCCATAACACTTATGACTTCACAAGAAAAGAGCGTTGTCTAGTCGCACATCAGTGCTACCCAAGTGAAATAGAAAGTTGGAAAACAACTTTCAATCCTACAATCCATGAATGGTGTTACAACGAATGTATAATTCCTATGTTACTAATGTCATGAATGAACTCAAGGCATGGTAAAATCATCCTTTCAACATTCATCCATTTCCTCGATCTCAGAGCAGACTAGGTGAGATGTGTGTGACATCAATATCACATATTGATTCACACATGCATGCACATGCCTTTCTCAATCCTACTCATCAAGTGGCCACAGACATCAAACTCCCTTAGGAGGGACAAATCTCATATCTATCACTCACCCCTCAAAATCCCCATGTTTCAAAGTCACCCAATCATCACCTTTATAACAACCCATGTTTCAGGACTGCGTCTGATGATGTCAAAGTGTACCCAACGACATGTGTTGAGTGTAGTGATTTCAGGTCAAAGAATCACACCCACCACCATCACTGTGAGAGCTGACTGTGACTACCAAATCATGGTTCCATGTGTCACTCTCAGGGTGGGTCTGTCCGGTACACTTGTTCTCTAACAAGTACCTATGTTCTTGGTTTGATATCACTATATCATGACTAATGAGATTCTTTCATCAACCAACACACAATCTAGTCTTTAGTGTTATTGATGTCTATGGTTATTTCCACAGTAACAACCAACTAGGGACTGAATAAGAATGCATACTCTTAACATCTGTATGATCTCATCGTTTAGGTCCTCAACCCAAAAGCATATGTCATCGAGTAAAAATGTTCTTTAGACATCTATCCTGTTACACTATCATATCAGAAATAGTTGAAACATATAGATCAGAAATTGCCTTTATTATTATTCAAACCATTTACAAAGTATCCCATTACAATCATCATATGACTTGCTCTATGGGCATACATACCAATAGACTCCCACTTGCACTTAGAGCCAGTCATCTAGGAACCTCAGTCCTTGTGACCTAGCATGACCATCATGCTTCTGCTGAGAAATGGCCTTCGTCAGTGGATCCGCTATGTTGTCTTTAGTTGATACATTGCAAATTTTTACATCTCCTCATTGTACAATCTCTCATATGAGATGGAAGCGCTACAGTATGTGGTTGGACCGCTGATGTGATATGGGATCCTTAGCTTGAGCAATAGCTCCATTATTGTCATAATAAAGCTTAATTGCATCACAACTACCGGAAACTACACCAAGTTCAGAGATGAACATCCTGATCCACACAACCTCCTTTGATGCATGTGAAGCAGCAATATACTCGGCCTCTGTAGTAAAGTTGGAAATTGTTTCTTGCTTGGAACTCTTCCAGCTCACAACTCCATTGTTTAGGAAAAATACAAATCCTAATTGTGATCTTTAATCATCTTTGTCAGTTTGGAAGCTTGCATCAGTGTAACCTCTTACAACTAGTTCTTCCTCGCCGTCGTATATAAGGAATTGATCCTTAGTACTTCACAAGTACTTGAGGATGTTCTTTACGACTGTCCAGTGAGCATCCCCAGGATTTGACTGGTACGTGCTCATCATGCTGAGGGCATACGAGAAGTCTGGGCATGTGCACAACATAGCGTACATGATGGATCTGATGGCTAATGCATATGGGATCCCATTCATACACTCCCTCTCTTCACAACATTGGGGACATTGAGCTCTAGAGATGGTGATTCCATGTAGTATGGGGATGTTGCCTCTCTTTGAGTTATCCATTCCCGCTTCAACACTTTGTCAATGTACGTGCTTTGACTTAGTCTAAGAAGCCTTTTAGATCTATCTCTATAGATCTTAATACCTAGGATGTAGGATGCTTCTCCTAAGTCTTTCATTGAGAAAGTATTCCCAAGCCAAGTCTTTACCTTCTCTAAGGTTGTGACATCATTCCCCATCAATAGTATGTCATCCACATACAATATGAGGAATGTGGTCGTGCTCCCACTAACCTTCTTGTACACACAAGGTTCATCTTCATTTTGAATAAAGCCAAACACTTTGACTTCCTCATCAAATCAAAGATTCCAACTCCGAGATGCTTGTTTCAATCCATAAATTGACCTTTGCAACTTACATACTTTATTGGCATTCTTTGGATCTACAAAACCTTCAGGTTGTGTCATGTACACATCCTCATTTATATTCCCAGGCAGTCGATGGTATCAAGCCAGCATCAGGTGCAATGAAAGAAAAGAAAGAAGGCTTGCCGATATCGTGAGGTGTCGATACCATCGACCCGCATCGATGGTATCGACGCCGTCAGATTAAAGTTTGTTTCATATCGACTCTAATCCAATGGTTGTGATATTTTTGCAACCTAACTCGGTGATTATACCTGATGACGGTGGCCAAAAGCAAGGGATCATGGCATTAGCCGCTGCACACATCCCGAGAAGGTGTGTAGAGAAGAACTGAGCCCAGAAGCACGCCCCGACCGTTTTGGAAGCCGAAGAAGACGTTCTCTATCGCCGAAAGGATGTAGATCGCACATTCTATGCCAAGGAATGATTGGATATTCTCCGTCCAGGGGTTTCATCACTTATTCACGTTTTTCTCCATGTTTCCCCTTTCTTCAACCATGTCTTGCTCTGAGATGAACATGCGGGGCTAATCCCCTTTATCTTTAGGACCGGGAGTAGCCCGGGGAAGCATTATATGACGTTTTTATCATAGTAATTTATCATTTGTCTCTTAAATCCATGGTATGATTTTGTTTTCTCAATTACATTATTATGCTTGATCACCATAATGATAAACTAATGCCCTTAATTACTTTGAAAGAAGAATTAATGGTTGAAAAGAGACGAAATTCACATTAATTAACAAATCCCTTGAACAAGGTGATGTATGGTTAATGGTGGAAACCTAGAGGTCGATTCTAATGCACGTAGTTTAGGGTATAGGTTAATACGACGGTGGAACCGACCTAGACTTAGGTAGTGAATTGTACCACGACAGTGGACAATTCTGACTACATGCCACTACCCGGATTAAGAGATGAACCTGAGTAACTATGTGGAAATTCATACAAGGAAAACCCACGGTGAAACTGCAGTCCTAAAGATCTCCCTTTGAATTGATTAAACTAAACACTTAATCGATTACTTTATTTTATTTTTATTTTCTTTTTCTTTTTAAACAACACTCATAACCTTTTTATTGGTCTAGCTGATTGTGAGTAGTTAGTAGTAGTCTACCGATAATTTAGTGTCCCTGAGTTCGACTCGGGCCTCACAAGGGCCTATACTACATTGACGCGTGCACTTTCGTTATACACACGGTAAAATCATGTCACATGGGTAACGAACATCATGATTGAGAGGTGACCCAATGCTATGCATATGAGTTAGAGTAAATTGACCTTTGATTAGCCAGTAAAATTTGGGAATCTGGTTCTATTTAATACAATATATCATTTTATTTGGAATTTTATACCTTTAAGTTATAAGTGTGTTTTCTATTAATTCTAAACACAACTTCAATTTTCACTGATCTAAAGTTTTAAAAACACTAACTCCATTATTTATGGTTGTCTGGTGACTAAGTTACTCTACTAGTGCAGACTGTTTAAGATGCATGTGAGATCACATATCATATTTTAATTCACATGAGTATGGCCATTTATTTCTCATTCTTTCTTTTCAGGTGGCCACGATATCAACTTCTATAGGAGGGACAAATCCCATCTACAATAGTCATAGTCAATACCCATGTGTCACAATGTATCCGAGAATCTCCTTTATGGCAACCTTTATTCAAGGTCATATGGATGATGTCAAAGTACATTTAAGGACATGCGATCAGGTAGTGACTTTAGGCCTAAGAACCACAATCGACTCTAGATATCACTATGAGAGTTTATTCTGACTACCATTCAATGGTTTCCATGTATCACTTTCAAGGGGGGTCTGTCCAACACATTGTTCTCTAAAAAGTTCCTATGTGTTTGGTTTGATATCACATATCATGATTTATGAGATTCTGTCATCAACCAACACAAACTCTAGTCTTATGTATTATTGTTGTCTATTAGCTTACACAATAACATTTGATTAGGGACATAATAAGAATGTATGTACTCTCATCATACATATGATCTCACTATTCATTTCCCCAACCATCATAGATTAGCATCATTCTTTATACATCTATCATGTTATACCATTATCCCATAATTGAAAAAACATATAGATAAAAATTGTGTTTCTTATTAATCAAAACATTTAAAAGATAATCCATTACAATCATCATATGATGATCAGCTCTCTGGCCATACATACCAACAAGATGAGCATTTATTTTTCATGGTTAGAGGCATGGGTAACGACCATCATGCTTGAGAGGTGACCCAATGCTATGTGTATGGGTCAAAGTCAATTGGCCTTTGACCAGCCAGTAAACTTTGGGAATCTAGTTATATTTAATACAATATATCATTTTATTTGGAATTTCAAACCTCTTAAGTTGTAAGTGCATTTTTTATGAATTTTAAACATAACTTTAATTGTCATTGATCTTTTTTTTAGAAACATTAACTCCATTATTTATGGTTGTATGTTCACTAAGTTACTCTACTAATTAGTTCAAGTATTAATATCTAAAAATAAGAATTTTATGTTAGTGTGATTTTGATTCCAATAATTCATAATAATGTTTATATAGTCAATTTTTGGTCCCAAGTGGGATGATTTTATCAATATGGGGTATAATTGCATTTTGGTCCTTGAAGTTCAAATGGAGTGCAAATATACATAACTATTTAAAAACGTGTATTTTCAAACTGGAATAATTATGTATAATAGCTCAAAATTATATTTAGTATCTAAATGCGGTATGTTACAACTCACCTCCCTTATAAGAGGATTTAGTCATGTGATCCATGACTATGTGACCAACTACGGGAAAGCCTTCATCATCTCAGATTGCAACTTTCATGTGTCCTTGAGGCCATGGTGCCTTCAAAGTACCTCTACTATCTAGATCTCCTTATTTTTAAGCTTTTTGACTCTAGTATAAAGGATTTTCATTTGGTACCTCATAAGTGAGGCCATCTCAAATCTATAGGGGTTCAATGGTTAAGACACGATATGGGTCTTTGATACACTTCTTCATAATAGAAACATGAAATACATCATGCATCTTTTAAAAAGGAAGCAAGGCTAGCCCATATGCACACTCCCCAACTCACTGAAGATTCTCAAAAGATATGTACCAAGGACTCGACTTGACCTTAATTCGTTGACCTATTATATGAATTCAAGGTCTTCACTTTTAAAACAAGAATCTACCACAAGAAAACTTGTGTCCATTTAGTGTTAGTCAACATAAGTTTTCTTCATATCTTGTGACACCTTGGTCCTCTTCTTAATCATATCAACCTTCTCAACATATAATTGTACTTATTATGATTTTAGCAAGGATCATTCACCTGCATCATCCCAATTAGGTGATCTACAAGCTCTGCTGTACAAAGCCTCGTATGGTGGCATCCAAATAATGGCTTGAAAACTTTTTTTATATGCAAACTTGGTTAGGGGAAAGTATTAATACTATCCACTACACCAATACATAGCAAACAAAAGGATAAAGGCTTTGAAGATTCATACCATAGACTCAAACTATTCTTTAGTCTGAGGGTTGAAAGGCAATCATGTACCCTACTCATCATGAGTCTTCTTTGAAATCTTGAATGTGAACTTTGGATCCCAATAAAAAATTATCATTATCAAAGTCCCAGGAAAATATACTATCTCTCTAATACATAACCTAGTCATGGAAACTCCCAATCATTGTAGTCATGAAGGGCAAGAAATGATCTGAATTCATGAGTCGGTCGATAATGACCTGAACTGCATCATAGCTCTATTTCTTCTTGAAAAATGTTATGATTAATTTCATAACATTGTTGTCCCACTTCCACTCAGGGATATCAAGAGGTGGTAGAAATCCACCATGTCTTTGGTGCTTAATCTTTATATGGTGGAACATCAATCATTTTTCCACAAACTCTACAATATCATGTTTCATGGTCTTCCATGAAAGTGAGATTTGTAGGTTTCTATCATCTTAGTTGTCCCCATATGAATTGGGTAAAAACATGGGATTATTTAAAAATCGTATCCCTTAAGTCACCAACATTGGGGACCTAGAGTCTCTTACAAAGCATATTTCTCCATCTATGCTTATTTCCACTTCCATCTGATGTTGATCCACTTGCTTCATAATTTCTTCTAGTTTGGGACTAGTCTTATGAACTTCTATTATCTCAGTAATCCAACTATGGGTTATCGAGATTCTATCCATCTTGACTTACAATTTAGGTATCCTATGAGGTTTCCAGTGTTCTGATGCATTATGATTCTCCCACTAAGTTAGCCCATGGTAGCACATCTTGCCGCTCTCTTTATGTTCAAGGCATCCTTGATTATATTGGCCTTGCAAGGATGGTAAGTGATTGTGAGATCGTAGTCTTTGAGATACTCTACACATTGAAGTTATCGGAGATTCAACTATTTCTATGTCAATAAACACTTGGGGATTTTATGATCTAGAAAAACATAAATATCTTCCCATAGAGATTGGCTCTAGACTAAAGTGTAAACAATTTATATGAGATCCAATTTGACACCGTGCCACATAAAAAGAGATCACTCAAAACAAAACACGCGACCAATTACTAAACTTCCAGATTACCAGAAAAATAGTGTGAATTGAAACCGATTTAAACATTACTAAAAAGAATGGAACCATTTACACAAAGGTCCATGAACTTTACATGGGAGAATATACCATATCGGGTGTTTACATATCTATTCAGTCATTGAGGCCACAACATGTATACAAAAGTTGTATTCCATAATTACATTCCATAAACAAACATTGATATATGCCTAAACTCGAGTCATTATACATATTGCCTACATAATACATCCCATGCCCAGACCTAAGAGTATAGGGATGACTCTAGGCCAACTACTAATAACTACTGCTATCCAACCTTCGGTGTCTACTTCTCTCCCATCTACTCCTCCTCAAAAACACAGTCCTGACCACATTGCTGACGACCACCTAAAAAGATGTGGTAACCCATGAGGTGAGACTCATGTACCAGTGAGAGATATAACTCTCAACAACGATTATTGTTACCACAGACATCATATTATAAAATAGGATGAGTAGGTTTGGCTAAAATAATTATTTAAACCGATTACATAGGTTAAGAAGGTTAAGTATATATAACAAATAGGCATAGCATCATGATAAGAAGGAATATGAAGAACATGTATAAGAATTGATTTCTCTTACCGCATTATATAATAACTAAACAGTATAAGAAACAAGGAAAGGGTAAACCTCTAATGTGAAGAGTGTTTAACCCTAAGAAGATATACTACACAGTTGTATTACATATTTTATTACTGCCTTGAGGATTTGAGTCATACTGCTCAAATCCAAGTAACAACTACAAAGTCAAAATTTGTTCCATACAAGATCTTAGAAGAGTTAGAATCCAAGATCTTCTCCCCACTCAGTTAGCATGAGTGAACACCACAGTGATGTATCAGTCAAACTTCCACCAGCGACATATAGTCAAGCTAAAAACACCTAGCCCGCCTTGGTACTGGTCATGACGCTAGACACCAGGGTACAAAAATCTTCTATTGAAGTACAACCATAGTTTTCCTCCAATCACATCAAGTATATAATCATTGAGACATGACCGTAGACATTCTCACACCGAGGTATGACCATGGCCATCCTCAAAATACCTAGGGTGAAGATGACAAGGACACACAATCACTTGCACCTCGCATACTCAATAGTATGTGATCTGAGTTTCCCTTAGGAATACTCATTTCACCATCCAAAAATTTCTGATGGTGGAATGGATCTATGTCTAGGGAAACTACATGAATAAAGTTTCACTTGATTAGTTATTGAATTAAGGATGCATCAAACAAGTGGACACACAAAACCCTAATTCATTTCTAGTAAGCATTGAGATATGAAAACTCTAGGAGATATAAAATGTATGAGGTATAACTTATCACATCACCACCTGAAACTATTCCCTATCACATAATCAAGAGGATTACACTTCCATTAGGGCTCAACCATGCCCAAGGGTCATTAATATCTCCACATCATATTCACCTGCAAGAACATCATTATCTTTCCACGCCTTACCAAGGATCGACAAACAACCATCTTAATTATGATACACATGTTTAGCATGGCATTATATTAACATGTTCACATAGCAACATGATGTGCACAAATCATATCATCTTTTAGATCATGTTTGGTTGCATATCCATGTTGTTTTGACTCAATTATCACTCTCATTCGTGCTAGATTCTATATTTTTAGCTATTCTTGTCTCATGGTTTGGATTGTAGGTACTACATTTTGAAATTAAATGATGAGGAATATATAAAATTATCACTTATTGGATCACTCCTCGAGTATCTACATGTTTTGGGGTTCGAAACTATGCAAATACCACTTTTTACGATATGTAAATCGGACTTACACGCTGAAAGTTATGAGCAGAATACACAATAGCCCAGAACAGCCATTGACATGCGGTGTCTTAAAAAGACACGTCGTGCACCTGAGAGCGTCAAGTAGACTGAAAGTTTCTAGAAAGTTGCATGGTGTGCATTTCTCCAGCGCATGTCATGCACCTAGGAGCTGAAAGTTTCTGGAAAGTTGTACGACGTGCATTTCTTCAGCGCACGCCGTGCACCTGGGAGCTGAAAGTTTTTGAAAAGTTGCATGGCATGCATTTCTTCAGCGCACGCCGTTCGCAGTGTAGATTGGAGCAACTGACGAAGGTTTTTCACGGTGTGCACTTTGGACGCACGTCGTGTCTCTGGTAGTTTGAGCATTTCAAAAAATACGAGTTTTTGTTTAAAACAAAGAGGGAACTTAAGGGGTGGCTATCTCCGGTCATTTTGTGGAAGTTCCCTTGTCCCAGAGCCATAGGACAGTAGAGGAAGGTGATTTTGAGGAGAACAAGGGTGGTTTCTTTCCAAAGGAGCCCATTTCTTCTTCTCTTCTTCTCAATTGTCTTCTCCAAAGGTGCAGCAGAGCTTCTCCACTTCACATAGTTTCTCAGGAGAGGAGCCAGTTCGTTTTGGAGCAGCTAAAGGAGGAGAATTTTTTCCCCAAGCTGGAAGTCCTCCTTCTTGTGGTTACATTTTTGGATCTCTTTGTTTTTCCTCCTCTAGATCATGTTAAAACCTGAATTTTCTGTAGAAAATATGCAAAGCATGATTATGGACGAGTAATTCCCTTTTCTTGGACATGGGAGAGTAGCTCCCATGTCATAGCATGTTTGGAACATGGTAATTTTGTACTAAATACTATGTTGCTTGTTTTTCCACCTTGTGAGTACTAGTTTCTTCCTTTCTACATGTATGACTGGCCACCTTATGTGTATGTTTTATGCTCTTTTGCTTGATCTAAGAAGATAGGTGGGAGAGTAAGGAGGTACTCTCTTGTTAACTCCTTTACCACGAGAGTGGAAATTATGGAGTTGAGGGGTAGGTTTGTGATCCAAAATGAAATTCATATATGAGAATGTTGTATTGAGTTAAGATCGTTGTACTTGCATCGAGTGGTGAAGTGAAACATACAACTCTACTTTAAAACAAGTGCTTAGTATGTTTAAATTTCATGCTCCTATTTTATGCTATGATATTTTGGTGAAATCCTAGGTCTAAGATCCTTCCAAATCTAAATCTTAACCTTTATTAAATGATAATTTACTGTTTTGTTTTAAATCTATAATTTAGTTGTTCTAATCCAATCATCTTGTGTACAATGATCTAGATTATTGAAAATCATAACTCTTGCGCCTATCTAAACAACACTCCTTCTATTCAACCTCAACTACAACTACTCTCGTATACTTGCGAGAAATAGCTAGTTGAGTAAAAGATCATTCTTAAAGATTGAAACTCATTAGTGTAAACAACTAAAACAACACATTAAGGTTACAACAACATTGAGCAGATATTCCATCACCACAAAATTTTTTACAAGAGAACTAAGTATGATCAATCACTATCTTTGGATCACATCAAGGTCAGGTTCAACAAGGTAGGACAAGTATGATTAAGCATCATCTCATTATGTTTATCATAAGTTTACATTCATATGAGGGAAAAGGTAAGACTACAAAGAAAAAGGCATAACATTATCTCTTTTGCATCATCAAAACCAAAGCAACATACCACAAGCATCATCCCAAAACCCATCAGATGTTGAGTAGGTAAAACCATCAGTTATACTCAAGCAAACACCTTGAGAAAAACATCTAGAGAACCATCTAGTTGAGACCTAAAAAGATTCACCATTTGAACCTAGTCAAGCCATCATTTGATAACATAGAAAGTCCCATCAGATGAAAACATAAGAAGCACCGTCTGTTGAAAACATAAGAAACATCATCACCTGAAAGCATAAAAAGCACCATTATTTGTGGAATGCAACCCACCAGTGGTTGTAGCACAATGGATCTCCATCGGTTATGGTGTCTAGTTCCACCATAGGTTATGGTGTGTAGGACCACCATCAGATCATGGAGTTAGAACCTCCATTGGTTGACACCATCGAATGTTGAACATGTAGAGCCAATGATTGGTGATCATAGGTCATAGACCATCGAGTGTTGGAGTCAAAACATCCATTGGTTGATGGACCAGAAAGGCCATCGGTTTTTAGACTCAGTACCCTCATCAGTTCTCCACAACATTGTAAGGCCCCTAAACTTGCTTAATGAGTTGAATAAGCTTAATTATTATAATTGAATTCTTATAACTCTACTCTAACCTTTCTATATTCTTTTAAATGATAATACAAGCTTAAGTTTTAAATTTGGTCCAATTTGGACACTGTATAAGCAAGTTATGCAATTTTATGCACATTTTGGACTTTTATGCAATTTACCCAATTGAGAGGTTTTCTTTGCAATTTATCACTTTCATTATGTTCCTTGGATATTATCTCATCATTCTTGAGCTTTTTGATCTATGGGTCTCCCATTTAATCTTTGTTTCTTAGGTGTTTTCTCTAAGGGTATTTTAGGGTTTACCCCTTCATGGATGAGCTACCTTTAGTAGCTATCAACTAATGAGTTATTTGTTTTTCTTGGAAATTCAAGAAACGAGGGATAGGCATGTCTCTATGTATAGTGTGGGATCTTTTTGTGTGTGTTCTTGTATATTCTTAATAGTTTAAGGCCATGGACACTTGGAAAGATACTAGAACTTCAACTTTTTCTTTTTCTTTATCTTAAAGTTTCATATACTTATCCCTAAGCACCAAAACGAGACATTTTATCTCCACCACTTCCCTCCTTCTACAAAACTCATCCTCCCTCTAGGATACTGCAAATTTCCTATCCAAGGAATAAGAAAGAGGGGATCTTCTTGGAAAAAGAATCTAGGGTTGTAATTGACTTCCTTTTAGGGTTTGAAAAGCTTCCTTCTAGTGATCTTGACCTAAAAGAGTAACAATCCCTTTCTTTCCTCTATTTATTTCTTTTTTATCCTTCCTCCTACCTTTATCCAGGTCGTAACCTTGCTTTTCCATGGTAGTAATTTCTCTAAACCTCTAAAACCCTACCTTTCTTGCTCCTTATGCTTAGGGTTTTCTCATTTGATGAAGAAAGGTGCTAGATGGACAAGTTCATAGCTTATGCTTGGATTTTCTACCCTACCCGCTCGAGTTTTCTTCTATTTGGGATTTAATATTCTCATTATAGGCAAGTTTTATAACTTTCTCCACGTTTATTGATTACCATAAGCTTTTTTTTGGAGAAGGTAAAATATTACTAGGCCACTGCCAAAAAGAAGTATAGGGAAACACTCGTATACTATACAAGTGGGTCTACTCTACAAAACCCCACTGTAACAAGACCAATCTATCCAAACCAGCCATGATCATGGGCTTGGCTTTAACCACCAGGCCTAGATTATGTACAATGACCTCAAACAGGTCCAACAAGTCAGAAAACCTTTGGTCGTGAAGCCTATGGTTATGTTCACGCCAAACAAAAAAGCAAATAGAGGTGAGGCACAGCCCCGAAAACACTCTCAGGGCTTGGTTATCCTTCGTCTTGCTCAAAATCCACGAGCAAGCATCAAGCAGGTTTCTAGGCAGACCGCCACCCCAACCCAACTTGAGGGCAGCTCTGCACCATAGATATCTAGATACATCACAGCCAAAAAAGAGGTGTTCATGACTCTCAGTCTCCCTGTTGCAGAGAAGACACGTCAAATTGGGACTGAAGCCCCTGGCGTACATTCTGTCAAAAGTAGGGAGACGACCCATCACATCCCTATACGCACAATAGCTCCATTTAGGCATGTGGTTGTTATTCCAGAAAATGGGGTCCCAAGGCACCTGAGCCGAACACAGCCCTGTACAAGTGGATTACCATAAGCTTGCTAGCTCATGTTCTTGCTTGAAAATGATGATTCATGCACTAAAAAGCTATGCTTGACTTGGATTTTGATTTTTATAATGTTTCTTATTCTGATTTCAGTTCAATATGAACCTATGATCATGTGTATGTTATTCCTAAGGTATAATATGACTTGGATCAGGTTGGTTTGACAACCTATGGTGCTAAGCACATATCAACCAATGGTCAATTTTAGGGTTTAATGTTGATTTCTTCTATAAACCCATGACCCGATGATGGTACCATTGCAACAACCCTACGGTGTTGTCTTCATGATAACTTATGGTCGAGAGCAAATATTTCAGATGATGGTGATAACCTATGGTCACCCCATTTGGTTAGGTTTTTGATCAATTAGAAGTTTAATGATCAACCATTAAGTACCCTAATAATGTTATCAATCAATGATGACATTAACTTAATATTTGATGCTGATTAATGAATATAGTGCTAATATAACAACCTATGGTGACTTAACGGTCACTAATGATAGTGGATCAGGTCTCCACAACATATTTTGAGTTAATCATATAGTTGTAGCATCAATTAAGCCATAGACCAATGGTTTCTTGGGTCACTTGATGAAATGGTCGGACCTATACTAAAATTTATAGTTTTAACATATGAACTTGACCCAATGGTTAAGATCTAATGCTTATTCATCCCATAAAGTGTAATTATGGACAATGTCAAATGTTGGTCCTAATAATGTGATTTACAGGGTTTCCTTTATATGGTCAACTTAAGGAGATTACTTGTTGACAATGGACGGCTTGTTTTAAATGAACAGTCAGTTGTGGGTTTTACCCTACTCTCAGTGGAACTTTTTGTGTTGTTAATTAAGGGATGTATACGGTTAGATGGTGACTCTTTCTAGAGAACAAATCAAGGAATTCATTGGTGTTTTATCCAAGGTGTTTACTTATGTAAACAACCAATGGTCTTACCTTTTAAACATCCAATGGTTCTGGGTGACATAGTGGTATGGAGATATGGTTAGAAAGATGATGGAATAAATGGAGGGTTACCCTTAATAATGTAGTCTTACCTATTCACTCATATGAATAGAAGGAATGATAATCATATTGTGTTGATATGTAACCCTAATGAGGTATAGCTTGTTATACCTAGCTTTAATATAACTAAGTGATGGTAATTGGGTATGAATAGCCCTTGAATGACTAATACAATCATGGAGTACTATGTTACTATTGTTGAAACCCTAGTATGCTATGGTTACACCTTGATTTATGTGTGGGTTCATACTTGAGAATAGTATGGAATGTGATGGTGATGCTTCAACTTATGCATTCATGATCCAATGGGGGTGTCGTTAGTTAGGGTTTGGGTATGAGTACTGATTAGTAACATTAATATAATTTATCTTGTGAAATTAACTCTAATGAAAATAGATAAAGATGAGTATTCATGTTTAACATTCTTATATGATGGAATGATGGTGGAATAACCTCCTTAACATGATCATAACTTATCATAGGCACATTGTTGATACTTTCTTATGCTAAACATGTACATTATGAATATGATGAGGGTTAATCATATCTAGATTCCTTGCATGTTGATGTGATAAAGGAATGTTCTTAATGTTAATATAACCCTACTATGATTGTTTACGAATATCTCTTAGCTTATTAATGCAATATTGTGTTAATCTAGTGTATTATATATAAGTGATGTTGTTGAGCCTTGTTATAAGGCATTCAAAGATAATGATGATCTTGCGGGGAATAGTATTATGATATTAATGACCTTTGGGCATGGTTGAGCCATGAATGAGGTGTAATCCTCTTCTATTGATAAGGGTTGATATCCTGTGATATTGTGAAAATGATTTATATCTTGTGATAGTATGATGGTCGTAATGACCTTTGGGCATGGTTGAGCCCTGAATGAGGCGTAATCCTCTTGTGTTGATAAGGGTTGATACCCTGTGATATTTTGAAAAGAATTTATGTCTTGTGATAGTGTAGTGTAGCCTCATGAATGGCAAGTGAATAGTACCATGTGATGATGAGATGAGAAATTATGTTTCACATTTTTATATATTTTGAAGTTGTGATATTTATATGCTTTCTAGAAGTGAATTAGGGTTTGTATGTCCACTTGTTTGATGCAGCCTTAATTCACCCAATTAGCATAACTAATCAAGTGAAAATCTAATCATGTAGTGCCCTGTGCCAAAGATCCATCTGAGTGTCAGAACTTGCCCGATGGTGAAATGAGTATTCCTAAGGGAAACTCAGAGTGCATATTGATGAGTATGCAGGGTGCTTGTCATCCTGAATTCAAGTGTTTAGGGAGGATGACTGCGGTCATACCTAGCCCTTAGTTTGAGAACGGTTGCGATCGTGTCTCGGTGATTATACATGTGACAAGATTGGAGGACAACTACAGTTGTACCTCAGATGGTAGGGTATGCATACCCACCTCCTTTCACTAGTGTCGTGACCTGTACTAAGGACGAACTAGGCAGTTAGGAGTTTGACCTTATGTGTCACTGTGGCAGACCCGTACTGGCCGGGGGCGGAGAAGAACTTGGGAGTTTAGCTCTTCCTAGATCTTGTATGGCACTGATTATGACCAAGCAGTGGTCAGTTGGAACTTGAGTGGTATCCTGAAATTCCTTAGTGCTTAATAAAAGATGTAATATAGCCATGTAGAATATTTGTTTAGGGTTATAGACGGCATTTCACATTGGATGATAACCCTTGTTTGTTATCTTTATATAAAGATGATGCTTAGTGAAATTAAGAGATAGTATATATACTTAGGTTGTGGATATGCTTAAGATTATAGATGCGTACATACAATAGCTATGCTTGTGTTGATAACAATTCTACTACTACTGATTATAATCATGATGCTAGCTATCTCATGTTGTTAGTTATGTTTAGCATGCTAGCCATGCCCTTGTAACTAGAGATGCATATACTTCTAATCATGCTTATCCAGATAGTTATGCTTATGTTGTTAGCTCTTCTTATGATGTTGATATGTTCAGCCAATTAGACATGCTCATGTTGTTAGCTATGCTATGTTACTAGACTTGCTCATGATGCTAGATATGCATATGCTACTGAATTGCTTATATTTTCAATAAGATAAAGGATGATAGTCTGGCTAATGATGATAGTAATTATCTTCTCCTTTGTGTATTTTGTTAATCATCAGTATTGATGATCTTATTTGTTATATCTCATTAAACTACTTAACTATTTAATTACTTTAAAATGTTTTAATCAACAAACATTGTTGGAGGTTATATCTCTTGCTGGGACATGGGTCTCACCCTTGTGGTTCGCCACATTTTTTTAGGAAATCAAAAATGACGATAACAAAATCTTGAAAGTAAAGAGGAGCTATAGTAATGAATCTTTGAGAAAGTTGATTAGATGTCTAGTGTGTCCTAGAGTCATCCCTGTACTAAAGTTTGTATATGGTGTTTCAAACGAATTGGAATTCAGTTAGCATGTTAATGTTTGTTGTGTGGCATATACAAATATTGTTCTCATGTGTATATATGTTGTGGATAAGGTGTTAGAACAATTTGTATTAAATTCTTGACATAGTATGGATATAAGAAAGATGTTGGGCTCTTATGCAAATGTTTCAGAGCGGGTGTTGATGTTGACATTTGTTTTAATTTATCCATATTTTTGGGTATGTTGTTAATTGGTGATTGGTTGTGTTTTGAGTAATCTCATTTAGTGTAACGAGTTCTCACAAGTTGGTATCAGAGCTTCAGGTTCATCGAGTCTACATGGACACTAGAACTTAGGACTAGGATGAGGTCAAAATTAGGAATATGACAAAATATGGTGCATACTGCCTAATCTCATTGAAGAAAAGGTAAGTATGAAACTCTTAGATTGTTATCTTTCTGATTACTCTGATCAAGTAGTCATTTTGAGAAAACCTAAAGAGCATAACGAATAAGAAATCATGGTGTGAATATCTCAATCCTACCTTAAAGAAAATGAGAACTGCATCATTATCTATCAAAACTTGAATGTTTGGTAACTATAAGAGAAAGATACAACACCATGAAATCTAAATCTGAATACAAATAAGAAAAAGAAGAGTTCTTGAAGATGTGATTCAAGAAGATAATAAAGTAAAAGACAAATAAGTCTATGCTTATAAAGTGATTCAACGTATGAAATCCACATAAGATGGAGAGAACTCCAATGATAAGTATAAAATGAGAAGATAAATGAGAACAATGACAAGGGAATAAGGTGGAACCTGAGTTAATCTCAGAGCAACCTATGTGTGTAAGAAAGTGTCAATGTAAAATAAGCATGCTGTTTGAAAGAAATTAAGGAATATGATCCATGTTTAATGAAGAAAATGTGGAATATGATGATTTACCTATTGATAAGTGGTTGAAAAACAAAATAAAATAAGATAACATACCCAAGTGTGAGAAATAGTCATCAAGGAAGGAGTAATGAGATATGTTAATCATGATTATTCCTATACTAATGGCAAGGAACCTGAACTGAAAAAGGTAAAATGATACATTAGAAGTTGTAACCTACAAAATGAAAATAGAATTGGTTACCTTTTTGCTAGTGACCCTTGAAAAATGTTGCTATGATGTGGGAAGTGTGTTTCCCTTTGAGTGTTTCCTTTCCAGGGCACAACTTTCAAGTGGATCATTGCCACTTGGTATGTGTGGATTCATTGTAAACATGAGGGTGGATAGCTTATTATAGCATAAGGTTGTTTGCACTATGGTTCCAAGATAATAAAGTTTGTGATGATTTTGCTTTTGATCATTCCAATCATTAGGAAGACTCCTATTATATGTCTTGATATTTTTTATGTTGGTAGAAGTGGATGAGATAATGATGTGAGTTCCTTATAGAACATGAGGTGGATACCAAGGTAATGAATCCTAGTATCCAAGATGTATCAATAGTATGAGAAATATGTGAAGGTTGGAGATATTTATTAAATGAACATATCAAGTATTCCTCCCCTTTAAAGAGAAGGAGGGAGAGTTGATGATGACCCTCTAAATGTTGTTTGGAAGGAAAAACAAAAGTGATTCTATAATGTTGTGTATGGTTCAATGATAGCTGGGCAAGACCACTATCAAGGATAGATGGTTTGTTGGTCAATAGATATGTGATACTGTGTTCCTTTAAGATAAACCTATGATCAAATATCAATGAATAAGAGTTAGATTGGATGACATAATTCACATGACCATGATGAGTTTAGAGTTATGTCATTTAGACTAACCAATGTATAAATAGAATTTATGAATAGGAGGAACAGAGTGTTTTGGTCATGTAATACAAGTTATATCAAGATTTGAATGATGACATGTCAAAGTATTTCAAATACGGTAAAAAATATGATCAATATTTCTTCAAAAACCTTATGGTTACCGAAGCACCAATAGCTATGAGAAAAGTTGAACAAGAGTGAGATGGAGTTGATTAAATGTCTTTATAGGATCATGATACGTCTTCTAAGTAGGTTGTGTAAATCCTAGTAAGGTGAAGATAGTGTTGTTGTTTCAACCCTAACAAGGTTGACTAGGAATGATGTTTCCTTGTATGGAATGACTGGTGCCAACCTCAACATTTCTTTTGATGCTGAAAAAGAACTGACAAGTGTTCCAGTGTCAGTGTATGTAGAAGAAAAAAAGGATGGATACATCGCCTTTTTTATGCTTCAAGGAATGGTATGGGACACATTCCATGATTGGTAAAAATCTAGCAAGTATGACTTTTGAGTAATGTGTTGATACAATAGAAATAATTTCAGTATGATAGCTAGAATTTAAAGTTGAAAGTTACTATTAGATTTGTACATGTGGCACAACAAGTTTCTGTGTTCCATAGTTGCATCATCTTATGTGGGGGTTTTTGTGCTGACACAAGATGAGATATGTATGAAGGATGTGACATCACCATGATATGCAAGTAACCATGTGAAGGTAATAGGATAAGGTGCAAAGGAAGTACCCATCTTTGTTTACCTTGGATTTTGGGGGCGATATCGATTTAGGGGTTTATAAATGTAAGGCCCCTAAACTTAATTAATGAGTTGAATAAGCTTAATTATCTTAATTGAATTCTTGTAACCATAATATAACCTTGTGATATGATTTTAAATCATAATACAAACTTAAGTTTCAAATTTGGTCCAATTTGGACACTGAATGAGCAAGTAATGCAATTTTATGCACATTTTGGACTTTTCTGCAATTTACCCAATTTAGAGGTTTTATTTAGAATTTATCACTTGAATTATGTTCTTTGGATAGTATATCATCATTATTGAGCTTTTTTAGCCATGGGGCACCAATTTAATCCTTGGTTTGTAGGTGTTTTCTCTAAGGGTATTTTAGGGTTTACCTCTTCGTGGATGAGCTACCTTTAGTAGCTATCAACTAATGAGTTATTTGTTTTGCTTGGAAATTCAAGAAACGAGGGATAATCATGTATCTATGGACAGTGGTGGAGATGATTTTGTGTGTGCTTGTATATTCCTAATAGTTTAAGGCCATGGACACTTGGAAATATACTAGAACTTCAACTTTTTCTTTTTCTTTATCTTAAAGTTTCATATACTTATCCCTAAGAACAAAAATGAGCCATTTGACCTCCATTACTTCCCTCCTTATACAAACCTCATCCTCCCTCTATGCTTCAGAGAATTTCCTATCCAAGGAAGAATAAATAGGGGATCTTCTTAGAAAAAGAATCTAGGGTTGCAATTGACTTCCTTTTAGGATTTGAAAACCTTCCTTCTAGTGATCTTGAGATAAAAGAGTAATAATACCCTTATTTAATCCTTTTATTTATTTTTTATCCTTCCTCCTACCTTTCTCCAAGTCGTAAACTTGATGTTCCATGGCAGAAATTGCTCTAAAGCTCTAAAACCCTACCTTTCTTGCTCCTTATGCTTAGGGTTTGCGCATTTGATGAAGAAAGGTGCTAGAGGGACGAGTTCATAGCTTACGCTTAGATTTTCTACCCTAACTGCTCGATTTTTCTTCTGTTTGGATTTCATCTTCTCATTAGAGGCAAGTTTTGTAACTTGGTCCACGTTTATTTCTTACCATAAGCTTGCTAGCTCATGTTCTAGCTTGAAAATGATGATTCATGCACTAAAAAACTATGCTTGACTTGGATTTCGATTTATATAATGTTCCCTATTCTGATTTCAGTTCTAGATGACCCTGTGATCATGTATACATTATTCCTAAGATATAATATGACTTGGATCAGGTTGGTTTGACAACCTATGGCGCTAAGCACCTATCAACTAATGGTCAATTTTAGGGTTTAATGTTGATTTCTTCTATAAACCCATGACTCGATGATGGTACCATTGCAACAATCCTATGGTGTTGTCTTCATGATAACTGATGGTCGAGATCAAAGGTATCATATGATGGTGACAACCTATGGTCACCCCCTTTGGTCAGGTTTTGGATCAATTAGAAGTTTAATGATCAACCATTAAGTACCCTAATAATGTTATCAATCAATGATGACATTAACTTAATATTCAATGTTGATTAATGAATATAGTTCTAATATAACAACATATGGTGACTTAATGGTCACTAATGATAGTGTATCAGGTCTCTACAACCTATGGTGAGTTAATCATATAGTTGTAGCATCAATTAAGCCTTAGACTAATGGTTTCTTGGGTCACTTGATGCAATCGTCGGACCTATACTAAAATTGATGGTTATAACATGTGAACTTGACCCAATGGTCAAGATCTAATGTTTATTCCTCCAATGAAGTGGAATTATGGCTAATGTAATATGTTGATCCTAATAATGTAATTATAGGGTTTCCTTTATATGGTCAACTTAAGGAGCTTACGTGTTGACAATGGATGGCTTGTTTTAAATGAATAGTCGATTGTGGGTTTTACCCTACTCTTAGTGGAACTTTTTGTGTTGTTAATTAAGGGATGTCTAGGGTTAGACGGTGACTCATTCTAGTGAACAAATCAATGACATCATTGGTGGTTTATCCAAGGTGTTTACTTATGTAAAAAACCAATGGTCTTACCTTTTAAACATCCAATGGTTCTGGGTGACATAGTGGTATAGAGTTATGGGTTGAAAGATGATGGAATAAATGGAGGGTTACCCTTCATAAGGTATTCTTACCTATTCACTCATATAAATAGAAGGAATGATAATCATATTGTGCTGATATGTAACCCTAATGAGGTATAGTGTGTTATACCTAGCTTTAATATAATTAAATGATGGTAATTGGGTATGAATAGTCCTTGAATGACTAATACAATCATGGAGTACTCTGTTACTATTGTTGAAACCCTAGTATGCTACAACCCGATGGTTACACCTTGATTTATGTGTAGGTTCATACTTGAGAATAGTATGGAATGTGATGGTGATGCTTCACCTTATGCATCCATGATCCAATGGGGATGCCATGAGTTAGGGTTTGGGTATGAGTGCTGATTAGTAATATTAATATAATATATCTTGTGAAATTAACTCTAATGAAAATAGATAAAGATGAGTATTCATGTTTAACATTCTTATATGATGGAATGATGGTGGAATAACCTCATTAACATGATCATAACCTTAATGTGTTAATTGGTGGTTATCATAAATACATGGTTGATACTTTCTTATGATAAACATGTGCATTATGAATATGATGAGGGTTAATCATATCTAGATTCCTTGCATTTTCATGTGATAAAGGAATGTTCGTACTATTAATATAACCCTACTATGATTTTTTATGAATATCGCTTAGCTCGTTAATGAAATATTGTGTTGATCTAGTGTATTATATATAAGTGATGTTGTTGAACCTTGTTATAAGGCATGCAAAGATAATGATGATCTTGTGGGGAATAATATGATGATCTTATTGACCTTTAGGAATGGTTGAGACCTGAATGAGGCATAATCCTCTGGTGTTGAGAAGAGTTGATACCCTGTGATATTGTGAAAAGAATTTATGTCTTGTGATAGTATGATGACTAGTGTAGCCTTATGAATAGAAAGTGAATAGTACCATGTGATGATGAGATGAGAAATTATGTTTCACACATTTTATATCTTTTGCAGTTTTGATATTTATATGCTTGCTAGAAGTGAATTAGGGTTTGTATGTCCACTTGTTTGATACAGCCTTAATTAACCCAATTGGCATAACTAATCAAGTGAAACTCTAAACATGTAGTGCCAAGTGCCATATATCCATCTGAGTGTCAGAACTTTCCAGATGGTGAAATGAGTATTCCTAAGGGAAACTTAGAGCACATACTGATGAGTATGTGGGGTGCTTGTCATCCTAAATTCAAGTGTTTAGGGAGGATGACTGCAGTCATACCTAGCCCTTAGTTTGAGAACAGATGTGGTCGTGTCCTGGTGATTATATATGTGATGAGATTGGAGTACAATTGCGGTTGTACCTCAGATGGTAGGGTATCCGTACCTACCTCCTTTCACTAGTGTTGTGACCTGTACCAAGGACGGACTAGGCTGTTAGCAGCTTGACCTTATGTGTCACTGTGGCAGACCCATACTGACTGGGGGTGGAGAAGATCTTAAGAGTCCGGCTCTTCCTAGATCTTGTATGGCACTGATTGTGACCAAGCGGTGGTCAATTGGAACTTGAGTGGTATCCTCAAATTCCTCAGGGCTTAATAAAAGATGTAATATAGCTGTGTAGCATATTTGTTTAAGGTTATACATGACGTTTCACATTGGATGATAACCCTTGTTTGTTATCTTTACATAAAGATGATGCTTAGTGAAATTAAGAGATAGTAGATATACTTAGGTTGTGAATATGCTTAAGATTGTAGATGCATACATATAGTAGCTATGCTTGTGTTGATAACTATACTGCTACTATTGATTATAATCATGATGCTAGTCATCTCATGTTGTTAGTTATGTTTAGCATGTTAGCCATGCCTTTGTAACTAGAGATGCATATAATGCTAATCATGCTTATCCAGATAGTTGTGCTTATGTTGTTAGCTCTTCTTATGATGTTGATATGTTCAACCAATTAGACATGCTCAGGTTGTTAGCTATGCTATGTTACTAGACTTGCTCATGATGCTAGATATGCATATGCTACTGAATTGCTTATATTGTCAACAAGATAAAGGATGATAGTCTAGCTAATGATGTTAGTTTTTATCTGCTCCTTTATGTATTTTGTTAATTATCGGTATTGTTGATCTTATTTGTTACATCTGATTAAATTTCTTAACTATTTAATTACTTTAAAATGTTATAATCAATAAATGTTGTTGGAGGTTATATCTCTTGCTAGGACATGGGTCTCACCCTTGTGGTTTGCCACATTTTTATAGGAAATTGGCAATGACTATAATAGAATTGTGGAAGTAAAGAGGAGCTATAGTAATGAATCTTTGAGAAAGTTGATTAGATGTCTAGTGTGTCATAGGTCAAGGAAGCAAGAAAGAGGTGTTCTTTAATCTCTAGAGAAATCTCCACCACAAAACACCATGAACATGGCCAAGAAGAAGGAAGAAGGAGGTGAGGTATAAAAGAAAATGAAGGGAAAGAAGGATATCTTACTTGCTCGGGTCAAGAACAAGAAAAGGAAGCTCCACAAGCTCTAAGAGAGGGTAGATCTGAACCTTAGTTGCACATGCAAGGAGATCGACCACCTTCCTCTACCTTGGGGACCTTATTCTCCACCTAAGAAAGGAGGGATGAGCTATAGACATATTGGAAGATAAAGGGGTCCAAAGGGTTCATTTTCATGGAAGGTAGGAGGTTTATAAAGCTATGTGAGAGAGAGAAGAGAAGGTTTAGGTGTTCTACCATGCTTGCCAAGTGCCCATGGCGAAGGAACATCACATCTTTGCAATAAGAAGCTCCATAGGTTGTGGAGTCTACAGGGCCATAAAATTTTTGGACTCCCAAGGATTCCACTGAGTTTTATCACTTGGTGACCATAAGTTCTTGAAACCCTAGGTCACTAGGTGGAAAACCATCAATTGAAGCACCCTTCCAAGAAAACCATTGGTCCAAGGAGCCTCAAGAGACAAGACCATCGACACTCACCATCTAGAGAGTAGAATCCATTGTACACACATAAGGAGGACCATCAGATGTCACCCATTAAGGGGGACCATTGGTTGAGGGCCTCCAAGGTACCTCATCCATAAGAGCAAAACCTCGACTTAACCTTAGAAAGGCATCACCACCAAAACAAGGTGCAACCAAGTGCCCCATGGCACAACAAGTTCAAACACGATAAGAAAACATCTAAGGAACAAAAAGAATGTGATAAATTGCAACAAAACCTCAGGTATGGGTAAATTGTAGAAAAGTCCAAAATGGGCATATAATTGCATAACTTGCACAAAAAGTGTCCAAACTACACCAAAATTGAAACTTAATCTTGTCATATGATATCAAAGCACATCACAAGGTTTTATTAAGGTTTTAAGTATGTAATTAAGGTAGTCAAGCATGTTCAACCACTAAGCAAGGTCTGGGGCCTTACAACTATAAACCCCTAACAGGGATTTCACCCCCAAAATACTATGAGAACAAAGATAGGTACTTCCCACCCATATTGTCCTCTAACTCCTACGTGGATTCCTACACACTAGGTTGATGCCAAAAAAACCTTCACTAAGACTATATCCTTCTTCTTCAGCTTCTTCACTCTCCTATCCAGGATGCAAGACAGGACCCTCAACATACGACATATCATCCTCCAAATCAACATCTACTGGATGTAACACCTACTCTATATCCACATATGGCACTTACTCAACATGGAGACATGGAATATAGGGTGCAAACCGTGCAACTTTGGCAGTAACTCAAGCTTCTATGCCACCTTCCCATATACCTAGGAGCCAACGTATCCTTCTTACCAAACCTCTAGAAACCTTTCAGAGGGGAAACCTTAAGGTACACACATTCTCCAACTTACAACTATAAGGTCCTACGGCGGTTTTCGGCATACAACTTCTATCCATCCTGAGCTACTTTAATCTATTGTTGTATCACCTTGATCTTCTCTATAGCTTGTTGCACTAGCTTGGGACTAAAGAGTTGATACTCACTTGTCTTGTACCAACACAGTGATGACGGACAATGCTTCCCACAAAAAGCTTCATAAGATACTATGTCTATTCTCCTTTCATAATTATTGTTGTAGGCAAACTCTATCAAACTTAGATGCACATCCCAACTGCAAACTTCAAAACAAAATTTCTCAATAGATCTTCCAACATATGAATGGCCTCTCTGAATGAGCATTTGTCTGTGGGTGGAAGGCTGTGTTGAACCACAATTGTGTCCCCATCACAATATGAAGAAGCTCCCAAAAATTACTTGTAAACTGTGGACCTATGTCAAATAATATAGTTGTTGGGATATCATGCAGGACAACTATTTCATCAACATATATTTGTGCCAATTTCTCTATTGTATACATTTTCTTGACTAGAAATAAGTGAGATGACTTGGTAAACCTATCCACTATCACCTAGATGGAATCATAACCCTTGGTTGTCCTAGGAAGACCAACCACCAAGTCCATGGTGATATGATCCCATTTCCACTACGGTACCAACAAATTCTACAACATTCTTGCCATTTTCTGATGCTTAGCCTTGACCTGCTGATAGTCTGGACACCTAGACACAAACTCTGACACATCATGCTTCAAGTGTGGACAACAATACAAATACTTCATATTATGATACATCTTGGTACTTCCAGGATGAATCATGTACATTGAGGAATGAGCTTCCTAAAGAACCATCTTCTTCAAGCCATCAACATCTGGAACCACTGTCATGCCATGGAAACAATGTGTCCCATCCTGTCTCATGGAATCCATCATGCTTCCCGTTTCCAAACTATGCTCTCATCTTCTGAATCACAATATCATTCTGTTATCCATATTTGATCTGCTACATCAACATTGTCTTAACCTACAATTGTGCCAATAACCCTGCTAACAAGGAAACCTTGAATTGTACGTTCATCTGGCAAACTGAGACTAACATATCTCACTTGTGACACACCAAAGCTGATAATTGTGCCCTATCTGTAGATGATAATGAAGACGACTTCATGTTCAACACATCAACCACCATGTTATCCTTTCTCAGATGGTAGTTTATCATGCAATCATAGTCTTTGATTAACTCCATACATCTTCTCTGCCTCATGTTTAGTTATTGCTTCAAAAAGATATATTGAAGGTTCTTATGGTCAGTGAAAATTTGACACTTATCCCCATACAGATAGTGCCTATAAATTTTCAAGGCATGTAATACCATTGCAAGGTCCATATCATGCGTTAGATAGTTCTCATAAGTTGTCATGAAGCAAAAGAAATCACATCCTTATCCTGCATCTGCACACATCCCAAGGCATTCTTTGATGGATCACAAAAGACGATATACTTGGCAGTACTAACATAGGCTTTCTAGTCAACTTCTCCTTCAACAACTGGAAAGAACACGGACACCCACCATCCCAGACAAAAGGAACATCTTTTCTCATCAACTTTGTTAGGAGTAGCACCACAGAACTCTAGTTCAAGATGAATACCCTATAGTGGCTGGACAAGCCTAGGAAGCTTTGAACCTCCATCAGTGTCTTGGGATGCTCCGACTCCAGTACTGATTGTACCTTCTTCGGGTCCACACAAACACCCTTAGAAGATATAACATGACTAAGAAAGGACACTTCAATCAACCAGAACTCTCACTTACTAAACTTGGCGTAAATTTTTTTTGACTCAACATCGTCAACACTTGGAGAAGGTATTGTTCATGTTGTTGACAATCTCTAGAGTATATCAAGATATCATCTATAAATACAACCAAGAAATTATCAAGGTCTGGCATGGATACCTTGTTCATCAGATCCATAAATGTTGTTGGTGCATTGATTAACCTAAACGACATTACCACAAACTCATAGTGACCATACCTAGTCCTGAAATCAGACTTAGGTATGTCTTCCTGAAATCAGACTTAGGTATGTCATCCACCTTGATCCTCAACTGGTGGTAACCTGATCTCAAATCTATCTTGGAGAACACTATGTTACCTTTCAATTGATCAAAAACGTCATCTATCCTCAGAAACAGGTACTTGTTCTTGATAGTGACCTTGTTCAACTCCCATTAATCTATGCACAACCTCATAGATCCATCCTTCTTCTTTACGAACAACACGAGAGCACCCCAAGCGAAATTTCTCAGTTTGATGAAGCCCTTCTTGAATAGCTCTTGCAACTATTTCTTCAACTGCTGCATCTCTGTCTGTAACGACCCCGTCTCCTGGTAACCCCCAATTAAGGGATATCCGAAGGATAGAGCCGTTATTCCATTAACAGGATCAAAGGTTCGACAAATAATCCATAACAATTAATAAACTTTACCAACTAAACTCAAAACTGGTATAAAATTAAACTTTGTTTACCTTTTTAAAATATGGGATTTCTAAACTTCTATCCATGAAGATGCTACTCTAACTAATCCTCCTGTGCACATTAATTCTCATTTAATTCCACATATGCCACTTTACTGTTTGTTCTTTTCATTTGTACCTAAAACACCGACAAACAAAACGTCGGTCAGTATATCGAAATATACTGGTATGTGGGGACAACCAAAAGTTTGCACATATGGATAACAATTTAAATATCACAATCAAATTATTTAACAAGCCAATTTACACTTTTGAGTATGACATTCTCCACTGCTTTTGCCCTAACCCTGGCATACCCACCTTAGGGTGCCCTTTGCCAATGACTTAAGGCCACCTTCTCAATCCCGAGCTTGGTGCCTGGCGGTCACCACTCATGGTGCCCACTAGTCATGCAATATCATAGGCCACCTTCTTGGTGCCTGGGGTCACCACTCAAGGTGTCCATTGGTCTACCCATCTGGGCCTGACCTTTGGCATCATCCATCAGGGTGGCATGTAGGTGTGAGAATCCATACTTCTATTATTAATGTCATAATAATAGTGACTTTATAATTTGCAAATATGAACATCCAAACTGATAATTTGCAGTCAATGCGATCAATCATCCGGCAACCATGCGGGAAACTAATGTGATTATTCATAAGCGTAACCACATACCTGTCAAGAAGACTCCGATGCAGGAATATTCCAAACAAGCAAGTAATCCAGAATCAAGAAAGTACACAATTCAATCATGAAATATTCATTCAATATTTTCTATCATTGATCATGGCATACAAAACTAATAGACCTACTTGTGCCTTAGGGTTACTAGCCTTTTTAGGTTTTGACTATAATTAGGGTTTCACTTCCTTTTTATTACTTTTATCTTACTTTTATCAAATATCCATCAAACCCTAATTATCTTGTCTTATTTTCCATTAAGGTCCTTAAGATTAGGTTTGGACCACGAAAACCCCAATTATTCATCTATTCATTACAAAAGATGTTAAGGTTATCCTTTAACAATATTTAATATTATTTTTGGACTAATAACACCATTATCTATCAGTTAAGTCCATCAAGCCTCTTTTCATTAAAGCTACTATTTTAATCCTTTTAATCCATGTCAAACTCACTATTACCATTTATCACCAATTCATAGCCCATTATGATCTAAGTCGCATATGAATTCGTTTTGTCATAATTTTACCCTTTTATTCCTGAGAAAACCCTAATTACTACCTTGATTCAATCAAAAACCCTAATTTCTATATTAAGGTCCATTATCCACAAATTAAGGATTTTAATGCTTGAAATAGCTTAGATTCAGCATATTCCACTTTAATCATGAATTTAGTCAATTAAAGCCATTAAGAGTCGATTTTACCAATATTAGGGTTTCAAGGCCCATTAAAGTATTATTCATGCATATTAAACTCGCAATTAAACTAATTACATGCAAATTCATCCTTTTCCAATCTTAATGATCCTTTTTATCATTAACTGGCTAATATTAACTTTATATACTCATTTAACCCTTTCTAACTCATTAATCATCAAAGGTTAGGGTTTTTCAATGATTAAACTATTATAGATAGTATCTCTATATACTTTTCGAATTGCATAGGGAATCAGGCTCCAATTATATTTTATTTAGGTTCCTCTCGATTTTCTGAGCAAGGTTCATGTATAACATGTCCTTATTCGACCTACCATTTATTTACTATGAATTAAACAAAATTTTCTTACCCTGGCCAATAGGAGGTTGCCACGTAGGCCCTTGCATGCAACGTTGGCTGATTTGCTTTAAAACATTTCGAAATCCCGTTTTTGCCCTTGACTTATCCATCCGGCCCAGCACAGCGTGGAGGGCATATTGGTCCAATGTCTCCCTCCTTTCTTCAACCTCGCGACTTGCCTTTGCTGTCGCCCTAGCGGCTACTTGTGCCGCCTCTCATTGCCTCTCTTTACTCCCTCGACCTCCGGCGATGCTCCCGCTAGCTCTGCCAAGCCCTCACACACCCAGGGCACTAAAGAACCGCGAACAAGACGATCGGTTGCTCATCCATTATGCCCAGCACCTGCAGCCGTCACTGCTGCTTGGCAGCGGCTGTTGTGCATGCTTCGGGGCGCGGCCTTGATGGCTAAGCCTTGCTCTAACCTCGGGGCACGTCCAGACTCCCTCTTAGTCCTGCTTGGTCTCCTTGTCGTGCCAGGATCATCTTGCCTTACCCTTCTAGGGTTTTGAACGAAAAAGGATGTAGAGGAAGAAGAAGAAAGAAGAGAGGGGTCGTGGGATCTCTTCCTGGACTCGAAAGGGCTTCCCCTTTATATAGGGGAGGTCATTCACGCCCTAAAACGTTGCTCCAAGAGAAACCGAGTCCCAATGATTAAAGGAAACCTTTTCCTTCAAGGAGAAACATATTCTCTCTCTCCTTTTCTTCCTTTGGATATTTCCTATTACTTGGTTATATAGGAATACGAAAATTCCTTCCCTTATACTCTTTAGTCTTTTCTTTTAATTCATGGATCACGAAATTATATTCTCTTCAAATAGGAAATACTCCTTTTTATCAAAATTACATAATTGAGGGATCATGTATTCCCATTATCTCTTTATTTTATAATTATGGTATTTTCTCTTTCTTCTCCTTTATTGGGGTTCCTTGGATCCCAAGGAACTCGAAATTCCTCATTAAGGATACTCATTATCCTTCTAGATGCATCTAAATGCATTATACTCATTATCTTGTTTTATTTCTTATTAAAATATTTCCTTTTGTGGATTTCTCTTTATTTCTCTCTTATTTTCCTCGTTAGTGTTCCTTTTATTGTTAGGAATTATTGGGATACGAAATTCCACTAAGGATTTCCCATTTATACCTCTTTTCACATATTTTCCACATTTCATCAATGTTTTCAATTTCTTTATTAACAAGGAAATACTTAATTGATATTTTCTTTTCTTATTGCCTTTTCTTTGCAACTTTGGACTCCTTGGAACCCAAGGAATCTAAGAGGCACGAAATCCTCTTTGGATTTGCCTTCTAGAGGTTTCCACCCCTTTCTAATCTCAAATTCTCAGTTATTCATTAATTAATTGAATATCCTTGTTATTGGGCCCAATATCCAATAAAGCCCTCAAATCAAACAACAAGGCTATTGTAAATGAAATCCATTTATTCAAAATAGATTATATCATTTATTCGTTCAAAAAAAATCTTTATTATGAGAAATTATATTTCTCAGCAAATGAACCCGAAATTGGGGTTGCAACATCCTTCCCCTCTTATAAGAATTCTGCCCTCAAAATTTCATCAAACAAGCAAACAAAAAGGATAAGTATTTCATATGTCCATCATGGCTCCCATGTGGCTTCACCCTTTCCATGGGGTTTCCCAAGAACCTTCATATTCTTCCATCTGATTTCTTTCTTACCTTGGTATATCATACCCTCATAGGTGACTCAGGACATTTCAGCCTCTCAAAAGCTGAATAGGTTCAGGGCTCAACACATGGCTTGGGTACCTCACATAGTGCTCTAGATAAGACTTATGTAACACATTACACATCATGTTATCCTGAGGGTCAAGGATAAACACAACCATCTCCACCAATCCATCTCAAATGGACCCATATATCGGGGACTCAACTTTCTCAGCCGTAGCCTAGAGGGGTCGGATAACATATTATCCCATAGTGAAATGCATGTCTGTCTACTTTGCATCAGCTCATGACTCATGTCACCATTGGGCTCTCTCTTGGCCATTGCATGATCAAAGCGACTTCATCTAAACACACTATGGTTCTTTTCTGACCTTCGCGAGGCCTTCTTCACCAACATCATCTTAATGAAGTGGTGACCGACACAACCTCTCTATAAGACTTCTTGCATCCCGATAAAGGCTATGGTGGTTAACGTCACATCTTAAGAACTGTCTCCATGTATCACCCTGAATGAGCACACATGCTCACCTCAGACCCTCTAGTCTGGATTGTACTAACCATTAGTTAGGGGTGACAAACTATACTTATCATCAAGTCCTTCATGTATCTACTTCCAACTTATGGAAGTGAACCCTTAGGTTATACTCAAGAACTTTTGAACTTGCATCATGGTGTATTTAAACCATCTCTTTCTCTTATAAGTAGTTCAACCTGGTCTGTCCCTTGACAGTACTCTTTCTTTCTCATGTCATTTAGGTAAGGTGATCCACCATAACCCACACTGCATCTTGTCCTTCCTTGGTCAAGGGGAGACTTACCACCATATCCATAGTGATGGACTCCCATTCCCTCTCGGGAACTCCCTTTACTTTATATCTATGCACTGGGTTAATGGTGTTCGTCCTTCACCTCCTGGCTTGCATGGCCACATGCTACATGCAACTTTATTTGAAGCATCCAGATTGCTACCATCACTTACTATCTTTGCAGTACCAAGGTATATCACGACTTCCTGTATTGTTATGATTCCTCAAGCTTGATACCTCGGAAACCCTAAACCACTCTCAAAAGGGTTTTATTACCTTCCTATCCAAAGAAGTGTATCTGAGGTTCTATCACCATCCTTTTACTACATCGAGGACTAAACTGGCTATCCAAACAACCATTAGCTTGTTCAACATATCTTATTATATCCGAGTGTTAGCCAAAACACATCTTCTTTCCAAACTTAGGGTTAGCCAACAACCTCAACTTCTTCTAGTTTCCAACTAAACTAGGCAGTTATATCTCAACCAGAGTATTCATTACCACCTCTCATCCTTAAGTGTTCGGTAACATACACCTTCATGTATTATACTTATCATCTCATCTCAAACTCTACGTCTATCTTCATTAAGAAGCTCTGAGCTCATATTCACTGTGATCGAACTCGACCTTGGTTAATCTGCAAATTCCACAATATCCTTATAAGCTGACTACACTACCTCTCTTAGTGTTCGTGAACCATCCAAGTATAATTCACTTCACCAAGGTATGTTATCATCTCTATCCTCATACCTTATAGCTACGTTCCAACTTCCATCATCTTTATTCTTTGGTGTAAGGCATGCATACTGTCCTATCTTTCACTCCCATAATAAAAGGAAATAAGTATTTGGCTACAGTCCAAATACATAGTTCTTCCTGTTCCATGAGTAGAGATGGTACATCCCACCCTTCCAGTACACCTTTAAATCTAGGTTGAAACGTGCCACCTATGTCTCAAAATCACATTCTTCTCGATATCAAAGTTTACTTTCATGGAAAACTGGTCTCGAACCTACTTGGGTCACAATCCTTGGTCATCTCCTCTAGGTTTATAGGGTGCTGGCACTTTTGGGGTCATCCCTCTTCCCTTATGCATCCAGAGAGTGCCCTACTCATCTGCCCTTTAGGTCCCATGAGTTTATGAAGGTGATCAATCTCCTAATCCATGGCCCTCGGACAATGATAGTTCTTACCTCCCGACCCTATGGTCATGTGCAACTAGGGAATTAGGCAACTCCTCCTTCCATTGGTCTTATCCCTACCTGACCCTAGGATAGACTTAGGATTTCATTATAGTACATGTTCATCTTAGAACCTTACCCAAGCCTTCATCATCTCTCTCTGCATTCCCAACTGACTTTCATCCCTTCACAGGGGTCATGGCAACCTGCCTACCTTGGTCAGGCCCCACATCGGTTACCTTCATGGTAACACATCCACATGTACTTAGAGATGGTAATCAATGGGTCTACAGGTTCATTCTCATGCCATGTACTTTTCACTTAGCACCTCTTTAGGTTACCTCTAAACCAATAAAATCGGTATACACCCTACAACAGGGTCCCTCTCCCAGGATGGGAGGAAACTACTCCTTGATAATAAAGGATCACAAGTGTCTTTAGGGTTTACATTCACATGAGCATGCTTACACCAACAACTACTACGGCACAAGCGTACCCACAAAACCATGCTAGGTCGCACTTGTTCGCATCCTCAACATTACATCAACTCAGTCGTGAGGGGTTCATCAAACATACCCTTACCTTAAGGGGTTTTCCTTTACCTCTACACATTAAGAGTACCATGCTCGAAACTATAGAGACTCAAATCTCACCATGAGCATTGGATACACTGCTTCCCCTCTTAGGCCTAGGAACCCTAGGTTCGCCTCTGGGTGTCCAACTGCATGCTCATTCTCTTAACCAGGAATCCAGCATGTCCAAGATATGTCATGTACTCCCATGATCTTTCTACTTAAGTAACACTTCAGAGTTGATTCCTCTTCCTGGACAACTACTAGGTATAACGCCTCACAACTGGTGCCCTAACCTCCTCATGGTCTAAAGCACTCTCTATCTCATCTAGTAGGTAATCACTTATACCATAGGTACCAGAAGAATCATCCTCCCTCTAGGGTCAAGCTAACCAAGACATCATCATCCTCCAGGGATCATGCATGAGGCAACCATTATCATCCACTTAGGTCGCATCATTCTCGACTCCCACTGTTTCTCAAGTTTCGGGGTTTTAGGCTTCCCACTTTCTTGGCCGAGGTCTGCTCCCTCTCTCTAGAGCTAATCCTACAACCAATCTCTATATAAGAGGTCATGTCTTAATGAAGGATCAAGCTCATAAGCATACCCCTACCTTAGTGAAGCCTATACTCGAACTTATGTTTACTCAAGGTCATCCATAACCCCTTATTCTTATCTCACCATGATCCCTTGACTAGGGTTTCGTCAAGATATACCCTACCTTCCTATGCCTATAGGGTAACTATAGGTTCTCCTCTAACCTCATCGATGAAGGAGCTACCCTTCGCTCAATCATGCACGACCCTCTCCAGGGTTGGGTCGCCAAAGGTACTAGGTTATCCAACCTCTCATGGCTCGTATGACGATCCCAAGGCATGTCCAACCAAACACTCGGTCTAACTTATCATGTCATCTCTATCTCTACCCTTCACTTAGGGTTAGGGTTAACATCATCCTCAAAGGATATGCCAGGTATCTACTTTTGATGGAGGCCTTTACCTCCAAGACTAACTCTCTCTACTCATCCTCCTTTCAAGGAGTTCTATCCTCAGGTCTCTCCTGAGGGCAGTGACAACTCGTGTCATACGACCTAAGCATGTATCTATTCCTTTACGCTTACTCTATTAAGCTTATGTCCATGACATCTTATTTACATGCTTTTTATTAATTTGGTGGAGGATTCCTTAATCCTTATCAAACTTACCCATACCTCAAGAGGGTGAGGAAGAGAGAGAAAACCCTAATCCTTAAGGTCCTTAACAGAATTTGAGTTGAGATGGGATGAACAAGATGAGAGAGTCCTAAAGGTATCTTATTTCGATTCATACCCTAAGACTTTGGCCAGGCAGTCACACGGATCCGGGAGTCCTCGTATTCTGACTAGCGGTGCGGAGGAAAATCTTGCCAGCCCCCAGTCGTGATCCTTTTCTAGACACCTCTGTCTTTCGGGTAATCCTCTAATAACTCCCTTGGGTTCTACGGAATTTGTAAAATTTAATAATTATTAAAGATTAGATGAGGAACCTATGCTCTGATACCAATTGTAACGACCCCGTCTCCCGGTAACCCCCAATTAAGGGAGACCCGAAGGATAGAGACATTATTCCATTAACGGGATCAAAGGTTCGACAAATAATCCATAAAAATTAATAAACTTTACCAACTAAACTCAAAACTGGTATAAAATAAAACTTTGTTTACCTTTTTAAAAGATGGGATTTCTAAACTTCTATCCATGAAGATGCTACTCTAACTAATCCTCCTATGCACGTTAATTCTCATTTAATTCCACATATGCCACTTTACTGTTTGTTCTTTTCATTTGTACCTAAAACACCGACAAACAAAACGTCGGTCAGTATATCAAAATATACTGGTATGTGGGGACAACCAAAAGTTTGCACATATGGATAACAATTTAAATATCACAATCAAATTATTTAACAAGCCAAATTACACTTTTCAGTATGACATTCTCCACTGCTTTTGCCCTAACCCTGGCATACCCACCTTAGGGTGCCCTTTGCCAATGACTTAAGGCCACCTTCTCAATCCCGAGCTTGGTGCCTGGGGGTCACCACTCATGGTGCCCACTAGTCATGCAATATCATAGGCCACCTTCTTGGTGCCTGGGGTCACCACTCAAGGTGTCCATTGGTCTACCCATCTGGGCCTGACCTTTGGCATCATCCATCAGGGTGGCATGTAGGTGCGAGAATCCATACTTCTATTATTAATGTGATAATCATAGTGACTTTATAATTTGCAAATATGAACATCCAAACTGATAATTTGCAGTCAATGCGATCAATCATCCGACAACCATGCGGGAAACTAATGTGATTATTCATAAGCGTAACCACATACCTGTCAGGAAGACTCCGATGCAGGAATATTCCAAACAAGCAAGTAATCCAGAATCAAGCAAGTACACAATTCAATCCTGAAATATTCATTCAATATTTTCTATCATTGATCATGGCATACAAAACTTATAGACCTACTCATGCCTTAGGGTTACTAGCCTTTTTAGGGTTTTGACTATAATTAGGGTTTCACTTCCTTTTTATTACTTTTATCTTACTTTTATCAAATATCCATCAAACCCTAATTATCTTGTCTTATTTTCCATTAAGGTCCTTAAGATTAGGTTTGGACCACGAAAACCCCAATCATTCATCTATTCATCACAAAAGATGTTAAGGTTATCCTTTAACAATATTTAATCTTATTTTCGGACTAATAACACCATTATCTATCAGTTAAGTCCATCAAGCCTCTTTTCATTAAAGCTACTATTTTAATCCTTTTAATCCATGGCAAAGTCACTATTACCATTTATCACCAATTCATAGACCATTATGATCTAAGTCGCATATGAATTCGTTTTGTCATAATTTTACCCTTTTATTCCTGAGAAAACCCTAATTACTACCTTGATTCAATCGAAAACCCAAATTTCTATATTAAGGTCCATTATCCACAAATTAAGGATTTTAATGCTTGAAATAGCTTAGATTCAGCATATTCCACTTTAATCATGAATTTAGTCAATTAAATCCATTAAGAGTCGATTTTACCAATATTAGGGTTTCAAGGCCCATTAAAGTATTATTCATGCATATTAAACTCGCAATTAAACTAATTACATGCAAGTTCATCCTTTTCCAATCTTAATGATCCTTTTTATCATTAACCGGCTAATATTAACTTTATATACTCATTTAACCCTTTCTAACTCATTAATAATCAAAGGTTAGGGTTTTTCAATGATTAAACTATTATAAATAGTATCTCTATATACTTTTCGAATTGCATAGGGAATCAGGCTCCAATTATATTTTATTTAGGTTCCTCTCGATTTTCTGAGCAAGGTTCATGTATAACATGTCCTTATTCGACCTACCATTTATTTACTATGAATTAAACAAAATTTTCTTACCCTGGCCAATAGGAGGTTGCCACGTAGGCCCTTGCATGCAACGTTGGCTGATTTGCTTTAAAACATTTCGAAATCCCGTTTTTGCCCTTGACTTATCCATCCGGCCCAGCACAGCGCGGAGGGCATATTGGTCCAATGTCTCCCTCCTTTCTTCAACCACGCGACTTGCCTTTGTTGTCGCCCTAGCGGCCACTTGCGCCGCCTCTCCTTGCCTCTCTTTACTCCCTCGACCTCCGGCGATGCTCCTGCTAGCTCCGCCAAGCTCTCGTGCACCCAGGGCACTAAAGAACCGTGACCAAGACGATCGGTTGCTCTTCCATTATGCCCAGCATCTGCAGCCGTCATTGCTGCTTGGCAGCGACTGTTGTGCATGCTTCGGGGCACGACCTTGATGGCTAAGCCTTGCTCTAACCTCGGGGCACGTCCAGACTCCCTCTTAGTCCTGCTTGGTCTCCTTGTCGTGCCAGGATCATCTTGCCTTACCCTGCTAGGGTTTTGAATGAAAAAAGATGTAGAGGAAGAAGAAGAAAGAAGAGAGGGGTCGTGGGATCTCTTCCTGGACTCGAAAGGGCTTCCCCTTTATATAGGGGAGGTCATTCACGCCCTAAGACGTTGCTCCAAGAGAAACTGAGTCCCAATGATTAAAGGAAACCTTTTTCTTCAAGGAGAAACATATTCTCTCTCTCCTTTTCTTCCTTTGGATATTTCCTATTACTTGGTTATATAGGAATACGAAAATTCCTTCCCTTATTCTCTTTAGTCTTTTCTTTTAATTCATGGATCACGAAATTATATTCTCCTCAAATAGGAAATACTCCTTTTTATCAAAATTACATAATTGAGGGATCATGTATTCCCATTATCTCTTTATTTTATAATTATGGTATTTTCTCTTTCTTCTCCTTTATTGGGGTTCCTTGGATCCCAAGGAATTCGAAATTCCTCATTAAGGATACTCATTATCCTTCTAGATGCATCTAAATGCATTATACTCATTATCTTGTTTTATTTCTTATTAAAATATTTCCTTTTGTGGATTTCTCTTTATTTCTCTCTTATTTTCCTAGTTAGTGTTCCTTTTATTGTTAGGAATTATTGGGATACGAAATTCCACTAAGGATTTCCCATTTATACCTCTTTTCACATATTTTCCACATTTCATCAATGTTTTCAATTTCTGTATTAACAAGGAAATACTTAATTGATATTTTCTTTTCTTATTGCCTTTTCTTTGCAACTTTGGACTCCTTGGAACCCAAGGAATCTAAGAGGCACGAAATCCTCTTTGGATTTGCCTTCTAGAGGTTTCCACCCCTTTCTAATCTCAAATTCTCAGTTATTCATTAATTAATTGAATATCCTTGTTATTGGGCCCAATAGCCAATAAAGCCCTCAAATCAAACAACAAGGCTATTGTAAATGAAATCCATTTATTCAAAATAGATTATATCATTTATTCGTTAAAAAAAATCTTTATTATGAGAAATTATATTTCTCAGCAAATGAACCCGAAATTGGGGTTGCAACACTGTCGGTGCCATATAGTATGGTGCTTGTTCTATGGGCTCCATTCTAGAAATAAGATTGATCTCAAAATCAATCTCTCTAGGAGGGGGAACACCAGGAAACTCTTCAGGAAAAACATCTGTAAACTCTCTAACCATAGGCACCTCCTGGATATTAGGACTCCCCATCTTAGTATCCATGACATGTGCCAAGCAAGCCTCACACCCCTATCATATCAGTCTCTCTACTGTCATAGATGACACCAAGCACGTCAGAATAATATTCCTATCTCCTTGGAAGACCCACGAAACAACTCCCTCATGGAACGTCGCCATCTTGGAAAAACAATACAAGACCACCCAATACTTATCTAATATATCCATCCCAAGGATCAAATCAGATCCATTCATGTCAAGTGGCATAATGTCCATTTAAATGTTTCATCCCAAGAAAGAATAAATGCAAAATGGACACACCTCCCACAACTCGACAGAACCAACAAGAGGGGTTTCTAAAAAAATACTACTAGATATATTAACAACAGGCAGACAACAACTACTTATCACCTCTCTGGTGATAAAACAGTGTGTCACACCCAAGTCAAAAAAAAAGATACAAAGAAGAAGTAGACAAATCAAAATGAAAAAGTTACATCTGACCTATCACGGCCCATGGACGAACCACCCCCTCCAGATGACTCATTGTGTAGAATCGAGTTTCCGCTTGTTGTCATCCACATCCTTTGTTGGAAAATCTAGAGGATCCTACCTATGACGCCTGACCACATCCTCTGCCACCACCGCTACCAAATTGCTATTGTCGACAACCTCATTGACTTTTCTACAGTTGATGTGCTACTTCCTCATCCTTCATAGGGTAGAACAGCTTGGTATGCCCAATATGTCCACACTTATAATAGGTATTAGCCTCATACCATGGCCAAGAAGGCCCTATCACCGATACCAATGATGTGCTACGAGCTCCTATAGGTGGAAAGATATGACATCTATCGTTGCTTGGGGACCACTGTGACGGCATCACTGATCTTAGATCTAAGAAAACTGAACACTGATGTGACTGAGTTGAAGAAAACCTCATGTTCTTAAATCCACCAAAAGACTGCCCCTGAAACTAAGTCAACCTCTTCTTAGCATTGGCTTCACACTTTTCAACAACAGTACATTCGATCCTCCTCACCAAATCCACAAAGGTAACAAACATCTCCATATTCTCCAAACCAGACACTGTCGTCATCCACTCCTTACTCAACCTCTTCTCAAACCATTTGATCATCTCCTTATCTGTTGTTTCCATGTGAATATAGAACCTCAATAGCTCCATAAACTTTGCCTCATACTCATTGATTGTCATCGATCCAGACCACATATTCTCAAATTGCAATATCTTCTCATTCAGATATGTCTTCAGGAAGTATCAGTTAACAAACTCTTGCCAAAACTCTTCCTAATTGATCACCACTCCTGTTCTCTTCTCCTCCTCTAAGGCCCACTAGTAGCCAACACTACCCTTCAGCAGCTATATTGCATGCTTCACCTTATCCTATTCTGGGATATTGAGGATCTTAAAAGCCTTCTCAATCTTTGTTAACCAGATATCCCCATCCATCGGGTCTTCCGTACTGGCATACTCGATCTCCCCCACACGTCTCAACTGCTCAAAAGTCTTCCCAAAACCCTGGGAAATTCCGCATTAAGGACGACAACCCTATCTTGTGATACATGCGCTCAATTCGCTAGGTGCATAATCGTGGACATAAGCTATTCAAAGATGGACTGGAAAGCGATGTTGGCCATGGTTGCTGGGCCAAACTCAGGCATTGTGGGCTGCTCTGGCCCCATCTCTGACACTCTATCTTCATGTACCTGCCTTGTACCGCCACTTCTTGGCACAACAAATCTACTCTCATCATGCTCTCCATACATATCTATATAAGCATAAGCTATAATCAGATATGTTGGACAATGTAAGAAAATACACGAACCTAATTCCTATGCCCCTGTAGACTCAGCAAACCTAGAGCTCTGATACCAAGCTTTAAGTATGACACCTCGCCACACAAAATGAGATCACTTGAAACAAAACACGTGATCAATTAATAAACTTCTAGAATACCAGAAAATAGGGTAAATTAAAACCAATTTAAACATTAGTAACAACAATACAAATATTTACATAAAATTCCATGAACTTTATATGGAAGAAAATACCATATCAGGTATTTACAAATATGTTCAATGGCTAAGGCCACAACCTATATACAAAAGTTGTATTCCATAGTTACATGCAATAAACAAACATCGACGTATGCCAAAACTCAAGTCGTTATACATATTGTCTGCAAAACACATCTCGTGCTAGGACCTGAGAGTACATGAATGAATCTAGGACAACTACTAAAATCCATTGCTACCCAACCTTCTATGTTTACTACTCTCCCAATTGCTCATCTTCAATAGCACAGTCCTGACCATGTCGTTGAAGACCACCTAAAAAGATGTGGTGACCCACAAGGTGAGACTGATGTCCCAATGAGAGATGTAACTCTCAACAACGATTGTTATTACCACAGACATAATATTATTAAACATGATGAGAAGATTCATCTAAAAGAATTTTTAAAATTGATTACACATGTTAAGTAGGTTTAGTAGCTACAACAGATAGGCATGGCATCATGATAAGAAGGAATATGAAGAACATGTATAGCAGTTGATTGCTCTTACTACATTATATAACAACTGAAGAATATAAGAAATGAGGATCGAACACCTTCTTCTAACTTGGGCACCTTCTTCTCCAACTAAGCAAGGAGGGATGAACTCTAGACAACAAGGAAGTGAAAGGGGTCCAAAGGGTTCATTTGCATGGAAGGTAGGAGGTTTATAAAGCTATGGGGGACAAAGAAGAGAAGGTTTAGGTGTTCTACCATGTTTTCCAAGTGTCCATGGCCAAGGGACATCACATCCATGAAATAAGAATATCCATCTATTGTGGAATCTATAGGGCTATTAGATCTTGTCCTCCCAGGGTGGCCATCTAGGTTTATCACTTGGTGAGCATAGGTTCTTGAAACCCTAGGTCACTATGGAAAATCATTGATTGAAGCACCCTTCCAAGCAAACTATATGTCCAAGGAGCCTCAAGAGAGAATACCTTCAACCATAAAAATCTAGAGATAACCATTTTTTGTAACCACCTAAGGAGGACTATCAAATGTCTCCCATCCAGGGGGGCCATCGGTTGATGGCCTCCAAGGTAACTCAAGCATGAGAAAACCCCAACTCAACCTTAGCAAGGTATCACTTCCAAACCAAGGTGCAACTAAGTGCCCCCTAGCACAAAAAGCTCAAAAATGATAATAAAACATCTATGGAACAAAAATCATGTGAAAAATTGCAAGAAAAACCTCATATAGGGGTAAATTGCATAAAAGTCCAAAACAGACATAAAATTTCATAACTTGCACAAACAATGTCCAAACTGGATCAAAATTGAAACTTAAGCTTATCACATGATACAAAATCACATAAAAAATGTTTAATTGATGTTTTAATCATGTAATAAGGTAAATAATCGTGTTAAACCACTAAGCAAGGTCTGGGGCCTTACATCCTGGCCATGGGTGGAGTAGTTTTCTTCATTCGTCTTCATTTTCCATGATCCATATGCTATGACTTTTCTTCTCTTGTATAAGGACACAACCTAGACATTTTTTAGTGAAATCATTGAAGAGTTAACAATTATTTCCTTCAATAGGTTGGGTCAAGACTGGAGTAGAGGTGAGGCACTCCTTCAGTATTTCAAAGCTAGCTTGATACCGAGGAGTCTACACAATTTCTCTATCCTTTCTGTCCAACTTGATCAAGGGAATACATATCATTGAGAAGTTCAGGATGAACCATCAATAATAGACTGCTAGTCTTAAGAAGATTTAGATCTCAAAAGGATTTTGAGGTGCATGCCACTGTTGAACAACCTCGACCTTTATAGGGTCCCAACAATGTGGCCAACAGAGAGAACATGCCCTAAAAATGTTACTTTAGAGAGCCAGATTTCATGATTTGAAAATTTAGAATATAAATGATGCTCCCTGAGAGTGTTCAACATGATCCTCAAATGTCCTTGTTGTTTCCCAGATGTTTCAAAATATATGATTACATTGTTGATGAAGGACACAACAAAAGAGTCAAGGTGAGGCTTGAAGACTCTATTCATAAGGTCCATGAAAAAAGAAGGAGCATTTGTCAACCTTAACAACATGAAAATGGATTCACATTGATTGTAGTGAGTGCGAAATGTGGACATGGAGATATCAACTTCTTCAATTTTCATATGGTAGTAGCCTCTATGAAGATTAAAGTTCTAGAAAATTATAGCCAACTTCAGCTAATAAAAAGGTCAGTGATCCTCAAAAGAGGGCATTGATTCTTGACTATGACCAGAGTTATCATGCCATAGTCGATGGAACATTCACATGGACCCATCCTTCATCTTGATCAAGAGGATAGGTGCAACCCATGGTGATACTTTGGGACTGATGAAGACCATGCCAAGGAGTTCTTGTAATTGCTTTTACAGTTCTTCTAGTTCTGTTGGGGCCATGTGGTAAGGGGCCACTACTACAGAAATAGTGTTCAGTGTCGCTTTTCTGGACGTCGGTTATTAAGGAAAACTGACGCATATAATATCAGGCATCGGTTATGCAGGCAAACCGACATCTATATTCGAAGACCATCCAGACACGGGTACCGCTTTGTATTCAGCGTCAGCTGACTATAACCGACTGACGCCTAAAAGTGCCCGCGAAATCCAATTTTCGGACGAAAAAAATTTGGGCCACATACAGCGTCGGTGTTTTAACTATTAACCGACACCTATTTAAAATGAAATTTTACGCGAAAAGTTCCACTTTAGGTGTCGGTTATCCTTGGATAACTGACGCTGATAATGGTTCCCGCCAAATAATTTAGGGTAAAAGTTTTCTATTTGGGCGTCGGTGTTTTACTAATAACCGACGCTAAAGCATAATAGGCGTCGGTTGTGTAGATAACCGACGCCGTTGATCAACTTAATAGACCTGATACCTGACTCTTCCCCCTTTCTTCCTATTTCATCGTGACTTCTCTTCTGTGCTGCTGCTCGCCGCCGTTCTCCCAAAATCACCCATCGTCGGTTGCTGCTGCTCGTCGCCGCTGCTCTGGTTCTCTTCTGCTCACCGGCGCCGCGGCCCGCCGCCCGCCGCTGCTACTTCTTCTCTTGGTGCTTCTCCGGCCGGCGCCTGCTGCTTCTCTGACCATCAGTTGCTTCTGCCCGCCGCCCGCCCCCGGTCGTTTGTTGATGTCACTGCCACTGCTGCTCTAGCTCCTCCACACGCTGCTGCCGCCGGCGGTCCTCTCCACACTAGCTCCAGGTAGCGCTACCTCTCCTTCTCCCCAGCTATTTACCAACATGCAGCAAGCACGACCATGGCTGTGTTGGCCTACCACGGCTGTGCTGGACAGCACGGCTGTGGTAACGGCCGTGGTAGGCCAACACAGCTTTAACCATGCTTGCTGTTGGTAAGGATATGAACAAATTTTCATGTAATGTTTTATGTAAATCCTAGGATATGAACAAATTTTTTGCTTGCATATATTTGTGCTTCTAATCCTAATGTTTGACTTAATTCAGTAAATTTTGATGCATGTTGAAATAAGATTTGAACTTGTAAATTCTAGCATCCTAATTTGATTTGATTAAACCTAACATTGATGAAACCCTAACATCAATTGTGATGAAACCCTAACATTAATTGTGATGAAACTCTAACATGTATATATCTATTATTGTGTTTGTTGGCCTAGAAACCTGTCCAAGATTGACTCATTAGGAGTAAATCTTGGATAGTCCCCAGTTTGGGACTGTTCTTGAACACCTAATCTCACTTAGGATGTAAGTGTATAATGTGTATTGGGTTTTCGAGAAAATTTCAGCAACATTTCCCCGTTTGTTCTCTAAGTACATATGTACTTAGAGAACAACGAGGAAATGCTGCCGAAATTTTCTCGAAAACCCAATACACATTATACACTTACTAGTGAGATTAGGTGTTCAAGGATGGGATAGCTGGTACACATTTATTATATATAAGAATGACATCAAATGTGTTTGTTGGCCTAGAAACCCGTCCAAGATTTACTCATTAGGAGTAAATCTTGGATAGTCCCCGGTTTGGGACTGTTCTTGAACACCTAATCTCACTTAGGATGTAAGTGTATAATGTGTATTGGGTCTTCGAGAAAATTTTGGTAGCATTTCCCTGTTTGTTCTCTAAGTACATATGTACTTAGAGAACAGCGGGGAAATGCTGCCAAAATTTTCTTGGAAACCCAATACACATTATACACTTACTAGTGAGATTAGGTGTTCAAGGATGGGATAGGTGGTACACATTTATTTATTATATATAAGAATGACATCAAATGTGTTTGTTGGCCTAGAAACCGATCCAAGATTGACTCATTAGGAGTAAATCTTGGATAGTCCCCGATTTGGGACTATTCTTGAACACCTAATCTCACTTAGGATGTAAGTGTATAATGTGTATTGGGTTTTCGAGAAAATTTTGGTAGCATTTCCCCGTTTGTTCTCAAAGTACATATGTACTTAGAGAACAGCGGGGAAATGCTGCCGAAATTTTCTCGAAAACCCAATACACATTATACACTTACTAGTGAGATTAGGTGTTCAAGGATGGGATAGGTGGTACACATTTATTATATATAAGAATGACATCACATTATACACTTAGGATGTAAGTGTATACCCTAATCTTTTCCTAATATATACTTGTTTCCTAATATATACTTGTTTTCTCTGATCATAGAATGGATATATCATGGATGTCCATTCGTAATCGTTGCACCCCAGAGTTTATATCTGGTCTTGATCAGTTTATTAGATTTGCCGAGGAACATAGGAAAAAACCTACAGATAGGTTCTACTATCCATGTAGGCATTGAGGTAACAACTTGAAAGTCAACACTGGTGAGGAAATCAAAAGACATGTCATGTGCAACGGGATTGTACAAGGCTATACAGAATGGCACTGGCATGGAGAGATTTCAAAATCGAAACCAGTAGATGTCGATAGCAGTGCTTGGGTGGAAGAAGAAATTGCCTCCGATGATGTAAATGTGAACGAACCAGTTCTAGCAGACATCGTTGATGCGATGCTGGATAGTTGTAGGGTAGAGCACACCGATCCACCTCCTATCTTTAGAAACATTGTGCATGATGCTGAGATACCGTTATACACAGGTTGTGCTAAGTTTACGAAGCTTAGCGCTGTGTTGAGATTGTATAAGTTGAAAGCTAACAATAGATGGAGCGACAAAAGCTTCACTTCATTGTTGACTTTGTTGAAAGAAATGCTTCCTGAAGGAAACGAGCTGCCAATCTCAACATACCAGGTAAAGAAAATGTTGTGCCCAATGGGAATGGAGGCCAAGAAGATACACGCATGCCCGAATGATTGTGTATTATTTCAAAAGGACTATGTAGATTCGAAAGATTGTCCAAAATGTGGTGCGTCACAGTATAAATTGACGACTTCGGGGGAGTCCAAAACTGGTTCTCCTGCCAAGGTTTTGTGGTATCTACCTATAATATCACGATTTCAACGCTTGTTTGCAAATCCAAAAGATGCGAAGAATTTGAGGTGGCATGCAGATGTTAAGAAAAATAATGATGGGATCCTACGACATGCGTCTGATTCCCCACAGTGGAAGAAGATTGATCTATTGTACCCCAAATTTGGTGAAGAAGATAGGAATCTAAGACTTGGGCTTTGTACAGATGGGATGAATCCGTACGGGACATTGAGAAGCCAACATAGCACTTGGCCAGTCATGCTTGTTATATACAATCTTCCTCCCTGGATGTGTATGAAAAATAAGTACGTTATGTTGTCGTTGTTGATATCGGGCCCTAAACAACCCGGAAATGATATCGATGTTTATCTTGAACCTTTGATTGATGACTTAAAGAAACATTGGGCTGAAGGTGTGATGACCTATGATGCTTCGGCAAGAGAGACATTTCGTTTGCACGCTATATTGTTTTGCACTGTTAATGACTTTCCAGCATATGGGAATTTGTCTGGATATAGTGTCAAAGGAGCTAAAGTGTGTCCTATATGTGAAGAAAACACTGATTCAATAAGACTAAAACATGGCGGTAAGACTGTATATCTTGGTCATTGAAGGTTTCTTTCAAAATTCCATCCATATCGTAGGAAGCGCAAAGCATTCAATGGATGGAATGATGAACGGAGTGCACCTAAACCTATACCAGGGGATGTTGTTTATACAAGAGTAAAAGACATTGTCAATGAATTTGGTAAGAAATCACAATGTAGTATGGCCACACGGAGTGACAATTCTTCATTCAAGAAGAAGTCAATATTTTGGGATCTTCCTTATTGGAGTTCTTTGATAGTCAGGCATTGTATCGATGTAATGCACGTTGAGAAAAATGTCTGTGAGCAGTTGGAACACTGGTGAAAGTAATCAGCCATGAGCAGTTGGAATGACTTTCTCAGTGGTAATGACACTCCTGATAATGACAAGAATATTGAGGAGGGCAAAGGAATTTTGGGATCACGGGTGAAAGTAATCAGCCGTGAGCAGTTGGAACAAGCTCACTTGTATATTTTACACAATATGGATGAAGTGAGTGTTTATGTCGAGGAACATACCAATTTCATAAAGAGACAACATCCTCGAGCAAGTTCAATGTGGCTTGCTAGAGAGCATAATAAGACTTTTACTAAGTGGTTTGAAGATAAAGTCTTACATCAACTATCTCAAACACCAAATGATATTACAGAAACTATCAAATGCCTCGCCTTTAAACCAAAACTGAATGTTATGTCTTATGAAGGGTTTGACATTAATGGATTCACATATTACACAAAGCGCCAAGATGATAAGAGTGTCGTCCAAAATAGTGGGGTCACTCTTCAAGCGTCGACTATGTACTTTGCAAGTGCAAAGGATAAGAGTCCACGTGAAGCTAAAATGTCATATTACGGTGTCATTGAAGACATTTGGGAGTTTGACTACATAGATTTCAAAATTCCGCTCTTTAAATGTAATTGGGTTGATAACACCAAAGGAGTTATAGTGGATGAATTGGGTTTCACTTTGGTGAACTTTGAAAATATTGGCGAGAAGGGTGAACCATTCATATTGGCATCACAGGCGAAACAAATATTCTATATCGATGATCCTACAAATGATAAATGGTCGGTTGTTCTTCATGGTAAAAGACAGTTCATTGAAGATCCTATAGATGAAGAAGATTACTATGATAAGTATGATGACTCCAGTCCATTCTCAGTTGGGTTGCCAACTCCACAAAATATTGAAGCTAATGATGACTTATATGTACGCGGAGATCACAATGAAGGATTGTTAATTAATAAAAGATCACAATTTTAGAGACATGTATGTTTATACAAATGCTAAATGTTTGCCTTTTTCTAGTTTATACAAATGCTAAATGTTTGCCTTTTTCTAGTTAATACAAGTGCTAAATGTTTGCCTTTTTATAGTTAATACAAATGCTAAATGTTTGCCTTTTTAATGACATTTTCAAATGGCTGACCATGATGAGCATGATGTCCATGATGAGCATGAAGTCCATGATGAGCATGCTGTCCATGACGAGCATGGCGAGGATACCAATGTAAGTTCTAAAAACATATCTTGTATTTCTATAAAATTCATTATCTTCTAGTTATGTCATATATCCTATATTTCTATATTGGGCTAATTCAGTGTGTTTATTTTTGTCAAATTTTAGGTTGATGATGCACATGTACCCACTGAAGCACTGGAGCAACTTGATGCGCAAAACCAAACACTTAACAAGAAAAGGAGCATCACTCTGTTGAAGAAGTTAATAGCGCTAAGTGGCAGTGGATCCAAATTGGTTGTGGAGTTTGATAATGGAGGAAATGCAATTGGAGTGAACCGCAATAATTTTGTAAACTATCTTGGGTGTACCACTCAGAGACATTGTGGTGTTAAGTATGATAATTGGCATAAAGTTCCTCAGGGGAAAAAAGACTTGATATGGAAGGATTTATGTGTGAGTTATTATTATTTGCAATTCTATTTTGTAGATTACAAATTCTATTATTTGCAATTCTATTTTGGATACTAGTTAATAACATTTCTATTTTACAGAATCTGTTTGCATTGGATGAGAAGTTGCATCGTAAAAGTGTGATGCAACGCGCTGGAAAGATGCTTAGGAATTATAGGACAAATCTGAACAGAGAATACATAAAAGAGGGTGATAAGAAGAAGAATTCAGCCCTTGAACAATGGAATTTCTTGGACAAAGAAGATTGGGACAATTTTGTTGCTTCAAGAAAATTCGAAGAATTCAAGGTATTAGGCGTCACTCCCAATTTAATTAATATACATTATATTCACCTATTCAAGATTAACATTTAGTGCTACTAACCAAATCAATAATGTGCATACTAACTAGGCCCTCAGTGACGCACAAAAAGCAAGGTGTGCACTGAATGTGCATGACCACACTATGGGTCCAAAAGGCTATGCAAGCGTTCGCCAAAGACTACAGGCGGAGTCTGCGGCTACTCAGGAGTCTGCTCCTACTCAGGAGTCTGCCACACCCATGCCTCGCCATGATATCTGGATAGCTGGGAGGCAAAACAAGAAGGGTGAAATAAAGAAGCCCGTAACTGTTGAGGCGGCTGCGAAAATAGTAAAATACAACTCTTAGAGCAATCGTTTGAATATTGATTATTTGTGGTGTTAACTTACCAATTTCTGTTGATGGTGATTAGCGGGAGCTGCACGAGCAGAGGAAACAAGGCACGTTCATCCCTCAGGACACAAGAGATGAATTGACAGTTGCTCTAGGTAACCCAGAGCATCCTAGACGTGTTAGGGGTGCAGGCGCTGGTGTGGGCATCAAAGCATTCTTTGGGCCATCCCAGCGCAAACCCAGAGCGGGACTTTCTCAATAATAGGTAACCTATTCGTTTTTTAGAATGTTACTGCAAAAGGAAATTCAATAATAAGAAGCTAATGTTTCTTTTATCCATGTATAGGAGAATAAGAGAGTCGAGGATATAGTTGCTAAGAAGGTCAACGATGTAGTTGCTGAGAAGGTCAAGGAAGAATTGCTGCGGTGGCAGGCATCTCAGGCTTCCAATCAGCCTATGGCGACCCACTCTTCTCCTGATGCACAGACTGCGAGTAATCCTGGAGACCCATCGCCTAACACGTCTGTTGTAAGTATTGTTTATGACATTGTAGATAGTATTTTCAAGATGATATGTTTTCAAGATGATATGTATATATGTATAACATTCTTTACGTAAATTTGTAGGCATTGAATCCATGCCGCTTAAGAATACAAGACTATGTTGTTGCAGAGGCGCAGGCTTACCCGTCCCTTCCTGGGGAAAGGTTTCACGGGACTCCAATGCCACAGGGCTACGTTCGTGTGGGCCCATTATGTGTGTTACCCGATTGGAGGGAAGCTACATTGCCATATCCCCACCCGGATATTGATACACTTGCTGAGGCAGAAGGCGGGGTCATATTATGGCCCAAAGCAGATGTCGTCTACACTACTGAAATTGTAAGATAAATTTACATTGATTTAGACTGTTAATGTGTATATATGATGTCAACTGATCTGAAATTATATATACAGGTTAAAAAGAAGACACCAGGAGCACCTAGGCCTCGACCTCCACTTCCCGCATTACCAACTTGGGTTCCAACTGACCTAACATACCCGTTAGGTCCTGCTTGTAGGGGAATGGTATGTTGGCTACGGGCACATAATATACATTGCCCGATAATTGTTTCTTTAGATGCAGATTATGCAGGTCAATCATACGATAGCTCTTTATTTATACAAGATATTATTGAGCTGTTTATGTATGATTGGCTGAATACATCAATGATAGAGACATGGATAAGGTGAGATCTTGTTTATACATCCATATACCTTGTGTAAGATCCGGTGATCTGGTTTCTTATATATTAATGCATACGTAATACATGTTTTGCAGCTACTTAGTCGAAGATCATTGCAAACAATTTGCATTTGATCATGTGGGATTTTTGATTCCATCATTGATTAGTATGGTAGCTAAAGACCCTGATAGTGTTCAACAATACTGTATAGATGCTTTTAAAATTTTCGGTCAGTAAAACAAGAAGATAATAATAGCTCCATTCAATGTCAAGTAAGTTTACTTTATTTATAATTTGGACTTAAGAAAATTCCATTTTTATTGTGCATTTTGAGTTATTAATTGTTAACTTTTTACCTCTAGCGGTAGACATTGAGAGTTACTAGTTATTGTCCCCGGGACATTCACTGTTTATTATCTAGATCCCACGGGAAGTACATTAAACACTAAAATTGGACACGTAATGAGAATGCCATTATTCTGGTGAGAAATATTTTATTTTTGTATCTGTTAACATATGTTATTACATTACTATTTACTTATGTAATTTACTGAGTTATATTAACATGTAGGGGTTTAGATGCATTCAAAAAGGCTGGAGGAACGGTCCCAAGGAAAAAGAACTAGCCAATAAATTCGGAGAACGTACAAGTAAGTTCCCGACTCCAATGTATATATTATTGATGTGAATTGTGCTTAGTTGTATTATTTTGTATGTTTCAATTTATAATGCGCTACACAAGACAATGGCTGGGCATGCGCATACTATGTGATGTGATTTATGCAGATGATTATCAAACATGCCACATTGTACATCGATACCATACATGAGGTATTATATATAGTCTCATTAGTTAGTATGAAATATATCAATCTTATTTTTATATTATTACTTATATATATACATCATTCTCTTTGCAGGTGTTTAAAACTGACAACACTATAGGTAAACGCTTAAAAAATATACATGCTCCATATACGATGGAAGCATTAAATGAAATAAGAGAAGAATGGGCAAAAGCCATACAAGCAGTGGCAACTGTAAGATATAATTGGGATGTTGATAGCGATAATGAATGATACTTTGTAAATGAATATTTCTGAATGTTAATACATGTATTTGAATGTTTCTATATGTGTGAATGTGAGAATTGAATTGATTTCTGAATGTATCTACTTGTGTGAAATTTTCCTTGGGACTTTTGCAGGTTTGTAGCCTATTTGTAGGCTGATATCAATGGATGTCGTAAACCTGCAGTTCAGAAAACTGAACTGCAGGTTCTCATCCTGCTAACCAGCCACAGTAGGCCTGCAAACTGATATGAAAAAAAAAAGATATAGGCGTCGGTTATTTACAGAAAACCGTCAGCAAAGACCTACAGTGTCGGTTATTGGATAAAAACTGACGCCTAATATTACAAACAACCCGACCGTGCAGGAAAGCACGGCCGTGGTGGAAAATGCGTCGCTTATTCATATAAATCTGACGCCTATAGTACTAAACACGGCCGTGCAGGGAAGCATGGCCGTGTCGTCTTGAAGTATGGCGTCGGTTGTTTAGTTGATCACCGACGCCAAACGGGTTCACGCCACAGAAAACAGCGTCATCTAGGACACTTTTTGCATCGGTTACCAATTAAACACCGACGCAAAATGTGTCCTAGATGATGCCATTTTTTGTGGCACGAACCCTTTTGGTGTCGGTTTTCTATAAACAACTGACGCCTCTAAGCTAAATAGGCGTCGGTTAAAAAACCGACGCCGAAGTGTTAGACCTTTAGCGGCGCCCACATAGGCGTCGCTCAGAAACCGACGCCAAAGCGGGTTAAACAACCGACGCTAAAAGGCATTTCTGTAGTAGTGGGTATTTGAGATGGAATTAGTCCTTGGAAGAAGGTTGATATTAATTCTACTTCTCTCTATGGAAGAATACCAGGAAATTCATTAGATAAGACATTAGGGTACTCCTTCAATGGCTATGTCTTCAATATTTAAGGATTTCTTCTCCATCACCACTACATCTACAACTACTTTATATTAGGAGTTCATCAACTTTTGGGTCGTCAATGTCGATATTAGGTTCTTATCATATTTTCTTCATCCTGAGGTCACTATTTGTTTGTCGTCAGGGTGTGAGAGGAAAACTTCCTTCTTCTAACACATGAGAGATGCTTATCATATGCTCTGATACTAATTATCACATATCCATTATTACCCCAATCCCATTGCTCAATTGGACAATGCTAAGGGGATTGAAGCATCCATCCCTTAGCAACCCTAAGGGATCACACATATACATATGCATAAGTAAATAATACATCATTTTATTTATTTGAACCAAAATCTTTACAAAGGGGCCCTAAGGTGACATGATAGGAAAGATGCATGAAACTAAAACTAAAGGATAACCACTAGATACCAAATCATTACAATATCCCAAAAGGTTCTTTTTTGTAAAGCTTGATCAGAGTTCTGAAGTTAACTAGAAGTAGATTGTGAAAAGTTACCATCATAAACCTAAAATCAAGAAAGTTGAGAGACAAAGTGAATGCACATCCATTGAGTACAGTTTATGTAAAGAAAATGCAGTTAAATATATAGTTGCAAAAGAAGTAACAACTTGGTGGGATTTCATTTTCAAGACTTTGGAAAACCTCATAGTTTATCACACATTTTATTCCATGTTAATAAAAAAATGTCGAGATAAGTTTTTGGTCACTTCCACATTGAAGGGAGAACCATAGAGTCACAAGTAAATGGTTACTTATTAGTAAAGAGTGAGTCTTAGACACTTCTACAAGAAGTGCGATCCTAGATACTTCATAAATTTAGTGTGAATCTTGGCCACTTCTACAATAAGGGTGATGCAAAACAACAAAATGGAAGTTCTTTTTTACTCTTATGTTTTAGTTTTGATAAACATACAAGGGAAGATATAAGATTATAGGAATGGTGTATCTTATTGTAACATACCAAAATCTAGAACTTAATCTTAATACAAGATTAAGAGGTTAGGAACCTTAGTCTTTGAGGTTTAGCCAAACAAGGATAAGGGTATGCTCTTTAGTGACCTTAAATATGTTAATGCATGAAATAAATAAACTTATGTGAGATAATGTTAGATAAGATTCGTCCTAGATCATTCCTTTTCCTTATGGAGCAAGGAAGAGAAAAAGGAATGAATAATAATGCTTAAAACATGTTAATGTGACATTGAATTATTTAATAAGAGAAATAATATAAATAATGGATAATGGATTAAAATTTATAAAAGAGGAAGTAATTGGATATGAATAACCTCATCTTCATTTTCTTTAGATATGCTTTGGCTTGGAGGCCAAGTTTCACCAATTTAGGATAATAATAACCATATCTATTTTATTTAGAAAAGAAAAGGGTTATTTCTCAAAAATATTAAATAAAATATTTAATTACTCCAAAAGTGGAAAATAATCTTAGATTCGTAATCTAATATGCCTTTGGGTGAATTTTCACTCAATTTGGAGAAAGTTTGATTAAAAGGTGAAATCAGGAGAGAGAAAGTGTGTAGAACCTTCAAAATATTAAATAAGTGAACAAATAACTCCAACATGTAAAATTGAAGGCAAATTTGTATCCAAGACACTTAATGTGACTTGTAGGTGAAGTTTCATCAAATTTGGATAATCTTATTACCATTAATTAAGTAGGAAAGAGAAAATAAGATTTGATTTATTTAACACATTAAAAGTTTCCAAAAGGCAAAACTAAGTGCATAATCGGAATCTACATGCTTTAATTAGCATTTGTGCAAAATTTCATCCAATTTGGGATTTGTTTGCGCCCACAAATGAAGAGAGATAAAGTATTTGATAAAATAGGAAATCAATTACATTCCCACTTTATTTGGATTTTGATTTGTATAAGTTTCTTTTATTTTTATCTGTCACACGGTTGTTTAAGCGCACTCAGATCTAGGTCGTCTGTTTCTTGATTGGATGGCTATCAGCTCATCCTCTACGTTGCGATGAATAAGGAAACCCGACCCGTTCACACACAGAGTCTTTCACTTGGATTTCTTGGCCTACACTCAACATCTGCTCATGATTTTTGTTCCTATGAGTTCCTTGTTTGATTCTTGTCTAGTTGATCCCTTGTTCGAGCCCTCTATATATAAGAAACGCCCAATTCTCCCTTCTCAATCATTTTTCACAGAAGCACTTCTGACACCTCTCATTTTCGCACAAGTGATCGGAAACAATCACCAGGTTTTTAACTTCACTCCTCTACCCTCAATTAGGTCAGTGCTACACCTAAATTCGAGGACCTACTCGCTCTGTCTCCGTGGAGTACTTTTCTTGAACTGGCCTCCTCTGCCACCTTAAGGCTAATCAACTCTTCAGTAGTATCCTCAGACTCGAATCTTTCTTTTCCATCAACAAACAAGTCATGATTTTGGTTCCTTTGATCTGTCCTCAAACTTGACTCCTTGTATCATGTTTTGTAGTACCTATTATACTAGTAGATGGAGTTTTTGGTCTTTTCATCTAGTGGATGGTTCGTTTGTTTTCGCAGTAACCTGGTAGCTTCGATCCATTGGTTGGATATGTTTGGGTTTCTCTGTTTGCTGGGTTTGTTTTCTTTCTCCTTGGTATCAATGGTGATAGGTTCTTATTGGACTCCTAGATGTTGTCGTCTGTGTTCTTTGGCTCGCTGAACTCGACAGACCATGAGCAAATCGTGAGGAACATCAGTTGGGACCGGTTTGAATAGGTTTGGCAGTTGGTTGTTTCATCATCGGGCTCTTTTGTGCATGCGTGATCTACGGGATTATTCGTCGAGGGGAAGGAGAAGCTTGCTACCAATTTCTCAGTTTTACCCCTCCTCTTTCCTTCTTTGATGAATTTTTCACTTAGGGGCATAACGGTCTTTTCACTGCATTTTTCCTTTAGCTTTCTCGCAAGTCTGCCTAACCCTTGACTGGGTGATTTGGATGCATCATATTTGGCCAGGTCACAGGTTGGGCCACACACACTCTCTCTCTCTCTGTTTCTCACAGGTAAACAATGACGTGGCTTTTTCTGTTTTTCCTACTGGTCGCTTTTCAAAAATTGATAACTAATTATTTACTGGTCTGAAAAATACAAATAAATAGTCGTTGAATTTAGATAAATAAGGGATTTCTAATGTGTTTGTTTTTTCACCTAAGTCCAATGATTAATAATAAGTAATTTTAATGGGTTAACCTAAATAAGTAATAACTTGTAAAATTCATAACTAAATATATATAAGTTAGAAAAATATAATAAAATATGTTTTGAACTCAGAAAAATATAACCTAAAACATGACATGGTTTTGATAACCTAACTCACTAATAATAAAAAGGCAATTTTTAGGGTTTTGAATAATCAATGCAATTCTAACCCTAATTTCACATACATGATAATAGGTGCTTTGGAAGCCTAGATTTGGATCTAGAAGTGATCTTGTACTATTAGAATCTATGGAGAGGTATGTTTGCATTCCTAATTATTCTTATTGAGCAATTATCCTAGTTTCTTCTTTCTCTTAGTCCTACAGACATTAGCCTACACATTATCTTGTCTTTGGAAATTATGCTTCATGAGAAGTATCTTATTTGTTGATGATCTTGTGATCATATTATCTTTTAGATATTCTGTTGGAAGCTTTATTATGATTTGTTTATGATGGAACTAAAATTGTTGTTATATGTTGACTTTGAGGTGGATGATTATGATGATCGCTTATGTGGTGGTTAATTTGTAAAATATGACTATATTTTTTACTTGCCTCTCAATTAAGCATGTTGTGTGACTCAGTAGCCCTAGAGTAATTTAACTGCATTGGTTTTTGGGTTATGTGCCCTTATTTATATTTGGAGATGAAGGTTATGTGCCTTATACCCAAGTTTCAAATTTATGAGGTTTGGCCCACATTTGTATATATTTGGGAGTTTGATTATGTGCCAATCTCTATCAGGTTTCAAGTTTATGAGGCTTGGCCTCCTTTGTTATTTATGTTGTTCTAGTGCTATTTTTATCTCACCTACATGCAGGTTGTTATGGGTTTTGTGCCCAAAAATATTATTAGTGTTTTTGTGACACCACTTTTATTATTGATTTTATGGCAAGTATTTCCTTTATCATATGATCATGATCCTTTCCTCTTATGCCCATTTGGGTAGTTCTTACCTCTTTCATGGGAAGCCTTTTATACTTGTTGTCCCTCTCTCCTAATATATATTGCTCAATTTCTTTTTAGCATGCACATACCAGCTTTTTGTTGACGTTCTCTTTTCCTTTTATTTTTGTGGGATATGCTTCCATCCCTAGGACTAGGAAAAGGAAGTCAAGGAGGACCTGGACCACAACAAGTGTAGCTGACCTTGTAGGAGACTTTGTTTGAAAGTTGTTAGGTGATCCGTAGCTAGTGCTTTATGTAGTTAGTTTTCCTTTATATCACTCTATGTGGTGAAAGACTACTTATGATAAGAAGCTTTATAATAGTTAGATACATCTTTACTTCTGTTGCTACTTTGTGTTATGATACAATCATGTTGAATAAATTGGTTACATCCCTTTTGAGAAAAAAATTTGTTGGTGTGTTGTTTGGGATGTTGCCTTTTTATTATAGTAGGGAGTGGTTCCCCTCTGGGATCCCACTCCTTACACTTATTCAAACGAGTAGCCAAGTTTTCTTAACAAGATTACATAAGGGTATATTACAATACATCAAACAGGTTAGGAGGGTAATACACATACCTTCACTAGATTACTGAGTTGCAAGATCCAAGGCAGAGTAGTTCAGAGGCTTGGATCAGATCTTGGTCAATAATTTAGTAGATCAAATAGTTAGGGTTCATTTCAAGAACTAGGATTTTCAAGGTTACAAGTCTTAGGGTACTTTATTACTTCTTGGCCTTAATGATGGTCATTCATTGTCACATTACAAATTACCAAATTTTCAAGTTCAATTTCAAATATCAGGTACTAACAAGTAGAGAAATGATCATTTAGGTCATATATTGGAAACACCAATGACCCTTCAACTTCATGTCATGATCAAGTTGGATTTGACAATTGTCACAAAGGTTCCCATGTTCTAGGGCGGGGGGAAATCATAATATTAGAAAACCTCTACTTGAAAAATCACAAAATTAGGGTTGGAACCCATCACCAAGACCCAACATAAATTATATACATATAATCATCTCTTGAGAGTAAGTGTGGATTAGACATCAAATTAGGCTCTAGTCTCAATCATTAAAAAAGGTCATGTCATCAAGAATTTGAGTCTTTGGAATAGAAATTAGAGTCAAAATTAAGGTTCATGATAAATAGATCAAGTCTAGATAAAGATTCAATTTTGATTTTAGGGTCATTACTGAAGATCAATTTCATAATTTTTTTAAAATAAGTTTGAGAATCAGGTCTGGATAATAGTTCCATTGGATTTCTCTCATTCTCCTGATGAAAAATGACAACTTATTTTCCTATTTGGATCATGTATGCATTTTCTAGGATTTTTACAAGATTGAAGAAATTTGTCATCAGACCTGATCTGGAGTAGTTTTGAAAAGAAATAAACTTGTAAGATGTTTAATTGGTTGTGTGTCAATTAGTATTATATATCCGGATGTTGGTAATCTTTGACCAAACATGTAGTACTATAAAAAATACAAATTAGTATTTTCACAATTACTAGTGTCTTGGATGCGTGTTAACATGTTGGAGTAATACTTTTTTTTCATTTATTACATTTATAAATGATGGGAGTATTTGATAAAACTTCTTGTATCAACTTAAAAAAAGAGCAGCAGAGCAATCAGATCAGTAACAAATATATGCAGAAATGAAACGCAAATACAGATTAGAATGTTCATGAGATTAAGATAAACAAATGAGCAGAACTACTTCGTATACAAAAGGATTCGAAACTGCGTTCAACGTCCATGTACATATATCTTTCTGAAAAATAAGTGGATGAAAATCAAAGTTCTTGCAGTAGCATGCATTTGATATAAAATGGACATAAAATGGTATTATGCGGATATGACGAGTTAAGCAAAGATTAGATGACGTTGAAAATGATATAATAGTGGATTTTTCAGAGGAGAATATATATAAAAATGCGTTTTGCATGTTAATACATGGTCGATTCCAATGCCCTCCTGAAGAAACATGTAACTATTGGATTGCAGGGTGAATTTCCCATAAACAGTTATGTATCGCCAATAACTTACTTTCTTTTTAGAAAAACCACTCGGTACTTACCAATATCGATTTCGATAGAGAAAAGGCAACAGTTGCGCCTGGTCGATATATAGTAGCCAAAGTGGGAAAGGTTAAATTCAGAGCATAGATGCTTTCAAGCGTTGTCCCGGTGGAGGACCATCGGAATTTAATGATATTTCCAATGCACTGTGTTGGTAAATTTGTGGAGGTATATTTCAATCGGATGGCTGGAGTGGAAATACATTTATTCAGCATCTTCTTTCTTTTGTTCCCCAACCTTTCACCAAGCATGCCACTTTTGCCACATTTCTAGCTCGAAATTCATCCTTCAACACGTGTTAATTTATATGTAATCTTCAAGGAAAGCCTTCTCGATCCTGAAACATTTAGAAAACATTCCTCTAGAAGCGTCCAGTTCTCTCTGGTTTGCTGAGCGCGTCGATTGAAAGAAACATACATCCCTTAAACGCAGCTTGGATTGGAGATGAGGAGGAATTTGAGACCAACGTTTTTCTTGTCGAAGAAGACTGCCATTAATAAGTCGTCATCCATTGATGACTCTATAACACGACCAATGATGCAGTAACTGTGCGTGGTGGGGCTTGTACGTCCAAGATCAACATTCACCTACAGAAACGAATCGTTCTTTACTATAATTGTTATCCCACCAACTCTACTGTTGAGAAGAATCTTGATCACAATTTTGGAGTTTTGGGGGAGGGAGCCATATACCTGTCGGCACGTACTGTGTGCGCGGTCAAAGTTGTGCAATCCGAGTAGGGTTACAGTTGCTATCATGTGTGAAACAAGTTAACAGTTCCCATAAGCATTAAGCATAGGATGAGGTGTTTTGGTAGAATCCCTTGGGTAAGGTGGTGGGTTAATCTTTGACCAGTAACGCTGACGCAAACGATCAGCCAGGCCTCCCATCACCCCGCCTAGAAAAGCCGTCACGTTACCTTGAAAATTAGAAAGTGACAGGGTATGGTTCGATGGAGGGCTGTACTTGCCGATAACAGGCTGTTGACTGTATTACTTCGTTGTTTCCCTTGTTATCAAGAACGTAGTGTTGTGGCTGCTGCAATACAAAGTAAAAGTTTTTAGTCTCACATTGCTTGTTTTGGAGACTTCTCTCCTATTCTTACTAGACTAAAACCCGTGCTACGCACGGACATGAGAACAATCATCTTATGAAGTATAGCTTGTATCTAAACATTAGTATCTGAGGGTATAATCGAGAAAAATTAATTTTTATACATGCAGCCGAACATGAAATAGTTGGATAAATATTGGCAACTATAAATAAAAAGATACTACCAGAAAGTTGTAAACGTAGCAATTTAAACTGAACAGCAGCCAAAATGGCCAATTTGAAGTGACCGGGAGCGCTTAATGTAAGGTGAAGACAACATAAGCAAGTATAAAACATCTTGTCATCCTCCCAACATGACATCAGTTTAACTTCCTTCAATTGATATTCTGTTGTTGATAAAAAAAAATTCTTGTTCTTTAATATTTCTATTTTACAAAGTGAGCACATGTAGCAACAAAAGGAATCAAGCCATTCATTATATATATAAGTACACTAAATATACAACCACATTTTGCCAAAATTCCCATAGAAGTTATAGCTTGAAATAAGAAAACATAGCTTCGTAGGAGCTTTTCTTCATAACAAAGCAGATAATCAGCTACATACGATAGTTATTCATGTATATACATTTTACTAACGTGTCCAGCAGTTGCTAAATCCTAATAGAAGGATTTTGAGATTTGAAGAGTTCCAGTAATAGCAAGCTTTAAGTTTGGTTTATCTGCACCTCTGTGAGATCTGTCAGACACTTCATATGTTTTCTGTACAGCGTAACAGAAAGAGACAATGTAGCTCAGCATGATTTCGGCACCCGACTGATTTGAAAAGAAAAAGTTGTCTTGCGTGTTCATTTCCTTCTCTTCAATTTCAGATTATAAGATGAATGAACAATTAGTTACCTGACTAATTTGCCTTAGTAAATTATAAAGATAATTAGAAACTGTAATGTAATAGAGATTCATCCATTCTTAAAAGAATACAATGCAGTTTCATGCATGCATAAGATATTGTATAGTTGTATTGAATAAAAATTATATAATGGTATTGAAAAAAAATCATTAGGTTGTTCGATTGGTAAAATGCATATTGCGATATCAAAGCTTAGACAATTTCCATAATGGTTTAGCAAAAATAGTTTTGATCTGAAAAAAGAGAAGCTTATGTTAATGACAAAATGAATGCTAATATATAAGTTTCTAAACAGTATAATAAGCTTGACGATTACACGTTGGGAATACCAAATCGTCCATGGAAAATGGATAAACAGAATGTTCACTTAAAAAGAAGTGAAAAATGTTATAAAATAGAAACAATAAGTTGTTTTGTCATAATAACTTATTGAACCAGTTAGCTTTCGTTTATATATTCTATTTAATTGAACGATATTGTCCTCATGTTCTACATTTTCCATAGTCGGCTGTTCTTTGGTGTTGTGAAGGACTGATGTTTAGTAATGATTACTTTTTATGTAAATATATGATTCTAAAACACCACCTGTCCTAAAAACTGCACACCGACTATTGGGCAGCTAAAGGAGGCTGCATGGGGCTGCGAAACCTACCTAACATTCATCTTTGAAACAAATTTCAGACTATTCCCAATTTTGGTTCTCATTGCCCAATTACATGAGTAGATAGCACCACTGAGAAAAATAAACTGCATGAGGGTAAATGAGGGGGAGGCTTAGATACTTTGAACATGTATACGGTAGGACAGTAGTGTTATCGAGTGAAAGTTAGAAAAGTGAAGAGACAGGCCAAAAGTAACGTGTAAAGAATTAATAAGGATGAACTTAGCTTCATTACACCTAAGCAATATCATGACTAAAAAGCTAGCTGAATGGAAGAGATAATCCACCAGCCAATTAACAATGACAGGTTTCAGGCTCAAATTGCAATGGCTGCAACAACAATAATGACAATGATAACATTCCCACAAAATTTGTGTAATTGGTTCTAATTTTGTTCTAAATGGTTCAACTTATTAAAGGATTGTGGCATCATATGAGTTGCACCATAATATCTTTATCTATCATTGCGATAAAGTAGCTCCTTCACTACTACATAACCTACCTTTAGTGTACGTTATTTAAAGCCTTTAGTGTCGGTTTATAAGCACCACCTATGTGGGCGACACTAAAAGTCCACCCATTAGGCGTCGGTTCCAAAACCGACGCCCAAACTCTTCGCGCGCCATCAGAAGCGTGCCATCAGGGGACAATAGGCGTCGGTTTTTAGATAAGAAACTGACGCCCAAAACTTTCGCGCCACAGAAAGGGCGCCAACTTGGCCACTATCAATGTCGGTTATTTACAAATATCTGACGCCATATATTAGGAAATAGACATCGGTTGTTACAAATAACCGACATTAGAACATTATGTGTCGGTTTTTTACAAATAACCGACGCCCAAACCCGCGCCATCTTGGCCACGGCCGTGCTGTCCAGCACGGCCGTGTTGTTAAGGAATAGACGTCGATTTATTGTAGGAAAACCAACACTATATCATTATGTGTCGGTTATTTACAAATAACCGACACCTATTGTTTTTTTTCCTGTCAGTCTGCAGACCTGCTGTGGCTGGTCGCAGGATGAGAAACATGTTCAGTTCAGTTATGAACTGCAGGTTTTACGACATCCATTGATATCAGCCGACAACAGGCCGCAAACCTGCAAAATTAACAATAAAAGAGTTCCATTCATTCACACATTTATAAACATTCACACATGCTAGCAATCTGTAGTTCCATTCATTCACATTCACACATGTAGAAACATTCATATAGCAACAAACACTTTCATTCATTTTCACTCAGACACATGTAGAAACATCCAGACATGTAGAAACATTCACACATATATTATAATTCAGAAATTCATTTACAAAGTATCATTGTTTAGTCATTATTCGCTATCAGGATCCCAATTATATTTTAAATCCCCCACTAATTGTATGGTTGTTGCCCATTCTTCGATTACTTCATTTAATTCTCCCATCGTATAGGGAGCATTAACATTTGGTAAGTCATTTCCTGTAATGGGGTCAGCTTTAAACACCTGTAAAGAGAATGATGTATATATATAATTAATGAGCTATAAATAAGATTGATATATTTCGATCATATTATCTAATGAGACTATATAATACCTGAGCAATACATTCGATATCCAGTGCGGCATGTTTGATAATCATGTGCATATATCGCATGACATAGTATCCACATGCCCATCCGTTGTCTTGTGTAGCACACTATAAATTCAAACATACAAAATATTAACAAATACAACTAATTAAGTATTGTTCACATAAATAATATATACATATATTGCAGTCGGGAACTTACGTTCACGTTCTTCCAAATTATTGGCTGGTTCTTTTTCGTGGGGACCTTTCCTCCAGCCTTTTTGTACTCCTCAAAACCCCTACATGTTAATGTAACATAGAACATTGCAATTAAATAGTAATGTAATAACATATGTTAACGGATATGAAAAATGAAATATTTCTCACCGAAATATTGCCATTTTCATTATGTGTCCAAATCTTGTATTCAATTTACCCCCCTTAGGATCTAGATAATACACAGTGAACGTCTCGGGGGCAATAACCAATAACTCCCAATGCCTACCCCTAGAGGAAAAAAAGTTAAAAATTAATAACTCAAAATCCACAATAAAATGTAATTTTCTTAAGTCCAAATTATAATAAGAAAAGTAAACTTACTCTACATTGAATGGAGCCATTATCACCGTCTTCTTTTTTACAGCAAAAATTGAAAAAGCCTCACAGCAGTATTGTTGAACTGATGTAGGGTCTTTAGCTACTAGACTAATCAAGGATGGAATCAAAAACCCTACATGTTTGAATCCAAAATCTGCACATATGTTGTCTAAGTAGCTGCAAAATATGTATTAATTACGCATGCATTAATAAATAAGAAACCAGATCACCAGATCATACACAAGGTATATGGATATATAAAGAATATCTCACCTTATCCATAGCTCTATCACAGATGTATTTAGCCAATCATATCGAAACAACTCCAAAATATCTTGTATAAATAGTTTTGTTTCGTATGACTTACATGTAGAATCTGAATCAGAAGAAACAGTTATAGGGGAGTTTATATCATGTTCCCCTAACCATACTGCCATACCCCTACAGTTAGGACCTAACGGGACAGGTAGGTCATGTGGAACCCAACTAGGTAATGCAGGAGGTGGAGGTGGAGGCCTAGATGTTGTGGGTGTCTTCTTTTTAACCTGTATATATATATATATAAAATTTCAGATCAACTGCCAGCATATACACACACTAACAATTGAATGTAATGTAAATTTACCGCACCTTTTCAGTAAAGAAGACATACGCTTTTTCCCACAATATCACTCCGCCTACTGCCTCACTAAGCGTTTCACAATCGGGGTGGGCATATGGCAGTGGAAGATCCATCCACTGGGGGAATACATGTATCGGGCTCACCCGAATCCAACCAACTGGTACTGGAGACTCGTGACACGTTTCCCCCGGTAGGGATGGGTAAGCCGACGCCTCTGCCACGACATATTCTTTACTTTTTAGACGGCATGGATTCAACCCCTACAAATTTTTGTGTAAAGAATGTTATATACATATATACATATCATCTTTTTCTTAAACGACTACAATTTCATATATATGTATCATCTTGAATTAAAAAACTAGTTACTATGTCATAAAAATACTTACAGTGGATGTGCTAGGTGGTGGTTCTACAGGATTACTCCCAACCTCTACAGTAGGAGTAGGAGTAGAGTCTGCAGTAGGTATTGTCTGGTAAGTGGCAGTCTGAGATGTCTGCCACTTTTTCATTGCTTCTTCGAGTTTTTCTTCGAGTTTCCTGTCAAATAGCTTATCCACCTATACATGGATAAAAGAAACGCCAAATTCTAATTTTTGAATTCTCTTTTACAGTAACATTATAAAGAAAGAATATGTTACCTCTTCTTGTGAAAGTCCCACTTTTGGGACATGTTTGCGCTGGGATGACCCAAAAAAAGATTTGATGCCCACACCAGCACCTACAGCCCTAACACATCCAGGATGCTCTGGGTTACCAAGAGCAACTGTCAATTCATCCTTTGTTCCCTCAGGGATGAACTTTCCTTGTTTCCTCAGCTCGTGCAGCTCCCGCTAATCGCCAAAACAAAAATGTGTACTTAAGTAAACAACACAAATAATCAATATTCGAATGATTGCTGTAAGAGTTGTATTTTACCATTTTTGCAGCCGCCTCAGCAGTTGCGGCCTTAGGTATTTCTCCCTTCTTATTTTGCCTCCCAGCTATCCAGACATCATGGCGAGGCAGAGGTGTGCTACCTATGGTAGAGGACTCCTGAGTAGCAGCAGACTGAGCAGCAGTAGCCTCAGCCTGTAGTCTTTGGCGAACGCCTGCATACCCCTTTGGACCCATTGTGTGGTCATGCACATTCAGTGCACGCCTTGATCTTTGTGCCTCACTGAGGGCCTAGTTAGTATGCAAATTAATGATTTGGTTAGTAACACTAAATGTTAATCTTGAATAAGTGAATACAACATATATTAATTAATGAGATTGACGTCTAATACCTTGAATTCATCAGTTTGTCTTGAAGCGACAAACGTGTCCCATTCTTCTTTGTCCAGGAAGTTCCACTGTTCAGTGGTTGTCTTCTTCCTCTTGTCGGCTTCTTTTATGTATTCTCTGGTGAGATTTGTCCTATAGTTCCTTAGGACTCTCCCACAGCGTTGCATCACGCATTTACGATGCAGCTTTTCATCCAATTCAAATATACTCTGCAAAATAGAATTGTTATTAACTAGTATCCAAAAATTTAGTAATCAATAAAATAGAATTGCAAATTAATAATAACTCACGCATAAATCCCTCCATAGTAAATCTTTCTTCTCCTTAGAAACTTTATGCCAAGAATATAAGCGACAACCGCAATGGCTATGAGTAACAAACCCAAGATATGAAATAAATGAATTGTGATTCACACCACATGCATTTCCTGCATTATCGAAATCCACAACAAGTTTGGGTCCATTGCCCTTTTGCGAAATTAACTTCTTCATCATAGTGATACCCCTTCTCTTGTCAACTTTTTGGTGTTGTTTATCAAGTGCCTTAAGTGCTTCAGCTGGTACCTGTGCATCATCAACCTAAAATTTGACAAAATAATTCATATTTACAAGATATAACTATAAATGGACATATAGATATAAATATATGATATATTTTTAAAACTTACATTGTGAGGCGGCGCATTGATGTCCTCACCCTCACGGTAGTCATCAGCACGGTCATCAGGAGAATGGTCAGCCATCTGCAAATTCACATTCAAATTGTAAAGTTCACATTGTAAAGTAGTAATTCAAAGTGTAAAGCTCACATTGTAAAGTAATTCAAATTGTAAAGTTCACATTGTAAAGTAATTCAAAGTGTAAAGCTCACATTGTAAAGTAATTCAAATTGTAAAGCTCACATTGTAAAGTAATTCAAATTGTAAAGTATCCATTCTATGATCAAAGAGAAAAACAAGTATATATTAGGACAAGATTAGGCCAACAAATACATGTGATGTCATTCTTATATATAATAAATGTGTACCACCTATCCCATTCTTGAACACCTAATCTCACTAGTAAGTGTATAATGTGTATTGGGTTTTCGAGAAAATTTCGGCAGCATTTCCCTGCTGTTCTCCAAGTACATATGTACTTAGAGAACAAACGGGGAAATGCTGCGGAAATTTTCTTGAAAACCCAACACACATTATATACACTTACATCCTAAGCGAGATTAGGTGTTCAAGAACAGTCCCAAACCGGGGACTATCCAAGATTTACTCCTAATGAGTAAATCTTGGATGGGTTTCTAGGCCAACAAATAATGTGTTGTCATTCTTATACCTAAAATCCTAGTTCTTCAAGTTAGGGTGATTATTGATGTCTTTAAAAGCATGATTGGCAATTTAGGGAAAAGTTCATCATTTACATTCTAAGCATGTCACATGTGTGCATTACAGTTCATCATTAAGCAAAAGAAGGGTGATTAGGATTCTCAATATACTCAACAATGAAACAAGTTAAACATGTGTGCATTACAGTTCCTCATTTACATTCCAAGCATGTCACATGTGTACATTACAGTTCATCATCAAGATATCTATAACTTACTTAAACATTCAATTATGAAGTAAATATACACTTAATTCAGAATAGCATGAGGCACAAATAAGTAGATGAAAAATACAAATAAGTAGATTCGGGTCTGGGCCTAAAGTCCGAACTCAAGGCTGTGATTTTCGTGGTGTTTCCCGGGCAGAACTGCCCCTGGTTCAGACCTACTTCATGCACAGGTGGAAAGGGCTCAGCTAGAAACGCAGCTAGGTGCTGCTCGTGGCTGAGGGGGCTGCGGAATCAAGTTTAGGGCTCTTAGTCAGAATCAAGGGCGGCATTTGGTAGTGTTGGTCATTCCCAGCTACTCCTGGACGACGTCGCTACAGCTGCAGCTGCTACTTCTAGCCGCCGGCGCTGCTCTATAGGTCGGGCACTACTAGGGTGAGGTAGAGGAAGAAGAAGGGCGGAGGAAGGTCCAACGGCGCCGCGATGGTTGGGGTTGGGGCTAGGGTAGAGGCGGTTGGGGGTGGGGTGGTGGTGGCTGGTGCGGGAGCGGCTGCTGGCACTGGGGAGGCGGATGGCGGTGTGGATGTTGGTGTTGCCGCTGGGGATTGGGTGAAAGTGGTGGTCGTCAGGGAAAAGCAAGGCGGAGGAGAAAAGGGTTACCTTGCTGGCGGAGCAGAGCGGCGGCAGCACCGAGTGGCGACGGCACCGAGCGGAAGCTTTAGCTGGAGGCAGCACCGAGCGGCGGCAGCACCGAGCGGTGACGGTGGCACGGATGGCAGGGAGCGGTGGCGGAGGAGCAGTGGGGGCGAGCAAAAATTGCCGGAGCTAACTAGCTGCAATCGGGAATGAAACAGGAAAAGGGGAAGAATCGGTCGGGTTGGTGAGCTATTAAGTTGACAATAAGTGTCAGTTATTTAAAAAAACTGACACCTAAACCTATAGTGTCGGTTATTTAGTTATGAACTGACACCTATACTAAGTGTCGGTTATTTAAAAAAACCAACAACTAAACCTATAGTGTCGGTTATTTAGTTATGAACCAACGCCATATGTAAAATTTTGGAGCCAATTTTTTCGCTGGAATTTTGGGTTTGGCGGTTGAGTTTAGGTGTCGGTTGTTTATTAATTAACCGACACCTATTAAAAGCGGTACCCGTGTCTGGGCTCCCTAAGCAGATTGGATGTCGGTTTATGTTATCAACCGATACTGTAGATATTAGGTGTCGGTTTTTGTAAACAACCGACACCTTGAAAAGTGGCTTTATAAGCCATTTCTGTAGTAGTGCTTTATTATTGCTCAATCATCTTACCATCAACTCTGCATGTGGCGTTGAGCTATATGTCAACCACATATATCAAGGACCTATTTTTCCGATTGATGTCTATAGTATAATATCCTTAGTTGTTTTAAATGAGGCATCTTCTAAAGTATTCATGTCATTGTTAGAAAATGATAAATAATCTTATGAACAAAAGAGACCTAAATTGTGTCTATTTTATATAAAAAATACAGTTATTAGAATGTCGTCACAAATTTCCCAAGTAGAAAATTGTCATGCTTGTAAAAAGAGGACTTGCAGGCACTATAGCTTTCTTAGGGACAAGACGAGCATTATAAATTTGTCTATAGACAACACTCTTTTCCATACTAAAATCTTGGAAATGAGTCACGATGAGGAGATGGAGATATTTAATCGACATACCAATAAGTTTAAATAGGCGCAAAGCATTTGAAGGCTTAAAAAGAGGAATGTTAAAACATGCAGAAGTTGTGATCTACAAAGTATGAGTTGGACAATTATGTACAAAATGAAAAAGAAGGTGGGGGCAGAAGCGGGATGAAGTCTGGTCACTTACCATTATAATTGTCTTGAAACCGTGGTTGATTGTGCAGCAGCATTACATTGAAGGTCGTATTCATGACGACGAATTTTGTTGTATTGATTGGTATGTAGATTTTTTCATCAACATTCAGCATATGATTTTGGACACCTGACATCAACAAAGAAAAATATTACTGCATAAACACGACCCTACCATAAAATATGTTGTCCAATGCCCTTTGACTAATGTATATAGATGCTTTCATCAACATTCAACATACGATTTTGGACACCTGACATCAGCAAAGAAAAATGTTACTGCATATATACGACACTGCCATAAAATATGTTGTCCAGTGCCCTTTTACCAATGTATGTACTGTTTAACCAACATTATTATATATTATGTAGCAGTTGTTTCTTCCTTGGACATGCAAAGAAGGCTGAGAACATGACTTGAGACGCTTTCCTTTGTGGACAACTGCAAATTTGAGAAAACAAATAGGACTCGAGGTTATGTATACGGAACAATGATGGAGCTCTCAGCTGCAGAGGATTGATTAGAAGGTACCTTCGTGGGTAAGAAGAGAAGAATCAGGAGAAGCAGCCCGAACATTTGTCCTGGGTCTTTTAGGTCTAGATATGGGTACAGGGTTGATTGGCAGTGTTGATGCGGGTTCAACATTCCAATGGGAAACCCTTTCAGGTCTAGTGATTGATGAATTTTCATCCCAACTCACCTAAAAAAGAAGAGTAATATTAGAAAAAAAGAGCATTCCCCAAGCTTTGATTGATGCTCAACCAAAATTATTTAGAATAGGAAGGAACCTTGAAGCGCTTCCACTCAGAATCTTGCCATCTATCAGTATCAATGCCACTAATCCCAGTGATGGTGCCTGTAAACCTGCCAGATCAGAGCATGTGATGAGTAACATCCTTTTTGCTAGAAATGAATGCAGAAAAAGCAATCAGCAGTGGTAACTAAGTCACCTTTGCTCAGGGGACTCTTCACCTTCAAATTTCATTCTGAACCTCATCCCTATAGAATGGTTGATCTTGAGCGATTGCACATAGTGATCATAAGGGACAATAAACTCTGCTGGACTTGTTCAGGTAGTGCAAAATAAACAATAACAACCATGAGAACACCGATACATAAGTATTTTTTTAGCCGAAATCAAACACCAGAGACAAAAGAAATAAAATACAAGAGCGAGCATCGTGCCTGGGTTTGTAGTAGACTAGTAAACATTGTTCCAGTAGAAACGGTGTGCCATGCTCTGGTAAGTACACCAAGGTGCATGTTGTGAGTAGATATGACTGAAGAAGACACATTGGCCTGGTGCCTCATAGCCCTTCGCACACCAACCCGTAGCTCACCATTCTCACCCCTATAAAAGCATAGATAATGGATGAATACTTCCAAAATTGACACATTACTTACTATAATAAACAGAGGATTCCAAACAAATAACGGAAACATAAAAAAATTAGGCAAGACACGAGGTGGTTGCAATCGTTGTTAACAGCAGCAAATACAACATATAATAAACAAAAGTATAGTGGAAAGGGGGAAAGAAAGTCCAGACCAGCGGTGGGAGGCACTCATCGGCGTGCTTCTTAAGGACGGAGAAGCTGCCGTGTGTGCTGGTATCTGACGCCGTGAGCGCCTTGCAGAAGGAATGCACCCGCGGTCGCAGCGCAGGAATGGCGGGGGGTGGGTCCTTCTCCGTGGCTCCGGTCTCGTCCTGCTGGAAGGGAAAAAATTAATCAGACGCAATGGACGAACGAACGGACGGAAGCCAGGGAACACCTAGAACCAGTCCCCACTTGCTTAGTTGCTTACCTTGACCTTTGACATGAGTGTGCTCTGTGCAAACACCTCGTCTGTGTCTGGTTCTGCCTTGAGGTGTACGTTGATGACGCGGCACAGGATCTTGGACGGGAGGTCGTAGCGCGGTACCTGGTGACCGACCACGGGATCCATGGTCACCTCCACCTGCAAGCAAGGCATTCATCATTTGGGAGGGGAGGAAGTAAGGAAGAGAGTGGAAAGCAAAGGGGGAGGAAGAAGAAAAGCAACAACACCAACATCGAGTGAGTATTGTTATTCCGCTAACCTGCTCGACATGTTCCTGTGGGAAGTAGAACACCCTCTCCCCCTCCCTGGGTACGGACACCAGCGGGCTAGCGCAGGCTCGCCACAACTCGTCGTAGAGCGGATCGGCGGTGCAGTCTGCAAGGAGAGTCGAGAGAATCGTTCACACTCAGAAATCATCACGGAAAGAGGCATTTATTTGGAAAAACAAAGGAAGACGGAAGAGGGAGCAAGAGAGAGGAGAGCACCTCGGTCAAAACTCCACTATTAGAGTGGCTTATGGGATCAGCGGAAGAAACCCCAAGATCAGATGCCCGCAAATGTGTATCGCAGATCAAGGATGAAGGACTTGGGATGTCAGAGAAGCCTGACTGGCAGAGGAATTAAGAAAGGAAAAGAAGCGCGCAAGGAGAAGCCGATAGAAAAAGTACAAATAGGATCAACTTAAGGCAGAGAGGAGTAAGGCAAGAGCGAGGGAATAGCGAAGATGCTACCTGATGAGCTCCGTGATAACAAACCGCGAGACAGCTAAGCTCGTCGGCGACGCTGGAGACGTCTCCCCGATAGCCACCGGTCCCGTGCTACTACAGCTCTCGGCGTCCTGCATCCCCATCAACCGAACGAACCACAGCGACCAACACTGACAAATGAAAGCAGCCGCAGCCGGCGGTGGTATGATTTCGGAAAGCAGTGCCGGGAAGGAGAACGATAGCAGACCAGGTTCGCGCGATTTGAGGCGGTGACGACGGGGCTTCGACTTCACACGATCTTGTACTTTGCCAGAGATGTACTAAACTCTAGTACACCGAGCAAAGTCGGTGCCGAGAAAGACTCTTCTCGAAACAAATAACCGTGACAATTACAAAGTATCCCTCGAATGCCTTTTTATATACAACCAAAGACCGTTTTATATAGCAAAGGATTTATTTGTAATTCTGAAAAATGATGCAAAAAATTGCAAAAGAAACCCCACACGGGCTCTCTTATATAGTATAGATATGGCTGCTGGTCCATGTAATATTTGAGGAACAAAATATGATATGGACTTCGCACGCACATGTGGGGCAGCCCAAATGGGTTTGGGCCGGTTCGGTCTGAAACCTTTTCGGTTGGCAACTGCTCACATCCGTTGATCTATCTCTGGACTCCTATAAAACCAAACGCTTTATCCGGTGATCGCTGGAAGAACTGGAAGAAGGATCAAAAACCTCTCGCCTGAGGAGATGTAGGACAAATCATATTATAACGATGTAATTATTTTATGATGGTGATAACCAAGAAAGCACCGCATCATTCTGTTTTCCTCGAGCATTGACCGCCGACTGAGATCCAGAATCAGGATTTCTTGAGTCGTCTTATAAGCAACGACAGTCCAGGCCTCCTAAGTCCTAAGCAACTTCAAGGCGCCATCTGAGTCGAAGCACGGCATATCGCAGTTATGCAGCGGAGATCGCGCGAGGATCATTCGGCGGACATCATGGTTCGGTGGATCACGACGAGAAGTCTTTCTCTCCTATCTCTCTCTCTCTCTCTCTCTCTCTCTCTCTCTCTCTAGAGCACCGCAGGATTGCCGGTGGATCAGGGGACCGGGGAGAAACGCAAAAACAAAACAAAATAAACCAAGCACAACCAATTAATACAGATTTTGATGCATTTCGTCATGAAGTAGGCAGATCGCGAATATACTTCGTTGGTTTTTTTTGGTTTGATCCTTCATCAACCATCCACGATGTTTCCGCTTCCGTGAAGATTTCGCCGGTCATCAGATATGTACTACCTTTCACTCAAAACTATCACTAGGAAAGAACCTCAATGATATCATATCAAAACTGTGCGTGTGAAGCAAAAACACTGAAACTCAAAAACCTACTAGACGATTTGCTCACACTCAAATTCTACAAACTAGAAATGTTAATCTCAACAAGACAAATGAAACCATGTGGAAACAACGCACTATAAATATACCTAAAGAAGGTGATAAAAATACGAAAACTTTGCATAATCTTTGTAATTCTAAAAGGCGTCAATCACACTTTCAGAGTATATTCATTAATGGCGTACAATATTCATTAATGGCGTACACATGGTAAACAAGACACACAACATAGAGGCATTTGACACTTTTTTCAAAATTATTTTCAATCAATGAAGACAATACTCTATCTAAACAAAGTTATAGACATCTCTATTCCCACTAAATCTTTTACTGAAAATGAGATAAAAGGTTCAAAACCTTGCAACTGAAAGATCTCCCAGACTAGATGGATTTTCAATATGAATTTTTTTATCACAACCAATAGAACAACGTTAAACTATAATTTCACAAATTTTTCTAATACATACATAACTATGAAGACATAACACATTAAATGGGCACACTTAATCAGGCATACATAGCTCTCATTAAAAAAAATAACTCGTCTTGGGTCAATGATTTTACACCCATCGGTCTGATCAATGCACCATATAAAATCATTGTTGAAACTTTAGCATATGACTCAAGTCCAGACTTATAAACATCATAGGACTACAAAAAAAAGCTCTAAGTAGGAGTATAGAGGATGCATACATCATGGCCGACAAAATTATACAAACTTGACATTATAAGAAGATTCCTCTCATCACAATCAAAATAGATTTTGAGAAAGCCTTTGACAACAAAAATAGTCAACAATTCCTTCTTGTTTGTCTGCAAGGATACATATTTCTTTCTAGATGGAACAACTAGATTAGATCATACAATACTTCATGTCACTTTTCCACCATCATTAGTGGTAGCACCTTTGTTTACTTTACAAGCACAAACTGACTGAGACAAGATGACCCACTTTCCCCTTACCTTTTAATCTGGATATAACAAATCTTTCCAAAATGATCATGTAAATAGAAATAGAATGAGGCAGAGAATATTATGTTATTGTGTATTCACAGGGAACACCTATATATATGGACTTGGGTGGTGGTCAATAACACAATTACCAAATGCGGGACTAATCTCATATATACGAAAGAATAGAATAAAATAATAATAAATTATAAATGGTTTGGACCTTTGAGTTTCAATCATCCATGATGATTCCACTTTCATCAAGTTTCTGTCAGTCATCATATATATACTACCTATCACTCAAAACTATCACTAGGAAAGAACCTCAATGATATCATATCAAAACTCCACATATGAAGCAAAAATGCAAAAATTCAAGATATCAAGGATAAACTTTAAAAGGCCAACAAAAACTATGAGTTGGTTTTCTCACAATCAAATTCTACAATCTAAATTTGTTAATCTCAACAGGACAAATAAAATCATGTGGAAACAACTTGCTATAAATATAATGACCTAAAGAATGTGATAGAAGTATGAAAACTTTCCATAAATTGTGTAATCCTAAAAGGTGTCAATCACACTTTCAGAGTCTATTCATCAATGGCATGCACGTGGTAAACAAGACACACAACATAGTGGCATTTGACACTTTCTTCAAAGTTCTTTTCAATCATGGTAGACAATACTCAAATTTCATCTAAATTGACTGGAACCCTTATATCTAAACAACATCATAAACATATCTACTCTCACTAAATCTTTTACTGAAAATGAGATTAAAGATTCAAAACCTTACAACTGAAAGATTTCCCAGACCATATGGATTCAGTATGGATTTTTTTATCACTACCAATGGAACAACATTAAACTATCATTTCACATACTCTTCTAATACATACATAACCATGAAAACATAACATACATAGATCTCTTTAAAAAAATAGATAACTCGTCATGGGTGTGCGATTATAGACCAACTGGTCTGATCAATGCACCATATGAAATCATTGTTAAAACTTTCAGAATATGACTCAAGTCCAGGCTTATAGACTTCACAGGACTACAAAAAAAACTCTAAGCAGAAGTATACATGATGCATACATCATGGCCGATGAAACAATATACACTTGCCATTGTATGAAGATTCCTGTCATCACCATCAAAATGGATTTTGAGAAAGCCTTTGACAACAACAACCACAATTTCTTCTTGCTTGTCGCAAAGATACAAATTTCCATCTAGATGGAAAAACTATATTAAATCATAGATTACTTCATGTCACGTTACCACCATCATTAGTGGTAGCGCCTTTGTCTACTTTACAAGCACAAACTGACTGAGACAAGATGACCCAATTTTCCCTCACCTTTTCATTCTAGATACATCAAATATTTCCAAAATGATCATGTAAATAGAAATAGAATGAGGAAGAGAAACTTGCACTATTTTATAGTCACGATGAACACCTATATATATGGACTTGGGTGATGGCCAATAATCAAATTACATAATGAAGAACTAATCTGATATCTACAAAACAATAGAATTAAAGAATAATAAATAATCATTTTATTATTCTAACACTCCCTCTCAAGTTGGTGCATATATATCGTAGGCACCAAGCTTGTTAGATAAGAATTTGATCCTACAACCAAATTAAGAGATTTAGTAAATAGATCTACTACTTGATCTTCATACTAAATTGTGACAAGCATGATTTGTTGATCTTGTATTTTTACCCAAATGAAATGACAATCAACCTAGATGTGTTTAGTTCTTTCACAAAAAGTTGGATTGGAAGAAATGTGGATAATATGTTGGTTATCACAATTGAGCTCCATTGCCTTAGACTAGATGTATCTAAGTTCTTTGAGGATGTTTTTGGTCAATAAGAGATCACTGGTCGCATGAGATATGACTCAATATTTAGACTCAGGACATGTTCAACCTACAAGATTTTGTTTTTTGCTTTTCCTGGATACTATATTGCCTCCCAAAAATACACAATATCCTATAATAGACATGTGATCATTAACACATCTGGCCCAATCAGCATCAGAGAATCCTTTCACTTTGAGATTTTCATGATTTGAATATCATATTCCTTTGCCTGGACTCTTCTTGAGATATCAAAGAATTTGGAGGACAACCTGCATATGAATAGTATGTGGCTTATCCATAAATTGACTTACCACACTAGTAGCAAATGATATATATGGATGAGAAGTGGTAAGATAATTAACTTTCCTAACCAGTCTTCTATATCTTCACACATTTTCAATACCTCCCCCTACTCCTTATAGAACTTGACTCTGGGATCCATTGGAGTATCCATAGGTTTTGCTCCAAGCATACCTGTTTCTTCAAGTAGATCAAGAGTGTTGTTTTGTGATATAATAATACCATATGGGGATGTAGCCACTTCAATACCCAAAAAATATTTTAGGTGGCATAAATCTTTAGTGTGAAAATTATTTTGAAGAAAAACTTCTTGAGATATAGAATACCATGTTGATTATCTCCATTCATAACAATGTCATTAACATATAAAATAAGGAGTGAGGACCCTCATTGGTATAATATTGAATGATCAAGATTAAATAACAGTAGACCAAACTCCATAAGTGAATCGCTAAACTTGCCAAACCACACTCATGGAGATTGTTTAAGCCCTTGGAGTAACTTATGAATCTGACAAACAAGATGGGACTACTTCTAAGAAACAAACGCAGGAGGTTGCTCCATATAGATTTCCTCTAACAAATCACCATCTAGAAAAGTGTTATTAATATCCAGCTAATATAGAGGCCAAGAGAAATGAGCTTCCAGGGAGATAATAAGTCTAATAGATGATATTTTAGCTACCAGATAAAAGGTTTTGAGATAGTCTTTTCCATATACTTGAGTATATCCCTAGGTTAGTATTTGAGCCTTGAGACGATCAACAACATTCATGTGTGATTAGAGTAGGGACAAGACTCCATGTGTGATTTTTCCCTTGTCTATTAGAGTAGGGACAAGACTCCATGTGTGATTTTTCACAGAGAATACCCATCTACAACCAACAATATCCTTGTCTATTAGAGTAGGGACAAGACTCCATGTGTGATTTTTCCGGAGAGTATTCATGTCATCTTCCATAGCAGGACGCCAGCCTGGGTCACCCATTGTAACATCCCAGGATTTGAGGCCTCGGATAAAAAGACCTCATAAGGAATGATTGGACTACCCATATCACCAAGGTGCACCTCTTTTTCCGGGAGCCCATCACTAAGAACTCCATAGTTAAGCGTGCTCAGCTTGGAGTAGTATTGGGATGGGTGACCAGTCGGGAAGTTGATCCTGGCTTGTGCGTCGGTGTGGACAAAGTGCACAGTTAAGGCTAGTGGTGGTTTGTGGGGCCAGTCGTCATTCCTGAAACCCTGCTAGAGCCTTGGGCAGTGGGACCGGGCGTTACAATTGGTATCAGGGCATAGGTTTCTCAATTAATCTTTAATAATTATTAAATTTTACAAATTCTATAGAACCCAAGGGAGTTATTAGAGAATTATCCAAAAGACAGAGGTGTCTAGAAAAGGATCACGACCGGGGGCTGGCAATATTTTCCTCCGCACCGCTAGTCAGAATACAAGGACTCCCGGATCCGTGTGACTGCCTGGTCAAAGTCTTAGGGTATGAATCGAAATAAGATACCTTTAGGACTCTCTCATCATGTTCATCCCTTCTCAACTCAAATTCTATTAAGGACCTTAATGATTAGGGTTTTCTCTCTTCTCCTCACCCTCTTGAGGTATGGGTAAGGTTGATAAGTATTAAGGAACCCTCCACCAAATTAATAAAAAGCATGTAAATAAGATGTCATGGACATAAGCTTAGTAGAGTAAGCATAAAAGGAATAGATACATGCTTAGGTCGTATGACACGAGTTGCCATTGCCCTCAGGAGAGACCTGAGGATAGACCTCCTTGGTAGGAGTATGAGTAGAGAGAGTTAGTCTTGGAGGTAGAGACCTCCATTAAAGGTAGAGACCTAGCTCATCCTTTGAGGATGATGGTAACCCTAACCCTAAGTGAAGGTTAGAGAGAGATGACATGATGAGTTAGATGTCATGATTGACCGAGTGTTTGGTTGGTCATGCCTTTGGGATGCCATAAGAGGGTAGATGATCTAGTACCTTTGGCGACCCGACCTTGGAGAGAGAGTCGTGCATGCCATAGTAAAGGATAGCTCCTTCGTGGATGAGGTTAGAGGAGAACCTATAGTTACCCTATGGGCTTAGGCAAGTAGGGTATAGCTTGATGAAATCCTGGTTAAGAGTTCATGATGAATGGCTTAGGAAAGGGGTATGATTGCTCTTGATCCAAACATGAGTGGAGAATAGGCTTCAACCACATAGGGGTATGCTTGTGAGCATGAGCCTTCATGGAGAAGGGACCTCTAGTAAGTATGGTTGGAGGTGTAATTAGCTCTAGAGAGAGGAAGCAGAACCCCAACAGGGAGGTTGGAAGCCTAAAACTCCGAAACTTGAGGAATAGTGGGGAGTCGACAATGATGCGACCTAAGTGGATGATTGTGGTTGCCTTATGCTTCATCCCTGGAGGCTGATGATATCTTGGTTGCCTTTAGAGGAACCAAACCCTAGAGAGAGGACGATGCATCTAGTACCCATGGTATAAGTGGTTACCTGCTGGATGAGATAAAGAGTGCCTTAGACCCTGAGGAGGTTTAAGTACCCTGTTGTGAGGTTTTATACCTAGTTGAATGTCCTTGAGGAGGACTCAACTCTGAGGTGTTGCTCATATGAAAAGATCATGGGAGTACATGGCATACTTTGGACATGATTGATTTGTGGTTGAGCATGTAGTTGGATATCTAAAGGTGAACCTAGGGTTCCTGGACAAAGAGGGGAAGTGGTGTACCTAATGCTCATGATGAGAATTGAGTCTCTATAGTTTTGAGTATGGCACTCTTCATGTTTAGAGGGAAAGGGAAACCCCTTAAGTTGAAGGTAGGTTTGATGAACCCCTCACAACTAAGCTGGTCTAATGTTAAGAATGAGTGTGACTTAGCATGGTTTAATAGGTGATCTGCTTGTGCCTTGGTAGCTGTTGGGTTAGGCTTGTTCATGTGAATGTAAACCCTAGGGGCGGTTGTGACCTTGTTGTCAAGAGTTGTAGTTTCCTCCCATCCTGGGAAAGGGACCCTTTGGTAGGGTGTATACCAGTTTTGTTGGTTTTGAGGTAACCTACAGAAGTCCCATAGGATCTTGAGAAGCTAAGTGAAAAGTACATGGAATGAGAATGAACTTGTAGGCCCATAGATAACCATCTCTAAGTGCATGTGGATGTGTTACCATGGAGGTAACCGGTATGGGGCCTGTCCAAGGTAGGCAGGATGTCTTGACCCCTAAGAAGGGATGAAAGTCAGTCAAGAATGCAGAGAGAGATGATGATCGCTTGGGTAAGGTTCTAAGTTGAACATGTACTATAATGGAATCCTAAGTCTATCCTAGGGTCAGGTAGGGATAAGACCGATGGAAGAAGAAGTTTCCTAATTCCCTAGTGGCACATGACCATAGGGTCGGGAGGTAACAACTATCATTGTCTGAGGGCCATGGGTTAGGAGATTGATCACCTTCATGAACTCATGGGACCCAAAGGGCAGATGAGTAGGGCACTCTATGGATGCATAAGGGAAAAGGGATGACCCCAAAAGTGTCGGCACGCTACGGACCTAGAGGAGGAGACCAAGGATTGTGTGGTGACCCAAATAGGTTTGAGACCAGTTTTCCATGAAACTAACTTTGATATCAAAATGACTGAGAAGTAGAGACATAAGTTGCACGTTTCAACTTAGTTTTAAAGGTGTACTGACAAGGTGGGATGTACCATCTCTACTCCTGGAATGGGAAGAACTCTGTATTTGGACGGCCGCCAAATGCTTATTTCTTCTTGTTATGGGAGGGAGAGATAGGACAGTACTCATGCCATACACTAAGGATAAAGATGAGGTAAGTTGGAACTTTGCTACAAGGTATGAGGATAGAGATGATAACATACCTTTGTGGAAGGAATAATACAGGGATGGTTTACAAACACTAAGAGAGATAAGGTAGTCATTTTATAAGGATGTTTTTTTAGCATGAGCTATGTGGATTTTGCAAGTGAAACAAGGTTGAGTTTGATCACCATTAGTATGAGCTCAGAGTTTCTTGATGAAGACAAACTTAGGGTTTAAGATGAGATGATAAGTATAATACATGGAGGTGTATGTCCTCAACAATACCTAACACCTAAGGCTAAGAAGTAGTAATGAATGCTCTGGTTGAGATATAGCTGCCTAGTTTAGCTGGAAGAAGTTGAGGTTTCTAGGCTAACCTTAAGTCGAGAAAAATAGATAAGTTTGGCTAACCCTCAGACGTACGAGATCTGTTGAACAAGTTTAGGGGTTGTCTGGATAGCCAGCCTAGTCCTTGATAAGGTAGAAGGATGAGTGTAGAACCCTGGATACCCTTCTTTAGATAGGAAGGTAGTAAAACCCTGTGAGAGTGGTTTAGGGTTTCTGAGGTATCGATCTTAAGGAATCATGACATACCGGAGATCATGGTTTTAAGATCACCAAACACCGCGATACTATAAAGATAGTACGTGATAGTAGCACTTTGGCTGCTTGATGTGAGGTTGCATGTAGCATGTGGCCATGCAAGCCAGGAGGTGAAGGACAAACACCAGTAACCCAGTACATGGATATATAGTATAAAGAGTTCCCGAGGGGGAATGGGAGTTCATCACTATGTATGTTGTGAGTCTCCCCTAGACCAAGGAAGGTCAAGATGCAATATGGGTTATGGTAGATCGCCTTACCTAGATGACATGAGAAAGAAGGAGTACTGTCAAGGGACATGTTTTGTTGAACTACAGAAGAGAAAGAGAGATGATTCAACTACGTCATGATGCGAATTCAAAAGTTCTTGAGTATGACCAAGGATCACTTCCATAAGGTGGAAGTGGATATATGAAGAACTCGATGATAGTACAGTTTATCACCCCATATTAATGGATAGTATGATCCAGACTAGAGGGTCTGATGAGAGCATGTGTGCTCACTCAGGGTGATACATAGAGACAGTTCTTAAGATGTGATGTTAGCCACCATAGCCTTTATCGGGATGTAAGAAGTCTTATAGAGAGGTTGTGTCGGTCGCCACTTCATTATGATGATGTTGGTGAAGGAGGCCTCTCGAAGGTCATAAAAGAACCACAGTGTGTACATATGAAGTCACTTGATCATGCAATGGCTAAGAGAGAGCCCAGTGGTGACATGAGTCACAAGTTGATGCAAAGCAGACTGACATGCAGTTCATTGTGGGAGAATATGTGATGTGAAAATCCGACCCCTCTAAGCTATAGCTGAGAAAGCTAAGTCCCCGATATATGGGTCCATTTGAGATGGATTGGTGGAGATGGTTGTGTAACCTTACCCCTCAAAATAAAATGATGTGTTGCATGAGTCCGATCTAGAGCACTATGTGAGGTACCCAAGCCAGGTGCTGAGCCCTGAACCTATTTAGCTTTTGAAAGGTTGAAAAGTCCTGAGTCACCTATGAGGGTATGATATACCAAGGTAAGAAAGAACTCAGATGGAAGAAAATAAGTTATTGAAGGTTCTTGGGAAGCACCATGGAAAAGGGTGAAGCCATATGGGAGCCATGATGGACATGTGATAGGCTTATCCTATTCGATTGCTTGCTTGATGGAATTTTGAGGGCAAAATTCTCATAAGAGGGGAAGGATGTTACAACCCCAATTTTGGGTTCAAAAGGAGAGAAATGTAATTTCTCAGTTTAAAGATATTGGGACAAATGATGATATAATTTGTGTTGAATAAATGAGTTATGTTGAAAATAGCCTTGTTGTTTGATTTGTGGGATTTATTGGCTATTGGGCCCAATAACAAGGATATTCAATTAATTAATGAATAACTGAGAATTTTAGATAAGAAAGGTGTGGAAACCTCTAGAAGGCAAATCCAAAGGTGGTTTTCGTGCCACATGGGTTCCTTGGGTTCCAAGGAGTCCAAAGTTGCATAGAGAATGCAATAAGAAAAGAAAAGGTTAATTAAGTATTTCTTTAGTAAGAAAGAAATCAAAATTAATGTTGGAAATAAGTGGGAAAATGTATAATTGAATTAACCTTAGTGTAATTTCGTATCCCAAGGATTTTAAATGATAAAAGAGAAATAAAGAGAAATCCTCAAAAAGAGCTATTTTAATAAGAAATAAATAAGATAATGGGAAATAAAGGATAAAAGATAAATAAAAGGTCAATGTATTTTCCCAAGATGGTATTTTAAGCCATTAAGGTTCCTTGAGGTTCAAGGAGCTCACAATAATAATTTGATAGCAAAGGAAAGAGAAAATAGGTATTTTAATATAGAATATGTGGCTTATAGGTGCCAGACTTGCATATGAATAAAAATGGATTTTCCTTTCGAGTTTTGGTCTCAAAATTTGCACACTAGTAGCTTTAGTCATTATAGACTTTCCCCTAAAATTTGAGATTACAATGATAAGCAGTTTGGGAGATATGATTTTTGCAAGTTTTCCTATTGTGTGGAGGAAAGCAATAAATGTCACGATTTTATTTAATAAGACCAAATTTCCTTTGTTCTTCACATGGCACGTCAGCCATTGGATCGAGATCCAAGGGTGACTCGGTCATCATCTACCCCCAGACGGAACAGGAAAGGGGAACATGAATGCGAGTTTTGTGGATCCATTTTCCTCTCCACACGGTTCATATGAGAAATAGGAAATTCATCCTTTGGCTTTAGGAGCCTTTTCCGCATCTGACTGGCCCAAGTTTTGGGGCTTATCATGGTCTGGGCGGAAATCCCCGAAACCAGGAGGAAACCGCAGGGGTTGTCCTCTATATAAGGAGGGGGCCTCGCACCATGTGCGTTACCTCTGAGTACCCCATCGAGATTGCAAAGGAAGACCCAATCGTCTGAAGTAACGATTTCCAAAAGAGGCACTCGACCTACTCCATGAACGACCATGTACCTAGCCGGTGGAAAGCTTCTCCGTCCCGCTGATCGAGGCTAGCAGCAAGCCAACCAAGACCATGGTTGACTTCGGTAGGGTGCAGCGGAGGTGTACCTTCCTTCACTGGCGATTGGGGGAGCAAGATGCTCCGGGTCAACTCTCCAGTTGACCAGCGCGGAACCTGGATGACGAACTGGATCGCGATCTTGAAGATGACCCCGACAATTTATAGAATTGCCCTTCTACGTCTGTTGTTCAGGTATGGGCATTTTTGCCTTTTTGGTTTCTTTTGATCGCGAGTGGGCGCGTGCATCCATGAACGTTGGATCCTAAGTGGACCAGCGATCCATTAATCGGACGATCTGTGTTTTTCTAAAATTAGCAAATAAACTAGAAAAAGGAAATTTCCTTACTAAAAGCATCTCTTTTGATAGAAAACTCCGATGGGAAAGTTAATACATGAATCTTGATCAGAAAAATACGAGGAAGACAATAAAAATATCTTGGAAACCTAAATCAGTATGGTTTTGCAAAAGTATCAAATTTGGATGGAAAAAGTATTAATTTGTGGGTATTAACCCTAATTGATGATTGAAAATAGATTTAATCTTGCAAGTGTGTAAATTCGAGCATTATTAACTGGTTTAATGATTGCAACCTATTTTGATGGTGGAATTACAAGGATTAGGGTTTTATATCTAATATGTTGATTAAAACCCTTAGAAACCCTAAGTGAGGGAAAAAGGGAAGAAAGGGTATACTAATCCGAGAATTAGGGTTTTTATGATCCGAATCTGATCTTAATATCTTAATGGGAACCAACTGAGATAATTAGGGTTTAATGGATATGCTGATAAAAATAAAGTAAAAGTGGTAAAAAGGAAGTGAAACCCTAATTATAGTCAAAACCCTAAAAAGGGCTAGTAACCCTAGGGCACGATTAGGCCTATTAATTTTGTATACCATGAACCATGATAGAAAATATTGGATGAATATTTTAGGGTTGAATTGTGCTTGCTTGATTTACTCTGGGTTACTTGATTGTTTGGATTACATCTGCACTCAAGACAGCTTGACAGGTATGTGGTTACGCTTATGACTACCCGAATTAGTTTTCCAGGATTTTATCGATGTTTCCATCATGACTTGAATTAAACTGTTGGTTGCATTTAATTCATGCAAATTATAATGTGAATATGACTATCACATAAGAGATGTGCCTACTAGCTCAGATCCTAGTCCCCTCTGTAGTTGTATAGATTGACCTAGTAAATGGCTACCAATGGGTAGGTCCATCAGGTCATTAAATGACTTAGTAAATGGCTACCAATGGGGTAGGTCCATCAAGTCATCATGAGTCAGGGATTGGTCTACCTTTGGGTAGGACCATGCGACTCCATAACCCTAGGTATTGGCTACCTGTGTGGTAGGGCCATGGGGGTAAGGATCTACCATATGAGAAAGGTGGTATCCATGTCCACTGCAGGGACGTTACAGAGAAAGGGGATAGGCAATGATTGAGTAGTATTGCTGAAAACGTAATCTTGGTTGTTAAATGATATTTGGTTTATTACATTGTTAACATAGTTGCACAATTATTGTTTCCCCCACATACCAGCTTCGGCTAACCGACGTTTTGTTTTTTGGCGTTTTAGGTACAAATGAAAAGAAAAAACAGTAAAGTGACATATGTGGAATTAAATGAGAAATAACATGCACAGGAGGATTAGATAGATTAACATCTTCATGGATAGAAGTTTAGAAATCCCAGTTTTTCCAAGTTAATAAAAGTTTTATTTTATACCTATTTTCAGTTTAGTTGGTAAAGTTTATTAATTATTACTGATTATTTGTCGAACCTTTGATCCTGTTAATTGAATAACGGCTCTGACCTTCGGGTCTCCCTTAATTGCGGGTTACCAGGAGGCGGGGTCGTTACAATTGGTATCAAAGCCATAACACCTCCAGTAGGTGGGGCTCACATGGGCATGTGGCATGCCAGTCTTGAGTCGTACGGTCCAGGCAAGTTGGAAAGGGCTATCCACAGAGACGAGATGGAGCCACCCTTGCGCTGGTATTCTGTGATCGGGAGATGGGCGTCCATGGGCCATTGTGGGTATGCACTGAAATGGGGTCAGATTATGAGGCCATATAGTTGAGCCTTGACGAGGACGTCAAGAGTCTAAGTGGGGGAGATTGTAACATCCCAGGATTTGAGGCCTCGGATAAAAAGATCTCATAAGGAATGATTGGACTACCCATATCACCAAGGTGCACCTCCTTTTCCGGGAGCCCATCACTAAGAACTCCATAGTTAAGCGTGCTCAGCTTGGAGTAGTACTGGGATGGGTGACCAGTCAGGAAGTTGATCCTGGCTTGCGCGTCGGTGTGGACAAAGTGCACAGTTAAGGCTAGTGGTAGTTTGTGGGGCCAGTCGTCATTCCTGAAACCCTGCTAGAGCCTTGGGCAATGGGCCCGGGCGTTACACCCATAGCAATAGATATAGAACTAGGTACAACAATAATGAATACAGATGAGATAAAGGTTTTGTATGAAGTTGATGAACTATCACAGGAAATAGAATTGTAAATAAGGTGAAGAGTAGATGACACTTTTCCTTATGAAGAGAAAAAGGTAGATACTAAGAGCTATTGTTTCTAACAGGATCTCCAAACTGAGTGGTGATTGAATGAGGGTTACCATCTACATTGCCTAATACTTGTTCTGGAATGTTTTCCTTCATGTCTGATTCACCTAGGATAGGGGATTGGATGAAAATATTTCCATAAATGTGGGAAGAAGGAGAGCTTCCTCAAGCTCACTGACAGACTGAGACTCTCCAAAAATGGAGTTTCTTCAAAAAAAGGTGGCATCAACAGACACTAAAAATTTTCATTCAAACGGGTTGTAACGTCTATATCCCTTTTGAATTTTGGAGTAACTAAGAAACACACATTTAGAAGCTTTCGAAAGTTTATCCCTATCAGGTTCAACATTGTAAACAAGACAAACACATCCAAAATTTTTAGGAGAAACACTATATATGGTATGGTTTAGACAAAGGAGTTGGAATGGTATGTGATGTTGGATCCTAGATGGGTGATTAGATGCTCTATAGGTGGGGGTGGATAGAGCTAAATGCACTTAAATAAAATTCATTAGACCTTTAATATATATCACAAGATAAGGTTGCTAAATAGGAAATTTGTGTGCAACTAAAATATGCATAGCAAGGGAGAGAGAGATTGAACATACATCAATTGACAAGCTATTTAGAGTGGTTCCACACTTCAAACTACAAGTGAGTCAGTCCACTACCTAGAGAGGTCAACCTCTAGGATTTCTTAACATTGTACCTTCATTATATTCATTATAAGAGATACAATACATGACCACCAAAGGACTTACCTATTCAATACAAAGAGTCTTCAACCTTACCACGGACTTACCCACTTTGCAAGGAGTCTTCTGCCTTCTTCCAAGGACATACCTACTCTTGAACAAGTCTTTAGCCTTGCAGGGATTACCCACTCTTCTTGGATCTTCCGCCTTTGACTTCACCTTCACTCCGAGAAGCTTCCACCAAGGACTTACCCACTTAAACAAGGATTCTTCTGCCTTCACCAAGGTCTTACCCACTCTTGCTCCAAGTCTTCAGCCTTGATCTTCACCAAGGGATGCCTTCCCTTGTTCTTCTTCACCTACCTTAGCCAAGAGAGAGAACCTTCATCTTTATGGTTGAAATGAGAGATAGGGAGGTGGTGGAAGTGAGAGCCTCACAAGATATATATGTAGAACTAGCTCTCTTATAGATTTCCTACTCACTCTAACGAATGTAGCAAGTGATTAAGCTTAGAGAGAGAGGAGGTTGTAGGATCACTCAACTATAAAAATAGGGACCTTCATAGTGCTTGGCTAACCATAGGATGAAGCCCAAGGGGTCCTATTTATAGTTGAGGATGCCTAGAAGCCTTTGGGAACACTTGAGAAAGAAAACTAGCCATTTTGTGGCTTGCAACAGATATATTTTTACTTGTTGTAACTCCACAACGGCTAGAAACACTTTTTTGCACTTTTCCGTACAGTGCAATCGGTCAAGTTTCTATAAAGGTAACTCGACCGATAGAGTAAAAGATAAAGTCGATATTCAGACCACCGGTCGAGTTTGACCTGGGGAAACTCGACCGACCAATGAAAATTGAATTGGTCAGATATTCCATCGGTCGAGTTCTGTGAAGTGTAAACTTGACTGATCAAAAGTCATTTTCAAGATCCAATCAGGATCGGTCCAGTTTGCAACTCGACCAACGAACAACCTGATGTGAATTTTGGAAAATTGCTTTTGAGTGTTTAAATATTCGATCTAAGTGCTCCTAGTTTTTTCTAAGCTTAATTACAAGTCATACAATCATTACAAGTGATTTACAACATGATTCTAATGGATTTACATCATATTACAAAAATGTGCACTTGTATTGACTTTGACTTATCTTTTCTCCAATTTGATATGTGCAAGTTAGGGCATTTGGAGTGTGACTATACCTAATCTGAAATCACTCAAGTAGATGCATTAGACACAAATATGTGAAATCGTTAGTCATCATCAAAACACGGGTTTAGTCAATTTAGATGTGAGTCAACATGTGATTGTTTAAGATAGACGATAGCATGTGGTTAATGAGATATGTAGTGGTAAGAACAACATCACCCAAGAACTCTTTTGGGACTTTCATGTGTAAAAGATGGCTGTGAGTTGTTTCAATAATATGATGGTTCCTTCATTAGAAAACCCATTTTGTTGAGGTGTGTGTGGACCAGAGGATTGATAAATAATCCCTTTTGAAGAAAAAAATTGATTAAGAGCATGACTAAAATATTATTTGGCATTATCAGTTTGAAAAATACAAATACACTAAGAAAATTATGTTTCACTCTCATTGTAAAAACTTTGGGTTATAAATAAAATCTCTAAATGATCTCTCATTAAGTATAATCGTGTGACTCTGGATAAGTCATCAATAAAAGAAACAAAATACTTGTAGCCAATTTTTGAAGGAACCCAACACAATCCCCAAACATTTGAATGAATGATGCCAAATTATGACTTAGAACTCATTTGATTCTTAGCCCTAAAGTTAGATCGATGGTGCTTTCCTAAATGACATGACCCACATTCAAATCTACTAAAATAGATAGCTAAGGATGAAGAATCTTGAGTTTATCCAAAGATATGTGTCCAAGTCGAATATGAATATGAAGAGGAGTGGTTGTTGCACACACTTTGGAAGTCAGATCGAGATAGTAGACACATGTAGATTCATACCCTCCACCAATCAGCTATTGCTTCTAGAGGTCTTGTATGACACAATCATCAAGTTTAAGTGTGACTGAGTCTTGAAGAGAATGTGTTTGTTTGCTTATGGAAATTAAATTAAAGGGAAACTTAAGAACAAATAAGGTTGATGGTAGTGTGATGGTAGGTAAGGGTTTGATGATTCATGTGCCTTGTACATGAACTTTTGAATCATTGGCAATGGTGACTGGTGGAAGAGATGATCTGCTAGTGGACAAGTTAGAAATGAGGTTTCTTATACTTGTAGTGTGATCTATTGCACCAAATCAAAAACCCAAGAAGACAAATCTATGTAAGAAGCTTCAGATATGCATGCAATGTGATCACCTCGAGCACCAGAATGTTGGGAAAAGGAGGCCATAGATGCAATAGAAGATTAAGCTTATTGGGAAGCCTTGAACTTGTAGATCTGATTGTACTCATCATCACTCATCTGAATTTAGCAGGTGGTATCTTCCACAGTATCTTGAATGGATAAAAAATTGGCAAATGGAGTTCTTGGAGGATATGCATGGATCTCGTACCATGTTTCTTTGTAGTGACCCATCTTTCCACAATGGGTACATTTTTGGTGTCCTCATCCTCTAGGAGGTCTTCCCCCACGACCTCCTCATCCTCCTCATTGTCCTCATCCATGGCCGGCAAAACTAGTATTGGTGTAACATACCCAAATCTAGGGTCATAGATCAGACCTCCCTTTCATTAGGCTTCTTTCCAATTATAATTAATATTTGGATGGTCTCCCTTTATTTAAATGGCTTAGTAGTTTTGTAGTAAAAGAATCATGATAAGATGATAAATATCCCTTTCCATAAGGTTTAGGATAAACTAAGTGTTTAAGGCTTTAATTAAGGTTAAATATACAAATTAACCAATTAATAAATTTCAAATATGACTTGTAACTCCATTATCATTTTAGGAGTAGTGAGTGAAAGAACATGAAGAAGATATGACATACTATCCTATAAAAAATGAGAAAGGTAATACATGAATTCATTGAGTGATTAGAATGTAAGTAATATAATGATGCACCCATAAATGTCAAAAGATAAATTTAAGATGAAATTCAGATTCCTCATATTATAGTTAGCTGACCTAGTAAATTTCATACTAATTGGATGTTAAATACATCCACTAATCGATTAAGAATAGAGAAGGAAATTTTGTACATCGGTTTAATTAGCATTTAATCATCACATTGATATTTCTTTTAATGATCCATTTATCATTTTTGACCGGGTCAATCTCTTCCTCCCCGTCTGACCCGCAGATATGCCATCTGCAAATGAACCACCGTGCATTGCGCTTTCCTTCTCAGACTCCCCTATTCTTAATAAGCATTAAGCATAGGATGAAGTGTTTTGGTAGAATCCCTTGGGTAAGGTGGTGGGTTAATCTTTGACCAGTAACGCTGACGCAAACGATCAGCCAGACCTCCCATCACTCCGCCTAGAAAAGCCGTCACGTTACCTTGAAAATTAGAAAGTGACAGGGTATGGTTCGATGGAGGGCTGTACTTGCCGATAACAGGCTGTTGACTGTATTACTTCATTTGTTTCCCTTGTTATCAAGAACGTAGGACACATCATATTATAACGATGTAATTATTTTATGATGATGATAACCAAGAAAGCACCGCATCATTCTGTTTTCCTCGAGCATTGACCGCCGACTGAGATCCAGAATCAGGATTTCTGGAGTCGTCTTATAAGCAACGACAGTCCAGGCCTCCTAAGTCCAAAGCAACTTCAAGGCGCCATCTGAGTCGAAGCACGGCATATCGCAGTTATGCAGCGGAGATCGCGCGAGGATCATTCGGCGGACATCATGGTTCGGTGGATCACGACGAGAAGTCTTTCTCTCCTATCTCTCTCTCTCTCTGTCTCTGTCTCTCTAGAGCACCGCAGGATCGCCGGTGGATCAGGGGACCGGGCAGAAACGCAAAAACAAAACAAAATAAACCAAGCACAACCAATTAATACATATTTTGATGCATTTCGTCATGAAGTAGGCAGATCGCGAATATGCTTCGTTGGTTTTTTTTTGGTTTGATCCTACAAGTTTCAACCATCCACGATGTTTCCGCTTCCGTGAAGATTTCGCCGGTCATCAGATATTTACTACCTTTCACTCAAAACTATCACTAGGAAAGAACCTCAATGATATCATATCAAAACTGTGCGTGTGAAGCAAAAACACAGAAACTCAAAAACCTACTAGACGATTTGCTCACACTCAAATTCTACAATCTAGAAATGTTAATCTCAACAAGACAAATGAAAGCATGTGGAAACAACGCGCTATAAATATACCTAAAGAAAGTGATAAAAATACGAAAACTTTGCATAATCTTTGTAATTCTAAAATGCGTCAATCACACTTTCAGAGTATATTAATTAATGGCGTGCACATGGTAAACAACACACACAACATAGAGGCATTTGACACTTTTTTCAAAATTCTTTTCAATCAATGTCGACAATACTCTCTCTAAACAAAGTCATAGACATCTCTACTCCCACTTACTGAAAATGAGATAAAAGGTTCAAAACCTTGCAACTGAAAGATCTCCCAGACTAGATGGATATTCAATATGAATTTTTTTATCACAACCAATGGAACAACGTTAAACTATCATTTCACAAACTTTTCTAATACATACATAACTATGAAGACATAACACATTAAATAGGCACACTTAATCAGGCATACATAGCTCTCATTAAAAAAAATAACTCGTCTTGGGTCAATGATTTTACACCCATCGGTCTGATCAATGCACATATAAAATCATTGTTGAAACTTCAGCATGTGACTCAAGTCCAGACTTATAAACATCATATGACTACAAAAAAAGCTCTAAGTAGGACTACAAAAAAAGCTCTAAGTAGGAGTATAGAGGATGCATACATCATGGCCAACAAAATTATACACACTTGCCATTATAAGAAGATTCCTCTCATCACAATCAAAATAGATTTTGAGAAAGCCTTCGACAACAAAAACAGTCAACAATTCCTTCTTGTTTGTCTGCAACGATTCATATTTCTTTCTAGATGGAACAACTGGATTAGATCATGCAATACTTCATGTCACTTTTCCACCATCATTAGTGGTAGCACCTTTGTTTACTTTACAAGCACAAACTGACTGAGACAAGATGACCCACTTTCCTCCTACCTTTTAATCTGGATATAACAAATCTTTCCAAAATGATCATGTAAACAGAAATAGAATGAGGTAGAGAATATTATGTTATTGTGTATTCATAGGGAACACCTATATATATGGACTTGGGTGGTGGTCAATAACCCAATTACCAAATGTGGGACTAATCTCATATATACAAAAGAATAGAATAAAATAATAATAAATTATAAATGGTTTGGACCTTCGAGTTTCAACCATCTATGATGATTCCGCTTCTGTCAAGTTTCTGTCGGTCATCATATATATACTACCTATCACTCAAAACTATCACTAGGAAAGAACCTCAATGATATCATATCAAAACTCCACATATGAAGCAAAAATACAAAAATTCAAGATATCAAGGATAAACTTTAAAAGGCCAACAAAAACTATGAGACGATTTTCTCACAATCAAATTCGACGATCTAAGGTTGTTAATCTCAACAGGACAGATGGAATCATGTGGAAACAACTTGCTATAAATATAATGAGCTAAAGAATGTGATAGAAGTATGAAAACTTTCCATAAAATATGTAATCCTAAAGGGTGTCAATCACACTTTCAGAGTCTATTCATCAATGGTGTGCACATGGTAAACAAGACACACAACATAGTGGCATTTGACACTTTCTTCAAAGTTCTTTTCAATCACGGTAGACAATACTCAAATTTCATCTAAATTGACTGGAACCCTTATATCTAAACAACGTCATAAAAATATCTACTCTCACTAAATCTTTTACTGAAAATGAGATTAAAGATTCAAAACCTTACAACTGAAAGATTTCCCAGACCATATGGATTCAGTATGGATTTTTTATCACAACCAATGGAACAACATTAAACTATCATTTCACATACTCTTCTAATACATACATAACCATGAAAACATAACATACATAGATCTCTTTAAAAAAAATAGATAACTCATCATGGGTGTGTGATTATAGACCAACTGGTCTGATCAATGCACCATATGAAATCATTGTTAAAACTTTCAGCATATGACTCAAGTCCAAGCTTATAGACTTCACAGGACTACAGAAAAACTCTAAGCAGAAGTATACAGGATGCATACATCATGGCCGATGAAACAATATACACTTGCCATTGTAAGAAGATTCCTCTCATCACCATCAAAATGGATTTTGAGAAAGCCTTTGACAACAACAACCACAATTCCTTCTTGCTTTTCGCAAAGATACAAATTTCCTTCTAGATGGAAAAACTAGATTAAAGCAAAGATTACTTCATGTCACGTTTCCACCATCATTAGTGGTAGCGCCTTTGTCTACTTTACAACCAGAAACTGGCTGAGACCAGATGACCCAATTTCCCCTCACCTTTTCATTCTGGATACATCAAATCTTTCCAAAATGATCATGTAAATAGAAATAAATGAGGAAGAGAAACTGGTGCTATTTTATAGTCACAACGAACACCTATATATATGGACTTGGGTGATGGCCAATAATCAAATTACATAATGAGGGACTAATTCGATATATACAAAACAATAGAATTAAAGAATAATAAATAATAATTTTATTATTCTAACACTCCCTCTCAAGTTGGTGCATGTATATCATAGGCACCAAGCTTGTTAGATAAGAATTTGATCCTACAACCAAATTAAGAGATTTAGTAAATAGATCTACTATTTGATCTTCAGACTAAACTGTGACAAGCATGATTTGTTGATCTTGTATTTTTACCCAAATGAAATGACAATCAACCTAGATGTGTTTAGTTCTTCCATGAAAAGTTGGATTGGAAAAAATGTGGATAATATATTGGTTATCACAATTGAGCTCCATTGCCTTAGACTAGATGTATCCAAGTTCTTTGAGGATGTTTTTGGTCAATAAGAGATCACTCGTCGCATGAGCTATGGCTCAATATTTAGACTCAGGACATGTTCATGCTACACAATTTTGTTTTTTTCTTTTCCTGGATACTATATTGCCTCCCAAAAATACACAATATTCTAGAATAAACATATGATCATTAACACATCTGGCCTAATCAGCATCATAGAATCCTTTCACTTTGAGATTTTCATGATTTGAATATCATTATTCCTTTTCCTGGACTCTTCTTGAGATATCAAAGAATCTGGAGGACAACCTGCATATGAATAGTATGTGGCTTATCCATAAATTGACTTACCACACTAGTAGCAAATGATATATATGGATGAGAAGTGGTAAGATAATTAACTTTCCTGACCAATCTTCTATATCTTCACACATTTTCAATGCCTCCCCCTACTCCTTATAGAACTTGACTTTGGGATCCATTGGAGTATCCATAGGTTTTGCTCCAAGCAGACTCGTTTCTACATGTAGATCAAGAGTGTTTTGTTGTGATATAATAATACCATATGGGGATGTAGCCACTTCAATACCCAAAAAGTATTTTAGGTGGCATAAATCTTTCGTGTGAAAATTATTTTGAAGATAAACTTCTTGAGATATAGAATACCATGTTGATTATCTCCAGTCATAAAAATATCATTAACATAGAAAATAAGGAGAACAACACCTGAGGACCCTCATTGGTATAATATTGAATGATCAAGATTAAATAATAGTAGACCAAACTCCATAAGTGAATTGCTGAACTTGCCAAACCACACTCATGGAGATTGTTTAAGCCCATGGAGTAACTTATGAATCTGACAAAAAAATGAGACTACTCCTAAGAAACAAACACAGGAGGTTGCTCCATATAGATTTCCTCTAACAAATCACCATCTACAAAAGAGTTCTTAATATCCATCTAAATAGAGGCCAAGAGAAATGAGCTACTAGGGAGATAATAAGTCTAATAGATGATATTTTAGCTCAAGAGAAAAGGTTTTGAGATAGTCTTCTCCATATACTTGAGTATATCCCTAGGCTAGTATTCGAGCCTTGAGATGATCAACAACACTCATAGTCCCTAGTTTCACAGAGAAGACCCATCTACAACCAACAATATCCTTGTCTATTAGAGTAGGGACAAGACTCCATGTGTGATTTTTCCAGAGAGTATTCATGTCATCTTCCACAGCAGGATGCCAGCCCGGGTCACCCACAACAATAGATATAGAACTAGGTACAACAATAATGAATATGGATGAGATAAAGGTTTTATATGAAGTTGATGAACTAACATAGGAAATAGAATTGTAAATAAGGTGAAGAGTAGATGACACTTTTCCTTTATGAAGAGAAAAAGGTAGATACTAAGAGCTATTGTTTCTAACAGGATCTCCAGACTGAGTGGTGATTGAACGAGGGTTACCAACTACATTGTCTAATACTTGTTCTGGAATGTTTTCCTTCATGTGTGATTCACCTAGGATAGGGGATTGGATGAAAATGTTTCCATAAATGTGGGAAGAAGGAGAGCTTCCTCAAGCTCACTGATAGACTGAGACTCTCCAAAAATGGAGTTTCTTAAAAAAAGGTGGCATCAACAGACACTAAAAAATTTCATTCAAATGGGTTGTAACGCCTATATCCCTTTTGAATTTTGGAGTAACCAAGAAACACACATTTAGAAGCTTTCAAAAGTTTATCCCTATCGAGTTCAACATTGTAAACAAGACAAACACATCCAAAATTTTTGGGAGAAACACTATATATGGTATGGTTTAGACAAAGGAGTTGGAATGGTTTGTGATGTTGGATCCTAGATGGGTGATTAGATAATCTAGAGGGGGGTGAATAGAGATGAATGCACTTAAACAAAATTCATTAGACCTTCAAGATATATCACAAGATAAGGTTGCTAAATAGGAAATGTATGTGCAACTAAAACATGCATAGCAAGGGAGAGAGAGATTGAACATACACCAATTGACAAGCTATTTAGAGTGGTTACACACTGCAAACTAGAAGTGAGTCAGTCCACTACCTAGAGAGGTCAACCTCTAGGATTTCTTAACCTTGCACCTTCATTATATTCATTATTAGAGACACAATACATGACCACCAAAGGACTTACCTATCAAATACAAAGAGTCTTCAACCTTACCAAAGAGTTGCCCACTTTGTAAGGAGTCTTCCGCCTTCTTCCAAGGACTTACCTACTCTTGCACAAGTCTTTAGCCTTGTATGGATTACACAATCTTCTTGGATCTTCCGCCTTTGACTTCACCTTCACTCAGAGAAGCATCCACCAAGGACTTACCCACTTGAGCAAGGATTCTTCTGCCTTCACCAAGGTCTTACCCAGTCTTGCTCCAAGTCTTCATCCTTGATCTTCACCAAGGGACACCTTCCCTTGTTCTTCTTCACCTCCCTTAGCCAAGAGAGAGAACCTTCATCTTCATGGTTGAAATAAGAGATAGGGAGGTGGTGGAAGTGAGAGCCTCACAAGATATACATATAAGACTAGCTCTCTTACAGATTTCCTCCTCACTCTAATGAATGTAGCAAGTGATTAAGCTTAGAGAGAGAGGAGGTTGTATGACCACTCAACTATAGAATAGGGACCTTCATAGTGCTTGGCTAACCATGGGATGAAGCCCAAGGGGTCCTATTTATAGTTGAGGATGCCTAGAAGCCTTTGGGAACACTTGAGAATGAAAACTAGCCATTTTGTGGCTTGCAACAGATATATTTTCACTTTTTGCAACTCCACAACGGCTAGAATCACTTTTATGCACTTTTTCGTAAAGTGCAATCAATTGAGTTTCTATAAAGGTAACTCGACTGATAGAGTAAAAGACAAAGCCGATATTCAAACCATCGGTCGAGTCTGTGATGGAGAAACTCGACCGACCAATGAAAATCTAATTGGTCAGATACTCCATCAGTCGAGTTCTGTGAAGTGTAAACTCGATCGATCAAAAGTCATTTTCAAGATCCAATCAGGATCGGTCCAGTTTGCAACTTGACCGACGAACAACCTGATGTGAATTTTGGAAAATGGCTTTTGAGTGCTTAAATATTCGATATAAGTGCTCCTAATTTTTTCTAAGATTAATTACAAGTCATGCAATCATTACAAGTGATTTACAACATGATTCTAATGGATTTACATCATATTACAAAAATGTGCACTTGTATTTACTTTGACTTGTCTTTTCTCCAATTTGATATGTGTAAGTTAGGGCATTTAGAGTGTGTCTATACCTAATTTGAAATCACTCAAGTAGAGACATTAGACACAAATATGTGGAATGGTTATTTATCATCAAAACACAGGTTTAGTCAAATTAGACGTGAGTCAGCATTGACCTAATTGACCTTGAGTCAACATGTGATTGTTTAAGACATATGATAGCATGTGGTTAATGAGATATGTAGCGGTAAGAACAACATCACCCAAGAACTCTTTTGGGACTTTCATGTGTAAAAGATGAATGTGAGTTGTTTCAATAATATGATGGTTCCTTCATTAGAAAACCCATTTTTTTGAGGTGTGTGTGGACCAGAGGATTGATGGATAATCCCTTTTGAAGAAAAAAATTGATTAAGAGCATGACTAAAATATTATTTGGCATTATCAGTTTGAAAAATACAAATACACTAAGAAAATTATGTTTCAATCTCATTGTAAAAACTTTGGGTTATAGATAAAATCTCTAAATGATCTCTCATTAAGTATAACCATGTGACTCTAGATAAGTCATCAATAAAAGAAACAAAATACTTGTAGCCAATTTTTAAAGGAACCCAACACAATCCCCAAACATTTGAATGAATGATGTCAAACTATGACTTAGAACTCATTTGATTCTTAGCCCTAAATTTAGATCGATGGTGCTTTCCTAAATATCATGACCCACATTCAAATCTACTAAAATAGATAGCTAAGGATGAAGAATCTTGAGTTTATCTAGAGATATGTGTCCAAGTTGAATATGAATATGAAGAGGAGTGGTTGTTGCACACACTTTGGAAGACATATCGAGATAGTAGACACCTGTAGATTCATACCCTCCACCAATCAGCTATTACTTCTAGAGGTCTTGTATGAAACAATCATCGAGTTTAAGTGTGATTGAGGCTTGAAGAGAATGTGTTTGTTTTCTTATGGAAATTAAATTAAAGGGAAACTTAAGAACAAATAAGTTTGATGGTAGTGTGATGGTAGGTAAGGGTTTGATGATTCATGTGCCTTGTACATGCACTTTTGAATCATTGGCAATGGTGACTGATGGAAGAGTGATCTGCTGGTGGACAAGTTAGAAATGAGGTTTCTTATACTTGTAGTGCGATCTATTGCACCAAATCAAAAACCCAAGAAGACGAATCTATGTAAGAAGCTTGAGATATGCATGCAATGTGATCACCTCCAGCACCAGAATGTTGGGAAAAGGAGGCCATAGCTGCAATTGAAGATTAAGCTTATTGGGAAGCCTTGAACTGGTAGATCTGATTGTACTCATCATCAATCACCTGAATTTAGCAGGTGGTATCTTCCACAATATCTTGAATGGATAAAAAATTAGCAAATGGAGTTCATAGAGGATATGCATGGATCTCGTACCATGTTTCTTTATAGTGACCCATCTTTCCACAATGGGTACATTTTTGGCATCCTCATCCTCTAGGAGGTCTTCCCCCAAGGCCTCCTCATCCTCCTCATTGTCCTCATCCATGGCCAACAAAACTAGTATTGGTGTAACATACCCAAATCTAGGGTCGTAGATCAGACCTCCCTTTCATTAGGCTCCTTTCCAATTATAATTAATATTTGGATGGTTTCCCTTTATTTAAATGGCTTCGTAGTTTTGTAGTAAAAGAATCATGATAAGATGATAAATATCCCTTTCCATAAGGTTTAGGATAAACTAAGTGTTTAAGGTTTTAATTAAGGTTAAATATACAAATTAACCATTTCATAAATTTCAAATATGACTTGTAACTCCATTATCATTTTAGGAGTTGTGAGTGAAAGAACATGAAGAAGATATGACATACTATCCTATAGAAAATGAGAAAGGTAATACATGAATTCATTAAGTGATTAGAATGTAAGTAATATAATGATGCACCCAAAAATGTCAAAAGATAAATTTAAGATGAAATATATATTCCTCATATTATAGTTAGGTGACCTAGTAAATTTCATACTAATTGGATGTTGTTTACATCCACTAATCGATTAAGAATAGAGAAGGAAATTTTGTACATCAGTTTAATTAGCATTTAATCATCACATTGATATTTCTTTTAATGATCCATTTATCATTTTTGACCGGGTCAACCTCTTCCTCCCCATGTGACCCACAGATATGCCATTTGTAAACGAACCACCGTGCATTGCGCTTTCCTTCTTAGACTCCCCTCTTCTATTTCTCGCCTCCTTTGCTTTCTGCTATCTCGCCTTACGACTGCTTCCTTTGTCTCTCTTCTATTCTCTACCTCTCTTCCTTTTCCTTTCTCTTCCCCTTGTCACCCTGGCAGACTCTTTTCTTCCCGGATGCCCACTAATTGTGTAGGAATATGAGTACCTGGTCTTGTTTCCTTCACCATCTAGTTCACCATCACGACTGAGATCTGATCTAGCTACCAACTTCACTCGATCTTCTTCCTCTCAATGGGTCTGATGTATGATCTGTAATTCACCACCATTGTACCTTTCTTTCTCTTTCATTGTTTCCAGTATCTGGACCCTCTCGTTCCTCATCTCCTTGTATGCCCCATCGTATAGACACTCCATCATGTAATGTGACCACGACCATCTCACCACCAAAACACATCGAATGCCCTACGTGAACCTGCCTTCACCTCTACCATCTTCAATCTTTACCAAGCCATCCATCTATTATAAAGTCGACAATCGACCACCAAATCAGTAAAATCACCACCTGACCCCTCTCCTTCTCCTCTTCCTCTCTGCCTATCTTCCTGCTCCTAAATCTCTCCTCTTCCTTGGCCTAAAACCATAGCCAATGTTATCCTCCTCTACTTGCACCCAGAGGCGCCAAGCAATACTAGGTCAGCACAACCTGTTAGCATCGATTCTCACTCGCCTCCTCCATCTTCATCACATCATTGAGTAGTAGTGTAAGAGAGGAAGAAAGAAAGGGAGCCTTCACCGACTGCATGACTTGTTTTTAGTATCACTTGCGATGACAACTCCACCACCCATGTCTACCATCGTCATGTTCATGCTGATCCTAAGGAAGAAGGCCCCTTCCTCTCAGCATTGTGAGCCTCAACCACGACACAACTATGCCTGCAAAAGTTCAAGTGTCAACTTCTATAACAGAGGAGTCCGACCCAACATCCTGCCTTGAACCATCCACAAAGCCCTCACATTATTGTGCTCTTGGCACCCTAATGCTGAATGTAGGAGTTTATATTCACATACTGAACTGGACCACCCACCAAGGTCAGGGTCGATCTACATACCTCACTAAATCCCATCACCACCAACATTGATCTTGTCTCCACTATGACCTTGGCCTAGTGTACTCTAGCCCGTAGATTCTATTAAGTCAAAGATTTGTAGACTCAGGGGTGGCTTGGTGTTTTCTTGGATTCATGTGAGAGTTTCTGCTGGAGTAGGGCTATCCACTTTGGCTAGGAGAGAAAGAACAATCCATGGGTAGTTCTCTATAGTTGGATGCAACCCATCAAATCCAACTGCACTCAATAGTTCTCTAAGGTGCATAGGTTAGTAAACAATCTTTAGACACTATATTTTAGAAAATGATAAAGGAGAATATACTTAAGGGCATATTAGACAATAATGGTGATTACAGTATCCTTAAGATAATGCATAATAGTATATGACGTGTTATCCTAGTGATATAATACTTATACGCATACATAAACTCAATGTCAATTTAAAAGGAAAAAGGATCTAGGTTGTATAGTTATTTAGATTGAACTATTTTGTATAAGATGGTATATTAGAGAGAGAATATGTAAATATAATTTATTATATAATCATAAGAAGAGATTCTAGTCTAATATGCATAACATGTTGTTTTGGACTCCCATCTCATTCGATTATTAAGTATGTATAGGTACATAAAAACATACATGCCATTGACATGAGCTTCACATGGAGAATGTAGGTCCCACGAATTATGATAAGTAGTGTAATTATGATTTGGTTGATAAAATGAGGAATATGGTGAATATTAATGATATATAATACAAACTACACATATTAAGGCCTTAATGCAGTAATGGTATAATGGTGTCTTCATAGAAATTATTGGGTCCCACTCTTTATAATTGGCAGCAACTATGGTAGATATATGCAAACAGGTGTGTGGAACATGATCTATAAGGGCATGAGAGACTTGCTAATAAGATTTAGCTAATTTAGGGGGTTCAAATTCAGCAAGTATTTGACTGCACACTCCTTCATTTTTGCGTTAGAGACCAGCTAGGAATTTCATTATTGTCATCTGATCTCTATATTTCTAGAGTTCTTTGTGATCAAGAGTTAATGGAAGTAAAGATTGTAGATCATTAGTGATTTGAGCTACTTCACCAATGTATCGGGTTAGAGACTTATCATCTGGTTAAAGATTATACATCTCCACAGTCATCTCATACATAAATGAGATATTTGATTTAGACATGATATTGAGATGATCGCAGACGTCCTTGCATCTCTCAAAGTGGCTAGTGAGATCGGCAACATGCACCTTCATGGAATTCTACAAAATAATAGAAGATTTGCATTGATTTTCACCCATTGATCTAAAGTATCATCTTTAGGAGGACCCTCCTTGAGATGTTTATACTTCACTTTTCCTTTGAACCAAATCTTGGCTGAGCGACTCCATTGAGTGAAGTTCTTGTCATTGAGTTTTTGGGTAGTGATAACCTGATTATGAACAAGGAGAGGGGACATTGATACCTTCACATCTTCTTTAGACATGATGACAACAGACTATTTACACAAAAGACCATCTTTGGGAGAAACATCTAGAAACATTTAACTTGAGCTTGAAGAATGATTCCCCTCTTCTCAAAATAAACCTTCTTTGATATAGATCCAGAGGAGGAGAGGGGAAAGATTATCCCCATAAGAAAGATAAAGATCTTGGTGATAGAGATGATTTCCATGACAAAAAAAACGATCCATATCTAATTTAGATGGTAGAGATGACCACCTAGAGTCAGGTGATTTGGGTGATGGAGATGATTCCCACCACTATAAGGAGGACAACAATGGTGGAGGTGACTTCCACCATGAATAAGATGTAATGACGATGGAGACAACTTCCATTGTGAAAACAAAGAGAAGATGGTGATGGTTGTGAGGATGACTCCTTGAGGGTGGTAGCCATCAGTCGACTCTCTCTTGGGAATTAGGACAATGCCTACTCTGATACCATGTAAAAGAAAATAGAATGAGGTAGAGCAACTTATTTTATTTTATATTCACATGGCACGCCTATATATATGGACTTAGGCAATGGTGAATAACCTAATTACACAATATGGTACTAATCCCATATAAATGTTTATATTCGAATAGATTCAATTGGGTATATACAAAAAAATTATAGAAGCCCCTTACATGGGTTCTGAATAGATCATTCAATACACTGAAGTCACTATACACTTCCTTAAATCATATGATATCAACATAACCAACACCATCCTTATTATAGAATTTTTTAACATCAATTTGGCCTCAAAGTAAACTCCCAAAATCTTCCATCATTGGTATGCACATCATCCAATCTTACTTATATAGATACACACACAAGCTACAATGTAGGGAGGAAAAATTCCTTATCAAGCATCTTGGTATGCCCTTGTCTCCACATCCATTTCTTGCTTCTTGTTGGAACCCAATTTTCACATCTTTTTGATAGAGACTTTCCCAATAGATTACACATACACTGAGTCTTGCAAGACATTTCACCCTCCTCAATACATCACTTACTCCAAGGATCACTTATTACCTCATTTGTATATGTATCTAAACTAAGGTTATAGATAAGATAAACATTCTACATAAGAGATTTCTTTAGAGACACAATAGATGCAAAGAAAGCACAACTAGTAAATTGGGAAAAATTATGTATATCTAAACAACAACGTGGATGAGGAATTCTCAACCTCAAACTACACACATCATGTCTCATTCTTAAGATCATGACTGCCTTATGCTCTAATAAACATGTCATATAGAAGCACATATCATCAACATTTATAAAAAAAAACAAAAATCCTTGACAAATCATCTAAAAGAAGGCCTCATCTCCTCTATGGTGATACATATTCAACACTATACACATCATCCAAGAAAGTATCATAGTGCCACCACACTCATTCAAACACATCATTTCTGGAAAGACCCTTGGTTAAATGGGTGTAACATTACAAACATTAAACTCCAGAGTTACATTCCCCACAAGCTAACTCACATTACGATCGATTGTGCATGGATCCTTCTTAAATCCAATAGACAAGTCAATTCAATAGATAATTTCAAGATACTTCTAACAATTGAGATAGAGAACATCTATCATGCAATGGAACAATTTATACACAATCACACAATATGGAAATGGGGAAAAGATTTTATACAAAAAATCATATATCACCTTCTTAGTCACCCAAGAAACAACATGTATTTTGACAAACTATGGAAAACCAAATGTCCTACTAAATACATCATTTGTATATAGCTTACAGGACATACAAAATTACTCTCTAGAAATAACTGAACACAAAGAGGCTTCCTTGGTCCCACCACATGTCATTTGTGTCATGTAGCATAGAAAAACATTGACTGCATTTTCTTCCAATAAACATTCACAAAATAATATGGAATACATATATGAATGGACCCTGATATGCACTATATAAAACAGAATACCATCAACATGATTTTCCGAAGCTAAGTCAAAATCCCAAATGTTACCTAACCAAGCATCTTAGTCATTTCCATCTTTTGGTCAATATGGAGAGAAAAAAACAATAATATTTGAGAACAAAACAACAATTAACCAAACTAAAAAAAGAATTGATTGGTATTTATGATGATTTAATGCATCATATAGTTGATTTAGCAATTAGAGAAATCTTTAGAGAAGGAAAGGCCACATGGAGGATATAACTCAGAGATGTAGATATCTAACACAATACATATTTTACGGAGCAAATTCTTGAAAGACAAAATGAAGATTGATGGGATGACTCATTCATGGTTACCATAGTCCACTACCTTAGTTGATTTATCTCTCAGTCTTGTCTAGGGTTGCTTCCCACCACACATAAACTCATCTATGTTTTAATCTATTTATTGGGTTTATGTATACCTCTTGTAAAGATAAACACAATGTTATCTACTATGTAATATGAATTTGTGGATGTGATTTTGGATATGTTTTTCTATTGAATGAAAATTTTCATCAAAAAATACTACCTCTCACTCTGCATGCTCGTCCTATGAAAATAGTGGCAAGAAAAAGGGGTAAATCAAAATGCTATATGTTTCCCCAAAAAATCCCTATAATAGCACATCCACAAATAGAAACATGAAGTAACCTACTTTAATGTAGAACTACAAACACGAGTACCATTTTTAGATATAATGGGAGAATACATTGGATCTTTAGGTGTTTTTAGATCTAAAAATGTTTGCCATCCAAAAAGGATCGAAAGTCTAATTTGTTATCTACACTTCTATGAAGATTTTTTATTGAAAAATACAAAATAAAAAAGAAAATGCCACATAAATGGAGTTTCATTGTTAACATATGATTTGAGGTTTTATTGTATATATTCTTATTTAAATTAAAAATGTCAAATGATGTAACATATTTTTCCCTTGAACTTGAAAATTTTGGACAATGAGGTGTTTGTACACCAAAGTGGAGTATGTTGGAATTTATTTTCACAGAAGTGTAATACTCAAAAAAAAATCGGAGTATACCAATTTTTTTTATTTTGCAAAAAAAATGTAGTTGTTAAACACATCAAATAGCCAAAGTAATTGGCACGAACCAAGTATGGCATGTCCAGGCTTTGAAAATCATCCACAATGAACATATAAAATCTATATTGTAATACCACACTATGCTCGACTGTGGTTTTGTAGCATGATAGGACAAACAAAAATCCATAGACAGCCATGGGTCAACCCATTGAAGTTAACTTTGGGTGATGAAATTTTCCACCCTCTTCAATAACTTAGGCCCACACAAACATTTAATTAGTAAGTTTCATGTGTGTGTGTATATATAGAGAGAGAGACACAGAGAGAAAGAGAGAGAGAAATCAGACTAGCTTAGAATTAGTTCTATTAGAGCCCAAATAGAACTCAATATTTTATCATCTTGGATCAGCTATATATAAAATCCAACTGTAGGATCTTATTCTTCACCTCATGAAATAGTTACAAACTAATTTTCAGCTCATTTTGATATTTTAGATCATCCATATAATGTGTTTAATAATCAACATTTTAATTAGTTTTAGGCCTTCAATTTTTTCTTATGTTAAGATGGAAGGGCTATACTAATTTGAATGAGCTCAAATTTTTTGGAGTGTCTATCTCATCAGCATCCATCAACCCTATATAGTTGCCTTTTTCATTAGAACTTAATTTTAATAATTTTAGGCCCTATAGAAATCAATTCTATGCAAAACAGTTCTTGTTTTAACCTATATATATTATCAATCAACTCTCAATTCCTTTTTATATGTTTCCAAAATTATGGGTATGTACAATGAGAAAGATATAATAAACTATAACTACATGGTAGGAAAGATACTCACAAGAGATAGAAAAAAAATCTATTTATCTATATATAAACAAAATAAAACTTGACAAGAACTATAATCCTCAAAATATACATCAAAACCAACCAAAAACAAGAATCCTTTTCACTTAGTCCAGCATTCAGACTTGAGAATTAAACATAAAAAAGATGTCTAAATGTATCATCTATAGCTACTTTAGTTGGTGACATCCACACATATATATTACCATCATCATAGAGAGAGTTCAGTAGAGCAAGTGAAGAAGCTATAGATACCATAATCATAAAATTATGTGATCCATGTTTTAAATACCCATGTTATAGTTACATTGCATGTATAATAGTTACATTTATTATGTATGTACAATTATATAATTTTCTTCTGATTTAGTGATTTTTACAGTCTATTTTCTCATTTTTTGCTTTTTTATTCAAATACTTACTTTACTCAATAGTTACTTTTTTGGATTCAAGGGTAACCTATCCACAGAGGCGGCGAATAAATCTTATATATATATATGTATATATATATATATATATATATATATATATATATATATATATATATATATATATATATATATGGTTGTTCATTCGTTACCCGTGCGGGTAGCCATATTTTCGCTACCCGCTGGAGTAACTCGGGGGTTAAAAGAGTAACTATATGGTACACTGGAGTAACTCTTCTGAATTAAAAGAGTAATTGTATTGATATATTGAGTAACTCTGAGACCAAAAGAGTAACTGTGCAGAAAATATATAATTAGTAAATATATGGATGGGTTTTTTTATTTTGGGGGGGGGGGAGGTAGATGATATTATTTTTGGATCAAATTTTTAGAGAGCTAGATAAAATGCTCCTCTACAATTGCGAAAAAAAATTAAACAAAATATCAAGAAGTGTGTGCGGAAACCCACGAGGGTATATATATATATATATATATATATATATATATATATGTGTGTGTGTGTGTGTGTGTGTGTGTGTGTGTGCGCGCGTTTGTCAAGTGGTCAAGCACAGTGTTTCCTCACGAAGGGACCTAAGTTCGAATCCTAATTGTCGACTTGATTTTACACCCTCCCGAGCGTTCAGCCTCTACCACAAGCGTGGGAAGGGGGGGATCTTTCTCTCTTAATCCCATACATATGTACATTCATACATGCATAAACACACACACACATATATATACATATATATACATATATATATATATTTATATATATGAATGTATATATATATGTATATGAATGTATTTATATATAATTGTGTGTGTACGTGTGTACATATAAACATATATATATATATATATATATATATATATATATATATATATATATATCTGTGTGTGTATAAGTATGTGTATATGATGTCTATTATCCAACTCGTGTAAAGAATATATAGCCACATATTATATACATATTTATATATAATCACACTTTGATGTGATATTTTACACATTCCATGTTGTACAATACAACCAAATTCCTTAGAGACCCAAATATGCATAGAAAATATTGTAAAACTCAAGAGGGGGTGAATAGATCTAAAAAATGTTTTACGAAGTTAAAACAAAAATATCGTTAATAGCAAATTGCTTAAGAATGCAAAAATATAAAGAAATTTAGTGGACAAAAGATGCAACCAAAAAAATACAAAGATGTAGAATAGTTCAATATGAAATACTTTAGTTCACTATCTAGATGTTTCCAATGATGATTTCTTAGCCATGTATTTTATTCTTTTTCTCTATTGATACACAATACATAAAATTTACTGAAACCTTTTCAGGAGCAAAGACAAACCTTCCTTTTCAGTTCAAGGAGAACTATCACCTTCTTTGACGGGTTGCCGAAAGGTCACCCACTTGGAGATGAATGAAGGCAAACTCCACCACCTTGGTCATAGCCTTCAAACTTCCTAAGAGATATTCACCACACCCTACTACCTCAAAGTAGTGAGAATCAATAAAAAATTGTAGCTCAAGAACAAAAAGAAAGAAGGAAATTACAACACAATTCACAAGATATACAAATATGCACTAATGGATAGGTGATGATGACCATCTCTACAAGGTTTAGACAAAACTATATTTGGTGGAGAAGGACACTGGTATTGAGGTAAGGCTTAGGCTAGCTTGATGGCAACTTGTAATGAAAAATATAGAAGCTAAGCGCATTGAGTAAGATAGTAAGTAGTAGAATGCTGAAGTGTGATTTAGATGTCCCAAGGGGGTTCCTATTTATAGAATACACTTAAGAAAGCTTACGAACACTTATAATAGTCATTGGAGAGGTTGGGACATCATAATTGGGAAACTATCTATTTTGGCAAAAGTTAGTGGAGTAAAAATGACTAGTTAAGCACTAGCAGAAAAAGTTTGCAGAACATTCTCGGTCAACAAAGAGTTTGACCGAGATTGTCTTGTCAAGAATGATTTTGATCAAAAATGGCCCATGACTCAACATATTTGTAGAGGCTCTTTCTCGATCGATGAAGTCTTAGACCGAGTGCATTTAGGTCAAAAAGATTTTGATCGAGAAAAATTCTTTAAAATAATATGCAAAGTATGGGAAAACATATCTAATGATTTTTTTAATAAAGCTAACAACCATAAGGGCTTGAAATGAGTACTAAGGAATGGGGTTTTGGGTAGGTTTTGTAAAATCATCATATCTATCAAGTTGTACACATGCACATGTGCAATCATACTCATGGTACAACTTGACCTACAAGCATCCAAACATATATAAAATTACATAGTCTTTGTTGTTAGATCTTGATTTAGTTCCTTGATCAACTGAAACACTTAATACACATGTTAGTGACACAATTTGGGAAATATTTGTATCATCAAAATTTGAGTGTGGTATATCCAAAAAGCAAACAATCTCCCCCTTTTTGATGATACAGATATTTCCATAAGATAAATTGAAAGTAACCAATTTAGAACCCCATACCTTTCAATTTCCTTGTTGATAGACAATTTATCTCATGAATTTTTCTCCCCCTTTGTCGAAATAAAAAAAGGTCAATAATTATCAATGCTCCCCCTCAAGGAAACACTCCCCCTCAACAAGATAGTTATTTTGGAAAGGGAAAAAACGTATACCCAATGTACCAATTGAAAAAGAATACAAATTGATGGGAAAAGTAAAAAACAAATATAGACACTAATCACATTAAGGCATAGTCAAAAATACATACATGGTGAAGGAAGAATATTAAAATATTTTCTAATTATGAATCAGAGGAATGTTAAGTCCTACATGATAAGAAGATCCCAATTAGTAAAAAAATGAAAAAGATATTATAAATAAATGGAATAGGAATGTTAAGTCATCAATTGATATAGAGATGTTGTGAAAAAACAAGAGAAAAATAACAAAGAATATCTAGACCAATGTCAAGAGATGTTAATCCTTAATTGGTATAAAGAACCCATAAAGCTCCATAATAACAACTCTAAAGGAATCTCTAAACCAAATGTCAAAGTATGTTAAGCCTTTATTGATATAGAGAATCAATTAAGAGTAAAAAAGATATGAACGTTATATTAAAAGACTTCAAGATCCCCCTTAATATCATACCAAGTAAAAATAGCTCAAACATAAGAAAAAGGTTCACTAAAACATAGTCATTTAAGAACCCAAACTCCATGATAAAACATTCATGTCAGATGTAGAGACCAAGAAATCAAGAAAAAATTTGAATCCATAAATGAACTTTTATAAGATATAGATAAATTATGTCACTAATAAGGTTTTGGCTGAGAATGTTGTCGGTCGAGGTAGTGCTTGGTTGAACTGTTGTTCGACAGACAAACGTACTGTGAAAAGACAAATCAAGTTGTCACACCCTAATTTTCAAAGCTAATTTAAACTTTGGAATGGGGTTTTTCTAAATAACAATAGTTGAGGGGTTTAATGTAAAAGACCATAAAATGGTATTTTTATATGAAAATGAGACACACACATATATATATTCTCTTTCAAATGTGCATTATATAATACAATTAACACAAACTGATAAGTTGTAGTCCCCCTTTCCTTATTCTCTCTCTTCCAAGATGGTAATAAAGCATAAAAAGGGATCTAAGTTAAATCTTGAAAAGAGGATACTCAATTACCATCTTGTTTTAAAGTCACAGGGAATAATTATGAAAATGTATTACACATTATTTCAATTTTTTGTACATAATTCAAAGATAATGACTTTTAATGTATTAATGGGTATACATTGGACAAAACGTAAATATAAGTGTGTAAGAAGGATATAGACCTTTTTTTAGGCATGTGGTTCAAATTTGGTTGCATTTTGGTTTAGTTTAAACCTCAAATCAATTAAACACGTTTGTATATAGCTTGACTAAGTACTTAGTGTTAATCATATTCAATGCACGAAATTGTACTAAATTTCAATTATTTTCTCGTTATCACACCCTTGTTTATTTTTTCTTTTTGCATGCATATCATCTAACCGTTGGTTCCTGATCAAATGGACCCAACGTTGTCTTCTACCTCTGCTTATTTCATGGGTTTGAACATGGACCTGGCATTTCCCTTCCATGACTCCTCTCCCTCCCATCTCTCCGCCAATTTTAAAGATTTCTTCACCAGTGACTTCATCTCTCTCTCCTGGTTTGAACAACCATTTACTCACCTTCTCCTTTGGCCTGTACATGAAACTCCCAAATTAGGGCTTGAACCCCCTCTCCACCTTGAATGCACAAACACTACCACAACCATCCTCACCTCTATTTAAGTGTCCCTAACGCATTGTCAGCCCTATCACATTCCTCCTTCTCTGTTAATTTAGTTTCATGTTCCTTGCACCATCGATACCTACTCTATTTTGTTATCCTATGACTACCTAATGTCCTCAACTCTATCCACCACCTCATATATGTTTCCCAACTGAGTGTTTGTCATGTGGTTGCCTGAGTCTACATACCCTCTAGGTCTGACATCATCCCATGCTGAAGCTTGCTGCCTTGGCCTTCTTGTGATGCTTCGACCATGAAACTAATGATTTTGAGTTCTAATCGCCTCCAGGATCATTTCCTGAGCCTTAAAGTAGGGTTTTGGGTGTTTTTCAGTGATTTCCGATCGCAACTTCTTTTCCCCTATTTTCTCACTCTCTACAATATTTCCCATGGAAAAAGAGGTCCTCACCCCTCTTTGATTGATTGCCTAACTTTTCCAAACCTTAATGAGGTGACTTCACTCGCATTTCGTTCATCTTATGACCTATTTGGCACTTTCACAGCTCCAGCGGTAGCGGGTATCTACCATGGCTAAGATCTGGAGCCCTTGCGCACCCCAGAGGTCATTTATTGGCTAGGCTTTGTGTCAGTGCAAGGAAGCCTTTAGTGACTCCCCTGACACTAGTTGATCGTTTCTCTCTGAGTTTGATTGGAGATTGCATGTTACTGTGCATCTCTTCACTGTATAGCAGAGCGGGATCAATCAAGGTCGTAATAAGACAACAGTTCCCATGCATGCCTAATCTAATGAGTTTTATTACAAGGGCATTTTAGTCTATTTGCACGCATTCTTTTATTTATTAGCACCAAAATATGTTTCATGTTGAATGACCATTTTGCCCCCTCTATTTTAATCGCATGTAATGCACACCTAAGGTTTTCTGGCATTTCCACATTTTATTTACATTGGATTAATAATTGATTTAAATGATGTTATGCATAAGTTTTCCTACTACCTGATTGGTTAGTATGATAATATTCATACAAATTACACCCGACCTAAGAAAAATGAGAACAAATATTTATTGGTAAGCTCTTTTGATTCTATATTGATCTAGAATGTTTGAAATTCTTCTTATACACATTCAATCACCTCAATAATTCAAGACAAAGATTAGGGTTTTTATGACTATAAACTCATGAACATATTATGATTTTAATCAAATTATAGGGTATTAGAGCTCAATTAAGTAGAGGACTTGACCCTAAGGAGGGCTACTCTAGGTAAGTAGGCCATGCATATTAGGCATAAGTAATTTTGGTTTAATACATGTTTATTAATGATTATGCACATTAGTTGATTTCATGAATTATGAATGCGTACTCAAAAAGACCATGTATATCTATCATTGTTTTCTTGATTGATTACTTTTTGTCTATGGTAGAACCCTATTTATGATTTTGACTAAGATTAATGAATAATTCCAAAAAAGAGGAAACCCTATTATGATTTAAGAGGGAGAATTCCATCATGGTATTAAGAAGGAGAAATCCCATTATGTTAAATCTCAAAGATCATGTAATGTCAATGTTAATGTAAAGATAATTGAAATTGAATGAGTTTTTATATGCTTCTCGAATCATGGACCTCAAGAGGGTATCAAGGGCTTTCCTAGCATCAAGGTCTTTCCTAGCAATCATGTTCTCTTAATTGGGCATCATAGAGAGATGCATATATTTACTATTCAATTCTTCATGTTATTAATAATAAATGCTTATGAAAATCCATGTTCAAGTTTATGTCGATTTAGTTCATGTCAATTTTACTCATGTCAAGTTATATTTATTTTTATGTCATACAAAGTGTCAAATACCGCTTACTGATGTGATGTTTATTTTGCATGGTTGGGAACGTGATGATCACATGACTTGGAGCAAGAGAGGATAGAAAGAAACAAGATTAGGAGAGCTTCAAGCTTAGCCTGGCGGAGTGTCATTCACTAAGATGATCAAGACTTTAAGATGCATTTCCTATATGTTTAATCATGTTACCAAGTAGAGTAGCTTTTATGAGATAAACTAGTAGTAGTTTTCTTTTACTCAATATCTATGTATGAATCAATTTTAAATCAATGCAAAGTGTTTTATTTACCTTAATTGCATGATCGACATATTTTGACACCCCCATTGAGTAAAAATTCTTCTGCTCATGTGATATGAAAAGTGGGGTGTTACTTTATGGTATCAGAGCAATTTGGTAAATGGCCACTAGGCAAAGATGGTTCTCATAGTCACCCTAGAATGAAGATGTAAGATCAGGGTTTAAGAATGTACTCCCAAGAAAAGATGTAATGACCTAGAATGAAAATATTTTTCACCCTAGAAGAGATAGAGATGACAAAGGTATATGTTTACCTAGTTTAGATATCAAGTATCAACCTATCCTAGCTAATGAGATAGCCTCTCCATTCTCAATGGTCATGGTCATCCAATTGAGAATTGAAGAGGGGTGTCATAAGCACTACACCTTTGATGCATTTATCCTTTCTTACTAGTGTGTGTTGTATGGGACACATGTATTAGTAGGTTAGTTAGAGGTAGCATTATAGCATCCCTCATCTCTAGGTATGTGTCTGATAACCACATATCTAGGTTGTGGTAGGTACCTAAGAAGCTAAGCTTAGGTAGTTATCCACCCCTAATGATAGGAAGTCGGGACAAGGTTGAGTTAGGTGCCCTAAATATAGTTATAAGTTGGTATCATAAACCCTAAGTGTAATTTGAGAAGATGAGGAGTAAGGTAATAACTAAATCATGCTCACATAGAAAATTTATGAAATTTAAATGTCGTATGATACATAACTCTTGTCATGCAAAATTTTGAAAATACATGAACCTTTTATGAAATATATTTCTTTTCATGCAAACTTTAGTATGCTAGATTTCATTAAGGGTCTGACTGGTTCTATGTAAGTACAACTTTCCTGGAATTCCTTTTCCCAAAACTGAAATTGAGTTCCAGGAAAATGAGTTCTAAGTGATTGGTTTGATTTAGATTTTTTTTGGACTTGGAGTAAATCAATTGCCCTAGTTTTAAACCTTCAGAGCGTGTACACCTCCATCGATTCAAAATAATAGATGATTCATCTCTAAACTTTGGACAAATCTGAACAAAAGAAGACAACAGTAATTGTCGGTCTTCAGATTTCTGTCAACATCTATGTAACTTCCAAGTGCGTTTGAATAAAGAAACTTTTCTGGCTGATCGCCATCTTCCCTCTTGCCGATAGCTTCAGAAATGAATCAAGTGAGACCGTTATCGCCGGAGGTCACCACGAGCAGGAGCGGCCTCCCGTCCCATCCACCATGCCTCTAGGGCAGCAGCACCTGTAGGCTCACCCAAACCACAAGCCATCTCCACTCCCGCCGCAGCCACCACACCCAGCAGCACAGGGCGTAGACGGTGCCAGCAAGCTCCTCTCCTCAGTCCCAACGTTCCCACCCCCTGAATCTGACGCGGACGAGAAGTGGTTGTGGGCACAGATCAAGGCCGAGGCGCGCCGCGACGCCGATGATGTGTTCTTGTACAACAGATGCCAAAGACAACGGATCAAGATGTGTCAAGTAGGAGACAACACGGTGACTCTTGGTCTTCTCCGGCGGCTTACTTTGTGAGGCACCGACGAAAGGGACAGGGAAGAGCAGAAGAGGGCAAGAACGTGACTGGACTGGAAGTTGTTTTCAGGTGGATTTCTTACAAAAGTCCAAAACCTTAAAGTATATATATCACCGGAAGTCCAGGGAAAACTGGGGAACTCAAATTCCGGACTTCCACCGAACCAGTTAGATAAAATTGAAAAAGGAACTTGACTTCCGATGTTTTGAGGACAAATTACACCAAACCAGTCAGACCCTAAATGTAAAAGTAAGAAAAATCCTAAGGTGGGTAGTACCCTAGAAAATTTCAAGGATGAAATTCATTTTGAGTTGGGTAGAATTGTCACACCCAAATTTTGAAGCTAATTTAAACTTTAGAATGGGGTTTTCTTAAATAACAATAGTTGAGGGGTTTAATGTAACAAGACCATAAAGTGGTATTTCTTATATGAAAATTTCAAATATATTTTCTCTTTAAATGTGCATTATATGATTCAATTAACTCAAATTGGTAAATAGTAGCTCCCCTTTTGTTTTGTCTCTCCTCCAACATAGTAATAAAGCGTAAAAAGTGATATACTTTAAATCTTGAAAAGAGGATACTCAATTATCATCTCGTTTTGAAGTCAAAGGGAATAATTATGAAAAGATATTACACATTATTTAAATTTATGTACATAATTCAAAGATAATGACTTTTAATGTATTAATGGACATACAATGGAATAAATGTAAATCTAAATGTGTAAGAAGGATCTAGACACCTTTTTGGTCATGTGGTCCAAATTTGGTAGCATTTTTGGTTTAGTTTGAACCCTCAAATCAACTAAATAAGTTTTTATATAGTTTGACTAAGGACTTCATGTTAATCACAATCAATGCACTGAATTAAACCAAAGTTCAGTTATTACCTCACTATCACAACCTTGTTTATTTGTTCTTTTTGTGTGCATGGCTTCTGAACGTCAGTTCCCAATCCAATGGACTCAACGTTGTCTTCTACCTCTACTTACTTTGTAGGTTTGAATGCAGACCTAACATTTCCCTTCCATGACTCTTCTCTCTCCCATCTCTCCACCATTTTCAAAGATTTCTTCACCGGTAACTTTGTCTCTCTCTCTCTCTCTCTCCCATTCGGAAAATCCCTTACTTGCCTTCTCCTTTGACCTATGCATGAAACACCCAAATTAGGGCTTGGACCCCCTCTCCACTTTAAATGCACAAACACATCCACAACCATCCTCGCCTCTAGTTAAGTGTCCCTAAAGCATCGTCGGCACTACAACATTCCTCCTCCTGTATTAATTTAGTTCCTCGTGCCTTGAACCATTGAGATCTGCTCTGTTTTGTTCTCTAATGACTACCTCATGTCTTCAACTCTATCCATTGTCTCCCAATCAATTGGCATGGCAAAAAGGTTTTCCTATGCCTCTTAGATGTTTCCCAACCAAGTGTTTTCCCTGTGGTTGTCTGATTCTTCATACCCTCTAGGTTCGACATCAGCCCTCACTGGAGCTTGCCGCCTTGGCCTTCCAGTGATGCTCCGACCACAAAACTATCGATTGTTTAGTTTTAATCACCTCCAGGATCATTTCTTGAGCCTTAATGCATGGTTTTTGGGAGTGTTCCGGTGATTTTGGGTTGCGACTTCTTATCCCTTGTTTTCTTGCTCTCTCTAGCATTTCCCTTGGACATAAAGTGTTGACTCAAGGTCAATTAGGTCAATGTTGACTCACGTCTAAATTGACTAAACCCGTGTTTTGATGATGACTAACCATTCCACATATTGGTGTCTAATGCCTCTACTTGAGTGTTTTCAGATTAGGTATAGACACACTCCAATTGCCCTAACTTGCACATCTCAAATTGGAGAAAAGACAAGTCAAAGTCATACAAGTGGACATTTTTGTAATATGATGTATATCCATTAGAATCATGTTGTAAATCACTTGTAATGATTGTATGACTTGTAATTAAGCTTAGAAAAATATTAGGAACACTTAGATCGATTTTTAGAGCACTTTTAATGCAACTTTGAAAATCAATTACAGGAACTTGTTCGGTCGAGTTTCCCACCCTGAAACTCGACCGATCAACCTTGGTCAATTTTCTGAAGATTGCATCGGTCGAGTTGTGCACTCACAGAACTCGACCGATTGGGTGGTAGGCCAGTTCCAGTTGGAATGGTCGGTCGAGTTTCCTCAGAACAAACTCGACCGATCATTTCAATATCGGGCTGCCTGCTACTTGATCGGTCGAGTTACACCCATTGAAACTCGACCGATTGCACTGTATGGAAAAGTGCAGAAAAGTGTTTCTAGCCGTTGTGGAGTTGCAACAAGTGAAAATAGATCCGTTGCAAGCCACAAAACGGCTAGTTTTCATTCATAAGTGTTCCCAAAGGCTAAGAGGCATCCCCAGCTATAAATAGGACCCCTTGGGCTTCATTCCAAGGTTGAGCATTCATTGCAAACTCTTTGTGAGGTCCCTATTAAATAGTTGAGTGCTTCCTACAACCTCCTCTCTCTCTCTAAGCTTAATCACTTGCTACATCCATTAGAGTGAGTAGGAGATTTGTAAGAGAGCTAGTCTTATTTGTATATCTTGTGAGGCTCTCACTTCCACCACCTCCCCTTCTCTCATTTCCTATCTTGAAGATGAAGGTTCTCTCTCTTGTCCAAGAGAGGTGAAGAAGAACAAGGGAAGGAGTCCCTTGGTGAAGATCAAGGCTAAAGACTTGGAGCTAGAGTGGGTAAGCCCTTGGAGAAGGCAGAAGACTCAAGCTCAAGTGGGTAATACCTTGGTGGAAAGCTTCTCTGAGTGAAGGTGAAGTCAAAGGCGGAAGATCCAAGAAGAGTGGGTAATTCCTGTAAGGCCGAAGACTTGTGAAAGAGTGGGTAAGTCCTTGGAGAAGGCCGAAGACTCTTGCAAAGTGGGTAAGTCCTTGGTAAGGTTGAAGACTCTTTGTATTGGATATGTAAGTCCGTTGTTGATCATGTATTGTATGTCTTATTAAGTGAATATAAGAGTGCAATTGTTGGAAGTCCTAGAGGTTGACCTCTCTAGGCAAGTGGACTGACACACTTCTAGTTTGAAGTGTGGAACCACTCTAAATAGCTTGTTTAATTGGTGCATCTTCAATCTCTCTTATCCTTGATATGCATGATTTAGTTGCACTCAAATTACCTATTTAGCAACCTTATCTTGTCATATAATTTGAAGGTTTAATGAATTTTGTTTAAGTGCTTTCAGCTCTATTCACCCCCCTCTAGAGCATCTAATCACCCATCTAGGATCCAACAAGTGGTATCAGAGCAGGTCTTCTCCAAGCATACTTCAACAAGTAGGAGAAGATGGGTGACTACCTAGGAGGGAGACTCTCGACCAGCCTTCCAATCTTTGATGGGAGCAACTTCCTCTATTGGAGAAGAAGACTTCAATTCTTCATCCAAGGATCAAGTCTCGAGATGTGGCAAATGGTGAACAGCCCATACATTCTACCAAAGACAAACATTGAAGAATGGGATGAAGCCACCTTGATGAAAGCAACCTTAAATGCAAGAGCCATGCACATCCTTTATGCCTCCATGACCCCCACCGAGTTCAACCGGATTTCCTCTTATGAGACGGCCTATGAGTTATGGAGAAAGCTTTGCATCACTTATGAAGGGACAGATCAAGTGAAGGAAAGCAAAGTCTACATGCTCAAAGGGTTGCTTGAGAACTTCAAGATGGGAAAGGAGGAGAGCATAGCCAACATGTACTCAAGGCTCAACACCATCTTAAATGGTCTTACTGTTCTAGGACATCCTATGTCTAGTGGAGAGATCAACTCAAAGATCCTTAGAACTCTCCCCAAGAGATGGGAATCCAAGGTGACTTCCATTGAAGAAGCAAGGTCGCTTAAGGATATTCCTATTGAAGAGCTCATTGGAAATCTACAAGCACATGAAGCCACGCTTGACAAGAGGGAGGAAGTAGAAAGACAAGAGAAGAAAGAGCTAAAGAGAATGAAGAAGGCTGAAATAAAGGCTCAAATTGAAGCTATCATGGAAAAAGTCTCTCCATCCTCTCAAGCTAAAGAAGATGCCATGTACTCCAAGGGTAGACTCTACAAAGGCAAGTCCTCCTCCATCCGGTGCTTCACATGTGGAAAGAAGGGTCACTACAAGGAAGATTGCCCACAAGGCAAAAAGACCCATCTTCACAAGGAGAAATGGTACTCAAGCTCAAGTGGCTCCTCCAACTCAAGCTCAAGTGAAGATTCATGTGAAGGATCAAGCTCAAGCTCTAGTGATGAAGGAGAATGTCATTTTTCTCTTGTAGAATCAACAAGTGAAGACTCAAATGAGGTAAATCTAGACTCTTTAGATAAAGAATCCTTGATTGATCTCATTCATGATATTTGTGCATCTCTTAAGTCTTCTCAAAAGAAAAAGAAAAAGCTTGCTAAAATTGTTGATAATTTGTATGTAGACTTAAATGATCTTGAACATGCAAATTCTTGCTTGCTTAATGATAAAAATGATTGTCTTAGCCAAGTAGACTCTATTAAACTTGAAAATGCTAGTTTACTTGATAATATTAAATTTCTAGAAGCTCAACCTCTCATGCCTAATTCTAATGAAGAACATACTTTAATTGTTGATTCTCTCATGCATGACATTGATGTTCTTAAATCTGAAAACAAAAACAAAGATTTTGTTTTGCATGAATTAGAACTAGAAAATGCCTCCTTGCTTGCTAAAATCAATGGGCATGAATCTTGTTCTAGTTCTACTAATAGAGAGAATGATGTTGCTACTCTTCATATTGATAGAGATTCTTATTTAACTAAAACTCTTTGCTTAGAAAATGATCTTCTACATGCTAGAGATAACATTAATCAATTGTCTTCTACTATTTCTTCTCTTAAGCATGATAATGATAGTTTAAGATCTTCTTTGCAAAGATTCTTAGTTGGTAAAAAGAATCTTAATCAAATCCTAGACCATACTACTAAACAAATTGGTAGACATGGTTTAGGGTATGATAGTAGTCAAGGGAACAACAAAGATAAAGGACCTCCAATATTCCATGGAGAATCCTCTAGTTCCAAGACTATGGGCACATGCAACTATTGCAATGAATTAGGTCATTATTCTAATTGTTGTCCTTTTAGGAAAGCACCCAAGAGCAATAGGATTTGGGTTGCTAAACTAACTCCTCCGGACCCAAAAAATTGATTGGGGACCATTTCATCTTTCTTCTTGTAGGTACTTGCAAATGGATTGACTGAGCTATTGAATTGTAAATTGACTTCTCAATCCACATAAAAGAAGAAAGGTGAGATGTGCAGAGGGTGACAACAAGTGGAAAAGAAATGGTAAGCACAAAGGTAATGGTTTTATTGCTTATAACCTATCCTAACTTGTTTTTGTCAAGTTAGTGTGTACTATACATATGGTTTTTGAGTTAAAAGTGGTATTTTTGTGTTTCTCTTCACACTCTTGCTCAAAAACTGTTTCTAATGCTTCTATAGTGCATTACTAACTTGCTTAGACATGTCTGGATATGGTTTGTATTTTAAGCATGCCTTTAAATATATGAATTATATGTGCTTCTTGACAGCTGAACTGTCGGTCGAGTTTGCCCTATTGAAATTCGACCGATAGGCACCAATGGGTGTTGCCAGCAGTTGTCATCGGTCGAGTTGCCAATGCACAGAACTCGACCGATTACACTATGCACAGAATATAAATTTGGCTTATTGAGTGAGAATTTCCCTCTCAACTAGATTTTCTCAACCAATAGCCTTATTCTTGGGCACTCTCATTTGGTACCTTTATTTATGCATATTGCCATGTTCTAAATTGCCTATCTTGCTTACAACTCTATCTCTCTAATTGCTCTAAATTGGTATATCTATATGTTGTAATTACTTGCTTTGAGTTGTCTTGCGGGTTTTGATGATGATCTCTTTGGATCTCTTGGTTGTGTCTAAAATCGCTTCCGTTGTACTCTAACTTGCTACATCTCTATAGGTGTATATCTTGTTTTGATACAACCTTGAGGTTCATAGGGGTAATCATCTTATGGTAAGGATGCATATATAGTGAGTTATATCCTTTCATGCTTCTAAACTTGCATATCTCCTTGTTTGGATATATCTCTTCATCTAATCATAGCTTGCTCTATCTTGTGTATCTTTTGGCATATCTTGCTATGATCTAGATCCTACTAGTAGTCCTAACTTATGATATCATCTACTAGTAGTTCATATACATGTAGTTCTAACCCTGTTTATAATTGGAATATTTGCTCATCTATATGCTATGCTTGTATCTTGTCTCATATATGCTCAAGCCTGTTCCTTGAATTGCATATCTACTACTTTGAGTTGCTTGCATAACATTGTGATGCAGGGCACATAGAGCTACATTATATGTAGAAATTGGAGTATTTTTGGATTTTATGCAGGTTTTGCTCCAATTTCAGTTTTTGCTGCAAGTATAGTGTTTTTATGCAGAAACACCCTTCTGAGCAAGACTCATCGCTTTGCCATGAGCTCTGATGGTTTTTGGTCAAATTCCATCATCTTGAGGGTCAAAATTGTGATTTATTGTTTGTCTGCAGCACTTTATCTTGCATTTTTGGGATGTTCAAGTATATGCTTTAACTTGCTTTTCTTTCTATGCTTGGACAAGCCCCTATCTGTGCTCTTCTACTCTCCTTATATATTTGTGTTATCTCCTTTCTCTTTAACAAGTGATGTTTCTTTTTTCTTCATAACCCCCACCTTTTTGAAATGACAAAGGGGGAGAAAGGTAATGTCTTCTTTTAAAAAGAGGAAGAAGGCATGTCTTACATGAATAAGAGAAGTATGTTCATGTAGAGGGAGAAGGTAAAGGGGAGAAGACATATATGTGTAGAACATATATGAGTAGAAGACATGGTATTCTATAAATGTTATGAAAGCTAACCATGCAGGAGAAATAGCATCAATTGAGGGGGAGTATGAGAACTCCACTAGCATCAATTGAGGGGGAGCATATGAACTCAATTCCATTGAAAACCCTAGGTTTCTCCAAAGGTATGCATTTACTTAAATGCTTTCAATACATTTATGGAATGGTTTGTCATCTTCAAAAAGGGGGAGAATGTTGACTCAAGGTCAATTAGGTCAATGTTGACTCACGTCTAAATTGACTAAACCCGTGTTTTGATGATGACTAACCATTCCACATATTGGTGTCTAATGCCTCTACTTGAGTGTTTTCAGATTAGGTATAGACACACTCCAATTGCCCTAACTTGCGCATCTCAAATTGGAGAAAAGACAAGTCAAAGTCATACAAGTGGACATTTTTGTAATATGATGTATATCCATTAGAATCATGTTGTAAATCACTTGTAATGATTGTATGACTTGTAATTAAGCTTCGAAAAATATCAGAAACACTTAGATCGATTTTTAGAGCACTTTTAATGCAACTTTGAAAATCAATTACATGCACTTGTTCGGTCGAGTTTCCCACCCTGAAACTCGACCGATCAACCTTGGTCGATTTTCTAAAGATTCCATCGGTCGAGTTGTGCACTCACAGAACTCGACCGATTGGGTAGTAGGCCAGTTCCAGTTGGAATGGTCGGTCGAGTTTCCTCAGAACAAACTCGACCGATCATTTCAATATCGGGTTGCCTTCTACTTGATCGGTCGAGTTACACCCATTGAAACTCGACCGATTGCACTGTACAGAAAAGTGCAGAAAAGTGTTTCTAGCCGTTGTGGAGTTGCAACAAGTGAAAATAGATCCGTTGCAAGCCACAAAATGGCTAGTTTTCGTTCATAAGTGTTCCCAAAGGCTAAGAGGCATCCCCAGCTATATATAGGACCCCTTGGGCTTCATTCCAAGGTTGAGCATTCATTGCAAACTCTTTGTGAGGTCCCTATTAAATAGTTGAGTGCTTCCTACAACCTCTTCTCTCTCTCTAAGCTTAATAACTTGCTACATCCATTAGAGTGAGTAGGAGATTTGTAAGAGAGCTAGTCTTATTTGTATATCTTGTGATGCTCTCACTTCCACCACCTCCCCATCTCTCATTTCCTATCTTGAAGATGAAGGTTCTCTCTCTTGTCCAAGAGAGGTGAAGAAGAACAAGGGAAGGAGTCCCTTGGTGAAGATCAAGGCTAAAGACTTGGAGCTAGAGTGGGTAAGCCCTTGGAGAAGGAAGAAGACTCAAGCTCAAGTGGGTAAGACCTTGGTGGAAAGCTTCTCCGAGTGAAGGTGAAGTCAAAGGCAGAAGATCCAAGAAGAGTGGGTAATTCCTGTAAGGCCGAAGACTTGTGCAAGAGTGGGTAAGTCCTTGGAGAAGGCCGAAGACTCTTGCAAAGTGGGTAAGTCCTTGGTAAGGTTGAAGACTCTTTGTATTGGATAGGTAAGTCCTTTGTTGGTCATGTATTATATGTCTTATTAAGTGAATATAAGAGTGCAATTGTTGGAAGTCCTAGAGGTTGACCTCTCTAGGCAAGTGGACTGACACACTTCTAGTTTGAAGTGTGGAACCACTCTAAATAGCTTGTTTAATTGGTGCATGTTCAATCTCTCTTATCCTTGCTATGCATGATTTAGTTGCACTCAAATTACCTATTTAGCAACCTTATCTTGTCATATAATTTGAAGGTTTAATGAATTTTGTTTAATTGCTTTCATCTCTATTCACCCCCCTCTAGAGCATCTAATCACCCATCTAGGATCCAACATAAAGTTCATCACCCCTCTTTGATTGCTCATCTGACTTTTTTGGACCTTAACGAGATGTCTTTTCTCACATTTTGTTCATCTTATGGCCTCTTTGGCACTTACCCACCTCCAACTTTAGCGGGTATATTCCATGGCCAAGATTTGGAGCCTTTGCGCACCCAGAGGTTGTTTCTTGGCTCACTGGCTTTGTCTCACTACAAGGAAGCCTCCAGTGACTCCCCTGGCCCCACTTGATCACTTCTCACTGAGGTTTGATCGCAGATCACATGTTGTTGTGAAGCTCTTCACCGCATAGCAGAGCAGGATCAATTTAGGTTTTGATAAGACCATGATGCCCATGTATGCCTAATTTATCGATTTTTATTACAAGGGAGTTTTGGTCTATTTACACGCATGCTTTTATTTATTAGCGTTGAAATATGTTTCATGTTGAATGACCATTTTACCCATGCTATTTTAAAGGCATGTAGTGCCCACCTAAGGTTTTTTGGTATTTGCACATTTTATTTACATCAGATTAATCGTTGATTTAAATGATGTCACTCATAAGGTTTCCTTCTCCCTGATTGGTCAGTATGATAATATTCATAGAAATTACATACGACCTTATAAAAATGAGCAAAAATATTCTTTGGAAATCTCTTTTGATTCTTTATCAATCTAGCCTATTTCAAATTGTTGTTATACATGTTCAATCTCCTCAATATTCAAGACCAATATTAAGGTTTTGATAACTGTGAACTCATGAACGCATTATGATTTTAATCAAACTACAAGTGACTAGAAGCTCTAGTTGAGCGGGCCATGCATATTTGGCATAAGTAATTTTGGTTTAATTAATGCTTATTTATGATTATTCACATTAGTTGATTTCATGAATTATGAATGTGTCCTCACGAAAGCATCATGTATATCTATCACTTTTTGCTCATTGATTACTTATAGTCTATGGTAGGACCATAATTATGATTATGATGAAGACTAATTAATCATGCTGAAGAAGGGGAAACCCTATTATAATTTAAGAGGGATAAATCCCATCATGTTAAAGCTCAAAGATCATGTAATGTCAATGTTAATGTTAAGATATTTGGAATGGAATATGTTTTTATATTCTTCTCAAATCATGGACCTCAAGAGGTCATAAAGGGATTTCCTAGAATCAAGGGCTTTCCTAGCAGTTATGTACTCTTAAATGGGTTTCATAGAGAGATGCATTTATTTATTGTTCAATTCTTCATGTTATTAATCATGAATGTTAAAAAAAATCCATGTTCAAGTTTATGCTAAATTAGTTCATACCAATTTTAGTCATGTCAAGTTATATTGATTTTTATGTCATATAAATTGCCAAATACCCACTTACTGATGGGATGTTTGTTTTGCATGGCTGGGGACATGATGTTTGCAGGACTTGAGCAAGAGAGGATAAAAAGGACAATCAATATTAGGAGAGCTTCAAACTTAGCCTGGTAGGGTGCCATTTACCGAGATGATCCAGACTTTAAGATACCCTTTGTATATGTTTAGTCATATTACCAAGTAGACTAGCTTTTATGAGATAAAGCAATTGTGTTTCTCTTTTACTTAGGAACTATGTATGAATCAATTTTGAATCAATGCAAAGTGTTTTATTTACCTTAATTGCATGACCAACATATTGTGATACCCTCATTGAGTAAAAATTCTTCCGCTCATGTGATATAAAAAGTGGGGTGTTACACAAGAGACGTGTACTCAGTCGAGGATTTTTGTCCACCAAATTGATGCTCGATCCAAGAGTTTGACAATCGAGATTGTCAACAGATTGTAGGAAAAACTAATTTAAGTACAATGAGCATGAATGTGATAGCACACATTGTTTATCTCCATATTAAGATCAAAAGGATTTTCAAATAAGGATCATAATTTTCTAACTTCTTGTCTAGAGTGTGGTTTTGGGCACCGAGACCATGATGTTTATCCTTCTTCTTGAAAGGACATGAGAATGCTTAATGTTTAAATCTTCTGTAAGCAAAACATGTTACTTGCTTAATATAAGTAAAAGGATTTGCAATTAATTTATCAAGTATAGGATCCTTCTTTTTCTTTCTCTTATCATGTTTAGGAATATAGTTGAGTCCATGAGTGACAACATGATTATGAGAATGTTACATGTTATTCAACATATTTCTACTATTAGAAAATTTATCTAAAGATAGCTTCAACTTTTCATTTTCTTTAAAAAGAGATAGATTGTCTTTAGTAGTATAAGCAAAGAAATTTTATCATTTAAATCAAAATTTTCTTGAAGAATAATGTTATGATCAACATGAACACAAAAGGAGGTATATTTTTAATATAAAGTAGCTTTTCTTTTAAATCAAAGAGCAAAGACTTGATCTTGAAAAGAATCATTTATAGAAATAAGATCAACCAATTTGTTTTTGTCAATATATTTTTTTCATTAAGCTCATTTAGTTCTAAACTCAAGGAATAAAGCATATTGGACAATTTGTTCTTTTTCTCCTTATATTTGTCAACTTTATCCGAAGTAATTTCAACAAATTCTATAATATCATTTTTGGATAAAGTACAAAGAGTTACATTAACATCACTATTATTACCTTGACATTCATCTTCATCATGTGCACTTTCATCATGTGCTTCTTCTTGTTCAAGTGCACCTACGTGTACTCCTTATTCGTTATCACCTTCTTCATGTTAAGCAATGAGGTAGCCTACTACATGATGGCAAGCTTCATCTTTACTTTCTTCTGTATCATTTCAAGTGACAAGACGAGCTTTCTCCTTGGACTTACCCTTCTTTTTGTTTAGTTCAGGGCATTCATATTGCAAATGACCTTTATCTCCACATTGGTGACATCTAGTAGACAAATATCTAATATTTTGTTAGAAGAAGAACATACATTTTTCTACCTTTAACACAAATTTCTTCTTCACTATTAGAAGAGTCACTTGAAGAGGAACAACTTTCTTTCTTTGAATATTTTTCTTTGAATGCAACCATTTTCTCCACATGTCTTGGTTCTCCTCTTGTTCAAGTTCTACTACATGAGTTTCCAAGTTCCTAACAAGTTGCTCCATCAACAAGGTGGTAAGATATTTAGCTTCTTTAATGGAGGTGACATTGGTTTTGAACTTAGGTAATAAGGACCTAACAATCTTGGAAACTTGATCTTCTTCACTTATGTGCTTCCCTAAGGCACTCAAATTATTGATTATATAATAAAATCTAGCATACATTTTGGAAATAGTTTCATTTTCTTACATATGAAATAATTCAAACTTTTACTTAAACATATTAATCTTAGTTCTCTTCACTTGCAAAGTACCTTCATTGTAACTGAAAGTTTTCACCATATATCATATACAATTTCACAAGAGGATATTTTATCAAATTCTCCTGAATATAAGATACTTACAACTTTGGCATTGACTGTAGCTTTTCTTATAGTTAGTTGAACCTATTCCTCAAACTATGATGTAGGAGGTTCATATGGAAAGTCCACCATCTTCCATAAATCGTAGCTCAACACTCGAATTAAAATTTTGATGCGCCTCTTCCAATATTGATAGTTGGATCCATCAAAGGGTGTAGGCCTAGTAACATGAGCTCCTTCTATGTTGAGTTGTCCCAAGCAGTTGTCCTCCATATTCAATATCAGTTAAGGATCCTTGAAGCCTTGCTCTAATACCGATTGAAAAACTCTAGATGGGGGTGAATAGAGATAAAGGAACTTTTTGCAAAGTTAAAACACAAATATAGTTAATTGCAACTTGCTTAAAGAATGTGGAAATATAAAGAAAGTTAGTAGACAAAAGATGCTACCACAAGAACACAAAGATGTAGTATGAAATACTTCAGTCAACTACCTAGTTGGTTTTAACCAGGATTTCTTAACCATGTATTTTATTCCTTTTCTATATGGATACATAATACATAAAATTTACCGCACTTTTTGAGGAGAAAAGACAAGCCCTCCCTTTCAGCTCAAGGAGAACTATCACCTTCTTTGATGGGCCACCAAAACAACACCCACTTGGATATAATCGTAATCTATCTCCACCACCTTGGTCACAACTTTTGACCAAGAAGTAGATCTGAGAGAGCTTCACCACAACCTTCTACCTCAAAGTAGTGAGAAGAAACAACAAATTGTGGCAGGGGAAAAAGAAGGAAGAAGGAAACTATAATGCTCTTCACATGATATACAAATAAGAACTAATGTATAAGCGTCGATGATCAAATCTATAAGGTTTAGACAAAACTATATGTGGTGGAGAAGGACACTAGTATTGACCTTCGGCTTAGGCTAGCTTGATGGAAGCTTGTAATGGCAAATGTAGAAGCTAAGCTCTTTGAGTAAGATAGCAAGTAGTAGAATGTTCAAGTGGGCTTTGGATGTCCCAAGGGGGGTCCTATTTATAAAAGACACTTAGGAAAGCTTAGGAACAATTAGGATAGATTTTGAGGTGGTTGGGACATCATAAGTGGGAAACTAGCCATTTTGGCAAAAGCTAGCAGAGTAAAAATGGCTAGTTGAGCACTACCAGAATAAGTCTGTAGAACATTCTTGGTTGACAAAGAGTTTGATCGACATTTTTTGGTCTACAATGAGAATGACCCAGGACTGAACTTGAACGACTAAGGTTGATGTTTTAAAGTTGTGTTTAATCCTAATGAGTTGAGGCTTATTATAGCTTTACAAGCACCGAAATCCTATTCACATTAAGACGTAATCATTCGATCGCTCTGTACATGTTGCGGAAAAATCTATGAGGCAAACACTTTCCAATTAGGATTAATAAATTTATTTTAGAAAGAAACAATTAATTACGTAGTTGTATCCTAGTACAAAATAAAACGGAAGACAATTCACACAACCCACAACTACAAGCCCGAGCTCGTTCTACGCCAGATCAAACCAAATACGGTGTGACATGCGTGTGTGTGTTGTGGTCACCATACCCACTAAGGAGGTGAACATATCAAGCAAGGTCAATCATGGTGTGACGTGCGCACGCTCACACGTGCATACGTGGGTGTTGTGGTCACCATACCCACCAAGGAGGTGAATATACTCTCTCCTAGGACCAACCTTTAGACACTAGTGTTATATGTGATCCTATATATAAGGACTACAGAAGTTTTAGAAGGGAGCAATGTAGAAGTAAAACTTCTCCCATTTACATAGGACAATACATTACCTTTACTTCTATGTACTAGCTGCACTACACTGGACTTAACTTATTTTAGACAAATGGCTAGCAGCCATATAACAAACCGAGTACGCCGATGATGACAAGCTGGCTAATAAATTTCATCTAAAGTCGCCATCTTTATTTGCAGTACAAGTGGAACAAAATAAGGAGTATGATATTGTTTTAGTTCTAGAAAACAATTCAAAATAAGGAGTACACTGCTCCCGTTGAAAAGAGGAACAGAAAATCCGCCTTCTATTTAATTCCCTCCGCCGCTCTCTTTCCCATTCACCCCTCTATCCCTCTCTCTTTCTTATTTGTCTCTCTACCATTAACCCCACCCCCACACCCACAAAAACCCTTTTTTTTTCTCTCCACTATTATATTGTATCTATCTCCCATCCCAAATATGACCAGAAAATGTGCGCCATATAGCAATGCTTATGCTCTTGCAGGTAGCAGAATCCATGTTGTCCCAAACGGTAATGAGATCCAAGCTCCGGCATATGTTTCTTCAGTACGTAAAAAGGAGTTACAGCACCAAACGCGCTCCCGAATAGTACATCAATCATGAACAAAAACAGTGGACGTCTGGTTGCAGTTGGAGCTGATTGACTCCTGATAATATCTAGATCCATCGCCTAGCTAGCTTGTTCAGTAAAACTGGAAGTGTCATTTTCATCAGTTAACCGAGCGGCAAATCAATCAAGAATAGAGGACAGCCCAGGTTGGCGTTTTGCTCACCCGGGCCCTCTTTCTTCTTCCACCACGGTTTAGGTTTAATCCAACGCAAATGGGCATCCATGTATGATGTATCTAAGAGTTGAGATCTGCGACATTCATATGGAATAAATGCGAAGCTAGTGCAGAATTGATTGGCTAATTATGTCAGGAGTGCGGATCGACTTGGATATTCCTAGTTAATATATTAGCTACAGAATAAGAGGATAACAGTCAGATTTCATCTACTGTTTCACAGCTCATGCATTCACTCCTCTAATTCTCTTCCATGTGGGCGATCGGATCGTCGTGACTAGCCCATCACTGGGCGATTCCTCCGCCCTTTGATTTCCTTGCAACCTATATAGGCGCTAGCTGCAAGCATCATGAAAGTGAATATAAGCTTACTGGCAGTAAAAATCTTTAGGAATGAAACAAAATCGAAGATGCCCTTAGCTCAATAGCCCAACAGCAGGATTTGTACGTAGTTGGCATCTTAAAAATATCTTTTTTTATTGGTAAGTGTTTACATTACTTTGTCAAGAAACCACTACAGTGATCCATGTACAATGAGTAAGAGATGGCTTTTTTCTGAAGATAGTAAAACGGAGGGAAAATCATGGAAGAAACAAAAGGAAAAACTTTTTCTTTACAGTTTCAGATCTTCAAACGTATATTGGTGCAATTTGTAAATATTGCAATTTATAGTTGACAATGTATAGTAATTTGTGATATGGAACTGAATGAAACTACTTATAGAGCACCTAATAAACTAAAGCCTTGCACTTCTGGATCAAATCAAGTAATTAACCATATTGTTCTGACTCTGTAATCTTTTTTAAGAAACGCAATCAAACTTGCCTCGCTACAGTGTCACACAGAAAAACAATGTGCCATTACAGTCTGACCTGCCACTGAGCGCCGTGCTTCACATCACCCTTTCTATGCAAAATTTGAGAAGATTATCACCATGGAATGCATTCTGCCTAGCTTGACGGTGCAATCAAACTTGCCTTGCTACAGTGTCACACAGAAAAACAATGTGCCACTACAGTCTGACCTGCCACTGAGCGCCGTGCTTCACATCACCCTTTCTATGCAAAATTTTAGAAGATTATCACCATGGAATGCATTCTGCCTAGCTTGACGGTGCTGACATGATTATTACAGGTAGGCGTATATATGGAATCTTTATCTGACGGCCTTAAGTAGTAGTTGGCGACGTCGTAGTGGACGTTGAATTCAGTTTGGACCATGGGTTTCTTCAATTTGCCTTGGACGTTGCCATTAAATGGCGAACACAGTCATTCATTAAAGTTGGCATATTCGTAATGATGATATCAGGAGACAGTGAGGAATAGGGTAGTATTTTGATGCTACCTATCCACATGTGAAGCACAAATTGGATTCTGAATGAGAAAAGCAACTTGGACACTCGTGAAGTTCAGAATATATGTGAATGATCAAAAATAGATCGAGTCCGACAAAAAAATGTACATCGAAACCGTTGTGAATAATTTACACTGAGTAAAATAAACAATTAGATAAAATAGACAAGTAATTTCTCATATCTCCATAGTTGTTCTATTGACCCTGCATACTTTGATCTGGTTCAGACTCCATCTGCTCATACTCGATACAACAAACAATACAAAAACAAATGGTTTTTGGTCATTAAGAAACCCAAATTAAAAAGTTAACGATTTTTTATACTAGATGTGAAACAAAGGGCATAGAAGTCGCTAGTAGAGGTTACCTCCGACCTCAAGCTTGTAATGCTTGTCAGGGCTTGGGATATTTTGTAAATAACTGACCTTTTAAGTCAAGTAAAACGACTACACCTATCTTTTTTTATCCTAGACATGATTACAAAAGCAAGCAAACTCATCAGGAGCTGAATACTCGCAATAACTGGACGAGAGGGAGACAATCACAAGGATATAATAACAAAAATATCCACAAAGAGTCAGCTAATGAGAAAGCTACTTCCAACAATTGCAAGGAGAAGAAACATAACAAAAAATAGATTTTATAATATCTTTTTATCGTGGCGATGCAAGATAGGATGATAATTGTTGGAGCTTGAGGAAGGTAAACCACTGGCTGGAACAAGCATGCAAGCACTAATAACAGACAGACGGGTGCGCTTGTACATGGATCCAAATCAAAACTTTTGCCTCGGAATGACGTGAAAAGTAGACACGACTCCACTTAAAAGAGGTTATACTGGAAAGCCTTACAAAAGCACGACAACATTCTATATGGGGACAGTAGCACTCGGAAAGGGCATCCACAAGTACAAAACCCCAACAACACTAGTGAAGGTTTTATGCCCACTCCTACATCCTTCACAGTAGGACTCAAAGACACGGATTTTCCCATATGATTATTGTTACGCCCCCCTCCCTCAGATACCTGAATACTTGGAATCCAAGTAAAGACTAGATAATTACTCATTTAATTATTATACTACTTATCACTTTAGAATCTTCTAGAATCTTTCTCATTATCTCATAATAAGTCTACTAATCACCTCTCAAGATTATTGTCATTATAATTATGCACAAAACTTAAATTTATTTATTATATATTTCAATGGAACTACTTGCCATTCAAATAGTCCAAGTGGACTTGAATTAGATCCCCAAGCCCATGGTTCATACCTAGGGCTTCCAAAGGGTCCCCAAGCCTTATTATATTTTAATTACAAAATTGAGGCTTGAACAAATCGTAATATCTCAATTGAAGCCATGTATTAATATATTTTCTCAACATCAACTTATTTAATTAAATTGAAGACCTAAGTTAGATCTAGGACTTACATTCATCAACCAAGGTCATCATATTTGCTTTATTATTACACTTTGATTACCACCTCATCTTGTAGTATTATATATAAAATTCTTGAATTCTGGGGAAGTTACATTCACCACCTAAAAAGGGAATTTTGTCCCCAAAATTCAAATCCAATCAAGTTAAGGTGATTGATAACTCAAATAGCCTCGTCCATTAACACTAGCAACCTTCTTGAGATACATTTTAGCTATGACATCACTAATAACTTTCATTGAGGTGCAAATTTCTCATATTAATGAGGTTGGAACCTAAATTTATTCCAAGGGTGTTTCGACATCCTCATGATGTTATCACTTGGTGATTTCATTTTCACTAGTGATTTCATTTTCACTTGGTGATTTCATTTTCACCTAGGTATCAAACCTACTAATTGTTATTCAGCTATATTCATGGGGTGGTGAGGTAAAATCTCAATACCCTGAATTCAAAAAAGTAACTTAGAGTACTCATTCTCGTATGTCAATTATATGTTCACATGTGGCTACCCAATTTCTGACATCCATATTAAGATGAAATGAATATTTTACTGGAGTCCAAATCCAAAGATCATCATATTTCATGTGTAGACATGGTACGTCCACACCTTAGCTTATAATTCAAAATTTTAAGTTGAGTCATCCTCAACAATGATTCCAAACCATGGATACACTTTAACTTCAAGAATTCCTAAGGTTTCATGAACCAAAGGGAAAGTGCTTTTCTCAAAATTCTTGAGTGTATGCACATATCCCTTTATGATTCTATTTCAACCATTATTTTGAACATTTTCTTATATCATATTTATATTTACATCTCATGTATCATTAGAACTATTCATTCCCTTAAGGCCTCTAGAGGTATAGGTACCTTTGGAGTGATCTCTTATTGACCCCAAGGGCCTTATATACATATTGAGTGCCTCTCCCATTGACCCCTCGGGCCTTATGTACTCATGGAGGTGGCCATTATCCTAACTCCATGGTCCTTGTATACTAATGGATGGCTTTCTCCTGACCCCACGGGCCTATGCGCTTAGGTGATGATCACCTCCTAATCCCTTGGGAGTTAAGTACCTTTAAGCATTCCTACTTGACCCTATGGTTGACTTGGGGCTCTACCCTACTTAGGGTTTATTGAGACGTCATAACATTATTTTCTCTCTCTTATTAGTTATAACTTGTTCTAAGACAAGGGTTTCCAATATCATTATATTATTATGTTCATGACTCATGTTGCAAGTGGAGAGTCTACATTCAAATGCCTTTCAAAGAATTGTGTTCACTTTCATTACACATTTTTCTTGAGATTTGTCTAAATAAAGCATTGCTTCTTATATATCAATGCATCTATTTCATTAAGTCAAAAAGACTTGATGGCAATATGGCTTACATACTTTCAATGCAGTATTATACTTCTTTCAATGTACTTCTATTGACATTAAATATTTACTCTGAGACTTCTTTCACAAAGGTTTTCACATTTAACATATATTGGAATTACATCTTCCAATTATTAAGCACAAATTATTATAACTATGTAGGGGTAAGTAATTTCACACCTTATGTCCATACCATCCCATCATTTTTAATGTCTTTTATGGACATCCAAGGTTACCTCAAATCGTAAAATGAGGTTGGTCAACTCATCCTACTAGGGAGGGTCCTAATTTAGGGTGTGCTCTTGACTTCAAGTCGTAGGATAGGGTCTATAGACAAAACCTAGACCCATGAGTTTAGGGTTGTCCCTCCTTTATAGATCTTCTCCCTAAACATGGATTGACCCATCCCTGGCCTGGATACCACCCCTAAAAGTTTGTTGAGGGTCTTATATTTGTCATTATTAACTAGCAGTTTCATGTGTTTCAGATACATATACAAAACCCTTTATATCATGCATGCATGATTGTTGGAAGTCTATGTACTTGCAGGCATGGGAAAACTATTACTATCTAACTTGTTGTGCCCAAATAGAATTACCAAAACCCATTTTGATTTCCTCTTTCATGTACTTAGGGTATGCATGGGTAGGGTACTATTTTCTTTTATTCCTTATGTATACATAAAATTAGGGTTTCTAATTAGGGGTAACACCTGCATTTTAGGGTTTTATCTTTCCTTCTAACTAACTGAGTTTTCCAACCCAAGTCCCTCATGGGTGAGTGGGGCATCCCAACCCATCCCTAGGTGTATAGGGTTTACCCTCACTAGAGGGACTGTATATGTCACCTCTTTCTATGTATTTCTCTAATTAATATTATATGTTATTTCATTGGTTGAACATGCCTTAGTCCTACTTCTTCCTAAAAAATTTAATTCAATATGAAGTGATGAGTATATTAGGATTAGGAAAGCAAATATATGAGAAAAGGATGAAATTTAACATGCGAAGACCCATATGTATTTTACTTCATCCAAAAATCTTAGGCTTTGGTCGAGTAGGATTCAAAAGGCACGAGAGTCCTCATTTTCCAACTAGTGGTGTGTAGGTAAACTTTTCTAGCCATTTGGTTGTGATCCTTTAGGGACACCATTTTCATAGAAAAATGTCCTAATAATTCCATTACGTTCTAAGGATTACTTAAAATAATTAATTATTATAAATTATTTGATAAGTCTAAGCTCTATTACCAGTTTTTATGACCCCCTCCCTTAGATACTTGAATACTTGGAATCTAAGGAAAGACTATATAATTACGCATTTAAATATATAAGTTACTTATCATTTTAGGATATTCTAAAATCTTTCTCATGATCTTGAATGATTTTGCTAATAACCTCTCAATATTATTGGCATCATAAGTATGCACAAAATTCCAGTTTCTTTATTATATATCCCAATAGACCTACTTGCCACTCAAATAGTCCAATTCAGTTTGAATTGGATCCCCATGCCCATGGTTCATACCTAAGCCTTCCAAAGGGACCCCAAGGCCTATTATATTCTAAATTTTGAATTTTAGGCTTGAACCAATCATAAAATATCAATTGAAGCCTTGTATTAATATATATGATCAATATCACTTTTTTTACTTCAAGTGAAAACCTGAGCTAGGTATAGGACTTACATTCATCAATGAATGTCATCATATTCCATATATTATTTCACTTAGATTATCACCTCATGTTATGGTATTATATATATAATTTCCAAATCTTGATTAAGTGACAATAACTACAACCTAGTTGTGGCTGGTGTTATTTGTGTTCATGATTCAGTTGCTTATATGATAGCATTCAAGGTTTTTATTTATCAAGGCTTGATCATCACATTCACAAATGCATATACAAAGTATCCATCACAACTATGGATGTCACAAAGAGATTAAAATATATATTCTCAAGTAGTGTCATTCACCAAACCAAAAGTTTTATCAAAACTAAAAATCATCTAGAAATTTCTTAAACACAAATGGAATGACCATCTAGTTGGGCTAACCATCATAGTGACAAATGTGGAGGGATTCCTCCAAGGTAAAATTACAAGATGGAGTCACGAAGTAGGAGTTTTCTATGCCAATGGTGGGGAATTGGGTGGATGGTTCTCAGTAGTTTCCCTACACACATATGGAATCATAAGATTTTCAAGCTGAACACGATTGTCTTGGGTGGAAAACTACACTATATCCATCACAACACACACCAACCTTCTTTTTTTTACCAAAGTCTTCTATAAAATCTCTGTTACACAATACTCTAATATTTCTTGGTGTATGAATTTGAGAGTTGGACAGTACATTTACATGATTGGGGTTTAGGGTTTCTGTTGAAGATCATACAAGCCACAAGTATTCTTTGAAAATAATATTGAAGACCCCTCTCTGTATTGTTCCCAGAAACAATTTTGAAATCTTACTCAACAAATCAATATAACCCAAAGTTGAAGATCATAAACAAACATGCACATGGGGAGGATTACAGAACTCTAGAAATGTTTGGGTCAAGAAAGACAAATTAGAGACCAATAAAAACAATAAGAGACTATCTTCTCTCGTATGAGTCTCTAATAAACCCAAACCCATGAATCAACAACCAATACAAACACCACAAGATGACTTCCATTTCTTAGAAATTTAAATGCTACATCATAGGTAGAGAGTGATGACATAGAGGGGAGTCCACCAAACATGATCATGAAAACATCTATCAAAAAGCTCTCTTCAGGCATTTGCAACGCCCTAGATTCAAAGACAAACCAAACCAGAAATCTTGGTAGAATAGTTTACAACCAAATAAATACCAACTACTTTGAAGTTCTTGATGATATGGTAACAACATGCTAAAGGGAAATAAAATAGGTAACAATTTTGTTTCTTACATCAACAATAAAAGTGACAAGCTTCATAACCCATTAGACCCCCCCCCCCAAGAAATTTCTTATCTTGGGAAAATTGGAATGAGTACAAAAACTTTGCATGCATAATAGGAACTGGTTTCAAAATTGGACATGAAGCTTCAAAAACACTAAAATAAATAGAAAAAGAGTTGTTCTAGCACAAAAAAGGGGATTTTAACATTGTTTGAGGAAGTATGGATTTCCTAGGAATATAAATATATTGTATGCAATTTCATTCTCTTCCCTTGTTGATATATGTCATATCTCTTTTGCTTTGTTATTGGATAATCTTGTCATAGTGAACATTGGTTTTTATGGTAATAAAAACCTAAAGTGATTTCAATTTGGCCTCATCTAAATGTACTAGAATTGCTAGAAACCATATAAGCACATACAAACCTTCTATCATCACCATCCAAAAAACAATAACTAATCTTAGTACACAAAACCTTTGTATACTAGGTGGTAACATAATAAATTGACAGATTCAAAAACATGATATTGGGCTGAGTGGGGTTACCTAGATAGGATGGAATGATACAAATTGCAATTTCCTATATCAACAAACTAGAAACTTCCACATTATTGTTTAACTCGCAAGTAACTATGACAACAAAAGTTGGGTTTTTTTGTGTGTGTATGGTGACCCTTTTCATAACAAAACATTATTCTTCAATGAAATACATAATCCAACAAATATCTATAGACATCAACCATTGCTCCTAAGTAGAGACATTAACTTTACTAGTATAAAATGAAATGTTCCCACACTCTTGACTCTATGCAACATCATACAAACCTGAACAATCTTAATGATTTTTTCAATCATTTTGGAATATAGATTTTAAGGAAAGTAACAATGATATACTTGGACAAAAGGTTCTTCATGGGACACTCTTGATCAATTCTTTGCAAATAACAAATGGGATGACCTTTTCCCATGAGAATAACCTCTACAAGTTTGGGGATCATATATGACCACGTGGTGGCTATTTCTGGGCACAACAAACACTAGCCCTAGTGGTTCAGAGGGTTGTTATATATGAGATCTATTTTGGGTCACTACCCAGTTGGTCTTTGTTGCGGTTAAAGTATCTTGGTTTGACTTGGTTAATGCATGCTAAGTGAGGTGTTACAGGAGCTACATGGAAAACCCTAATCACCTTTGGTCGCTACATATTGTATTTTTCTTGGCCGCAACCCCTGGTTTTTTGTGATGGGTTGCTACACTTTGTGCTTGGTTTGGTCTCAAAAGAGTTAACCTAGCGGGTCGCTACACATGCTTAATGATGTGCTTAGGTCTCAACAAGTTCTGTGACACCCATGTGTTGAGGTAGCTACCCTTAGTGGGTTGACCTTAATGGTCGCAATACTTGGTGTGTGAGGTGGTCGTTGCAGTACCCTACCTCTATAGTTGGCACATATTGTTATGTATATGTTTGGGTAAGAATGATACACATGCTAAACCCTCATATGCTCCAAGAAAGTGGAGATTGTGTATCTAGGGTTATATGATAATTATTGAATCAGAAACCCTAATCGGCTATATGAGAAACCCTAACCCTAAGTCTCAAGTGTATGATGTGCTTGTTGAGCTTGCTTGAATGAATATCTTGTGATTATGTTTTCTCTCTCCTACTTGTGTAATCCTAACCTTGTAGGTGGAATGAGTATCATAGCTGGTGATTGTTATGGTGTGTTTGACATGACATAGGGCAATGATTATGAGCCTTTATGAGGCATGATGAGATAGTGATGATGTACAAGAACTATGTGATTTGGGTCTTATGACTTGGAAGAGGATTTATGCCTAATGAGAGGTGATATCCTCTAGTGATGAAATGCGGGAGTTTTCTCCCCTAGTGATGTGATGATGTTTTTGTCCTTGTATGCTAGAGATATCAAGACATGATGTAACACGTTTATACCTCATATGTTTTATATCTTTTGGAGTTGTACCCTTACCCCTGTTCTACATACAAAGATTTTGTGTCAGATTCGTGTTCTCAATTCCATTTAAACTTGGATTGATGTTTCCAATAAATCACTTTATCCAATAGTAATTGACTAATTTCTTTTGTGAGGGCATCAATTACTAGACCATCTTTCTTATTCCTATTGTCCTCAATAGTAAGAGTTCTTGTAATATTTTGATACATCTATTAAAATTACCTAAAATTTCCTTCCATTTTTGAGATCATTCATAATTCTTTTGAAATTCTTAGAAAGATTTTCTCCCTTTAATATCATGATCTATCTGTCATTGACAATATACTATTTCCTTATATCTAATTAGGTGGACCCAATATTTTTGTATAATGAATCCACCCAGTTCACAAGGGACATATTTATTGTTGCTCTGAGTCATATACTATTGAGTATATACATTTTACAGGATTGGCTACGATAATACCCTGGTAGGAGAACGGTCAAGGTCGTATCTCAGTGATGTAATTCAATATACATATATGAAATGATTTGAGGATGGATGCAGTCATACCAGGGTAGGAGTGAGGTTTTTCTTACACCTCAGTTTTCACTAGTGTTGTGCCTGTATACCAAGGTGGACTAGGTTGTTTTGCAGTTGGACTATATATGTCACTATGGCAGACTCGAACTGACCAAGGGCGTGGGAGATCATAGGATTTTGGCTCCTCCTAGATCTTGTATGCCACTAATTTTGACTTAGCAGTGGTCGGTTAGAGTATGGGTGGTATACCTCATCTCCCCAGGGCATAATAAAAGACACAATACAATCATGTAGTATATTTGCTTAGGGTTCCACATGACTCACGTTGGATGACCCTTTTCCTTATCTCTTGTACTATTTAGTTGATTTATAATATGGTAATAGAAATCAATTATTATACATATTCTTCATATTCCTTCTAAAAGTATAAGATGTTCTATTGTCTAGTTGTAGATGCCTAAATTGCTTAGACATTGCTATTTGTTTTACTCATATCATTTAGCTGAATTTGCTCATCTTGGTAATAATGTTATCTTGTTGCTTTAATCTATCTATTCTTATAATAGTTGTTGGTAGAGAGTTATATCTCTCATTGGGACGTTGGTCTCACCTATGGGTTTCCACATCTTTTAGGTGGTTGTGCACGATGAGGTAGAGATCATGCGGTTGAGGCTGAGCAACAAGAGGATTAATAGTTGTCAAAGGTTGGACATGTTGCTTGTGGTTTGTAGTAGAGACTCATGTGTCATCCCTCTACTCTTAGGTCCGTGGGGGTATTTGTAGATGTTTTATGTCAATACAAGATTTTTGTAACATCCCAGGATTTAAGGCCTCAGATAACATGATCTTAAAAGGAATGATTGGACTACCCATATCACCAAGGTGCACCTCCTTTTCTAGGAGCCCATCACTAAAGAACTCCATAGTTAAGCGTGCTCAGCTTGGAGTAGTACTAGGATGGGTGACCAGTCAGGAAGTTGACCTCGGCTTGTGTGTGAGTGAGGATAAAGCACGCAGTTAAGGCTAGTGGTGGTCTGTGGGGATAGTCGTCATTCCTAAAACTCTACTAGAGCCTTGGGCAGTGGGCCCGAGCGTTACAAATGGTATCAGAGCCATAAACCCTCCAGTAGGTGGGGCCCACATGGGCATGTGACATGTAAGTCTTGAGCCGTGCGGTCCAGGCATGTAGGAAAGGGTTGTCCATGGTTGACGTAGCCACCCTTGTACTGGTATTCCGTGATCGGGAGCTGGGTGTCCATGAGCCATTGTGGGTCTGCACTGAAATGGGGTCAGATTATGAGGCCATATAGTTGATCCCTGGCGAGGACGTCAAGAGTCTAAGTGGGGGAGATTGTAACATCCCAAGATTTGAGGCCTCAGATAGCATGATCTTAAAAGGAATGATTGGACTACCCATATCACCAAGGTTCACCTCCTTTTCTAGGAGCCCATCACGAAAGAACTCCATAGTTAAGTGTGCTCAACTTGGAGTAGTACTAGGATGGGTGACCAATCGGGAAGTTGACCCTGACTTGTGCGTGAGTGAGGACAAAGCACGCAGTTAAGGCTAGTGGTGGTCTGTGGGGCCAATCGTCATTCCTGAAACTCTACTTGAGCCTTGGGCAGTGGGCCCAAGTGTTACAATTTTTGTTAGTATGCCATGGATATACATATATGGCTTGTATAGGGGAACAAGTTATCATATGTAATAGTGTTATAACCTCATTTTCCAAAAACATGTAATGAGATTTGAAAATCTCTTTTAAATGACTAAATAAGATCAATGTTTGATTTCATGGTTTGATTTGAATGATTTTCGTGCATGCTTTCTTGTTGGGCCTTATTGGCCATTAAGCCCATTTGAAAGAAAAATAAAAAGAAATGAAAAAGGAATTCCATTTAATAAAAGAATACAAGGGGATAATGGAATATATAAGAAAATGATTAATGGATAATTAAAAGGCTAAAAGACTTTTTCCAAAATAGGATTTTCAAGTTATTAATGTTCCTTGGGGCTCAAGGAACCCAGGGCAATAATAAAATAACAAAAGAAAAAGGAAAAGTATGGAAAATACAATTAAATAAGGAATAACTTGAAACTGAAGAAAAGGGCTCGTTTCCTTTGGATAATGACTCAAATTTTTGCACAAGGAAAGATAAAGGCACGAACGAGCTTTCCTCAAAATTTGAAGTAAAACGGAATTAAGAATTGGGAGTTATCAAATTTTCAAGTTAACCTTTATCTTGGGAAATAATTCGAATATTTGGGAAATCTTTCCTTTTTATGTTTAAACGCGGATGTTTGTGGCCATTAGATTTTGATCCAAATGACCCGGCTCATCGTCTAGAGTCCCAAAGGGACACAGACTGTATCCTCCCATAGGGGATTTTCCCCTTGCGTTTCCGATCACAACAGGATATGAGCAAGCATGGGAAGTATCCCATTGAATTCGGGATAGGGAGACGAACCTCCCAGACCCTACTTTAACGAGCTTTTGTCACGTCTTTGAGAAACGTCCAATTGGGCTAAAAGGAGGTTTGGCGGTAGGGTCAGAAACCCTAATGGCACCTCCCCTAGCCTATATATAGTACCCCCCGTTACTCGCTCTCACCCTCACGATCCCAGGCGGCCACTCCTTTAACACCAAAACCCTCCCTTGTGCTCGATCGACATCGCCCCGACGAGCTCCAGCCACGGCACTGCCGTGAGATCAAAGAAAGAAGAAGAGGGAGGATGACAACCAACGACCCTTGGATCCTAGACCAGCGTAGATCGAGGCGCGATCCGACGGTCCCTGGACGATGTGCCTAACTTAGCCGCAAGAAGGAAACGCTCGACGCGGAGCGTTGGATCGGGATCTGACGATCGGCCAAGAAAGGGCACGCGCGCAATCCTGTTAGTGGGCGTGATCGACGACGTGCATTGGACAAAGCATGGACCTTTGGCGCACTGATCAAATGGCTGAGATAATCCGGTAAATATCCTCTCTGATCAAATTTGCAAATAAACGCTTTTCCTTGTTAAAATCATAGAAATAGCTAGGAATCTCGTATAAAAGAACTTTATATATGAAAGTTGGGTAGAAAAATGCAAGGAACCTGATAAAAATGGTTGTATAACCTGATTCCAGTTAGTTTTGAAGAAGTACTTTAATTTGCTAGTAAAATGCATTTTAAGTTAATTGGAAACCCTAATTACATCTAAAAGATGTTGCTTTGTAACTTAATGGGTTAAGTTGAGGATTGTAAACCTGTTAATTAATAATATGAAGTTTTCATCCATTTTGAATACAAATATGGCTAAATTAGGGTTTATGTCTATGAATGAAAGATAATGTACATGAAAACCCTAATTTAGGGTAAAAGAAGAAGGAAACCTTGTTATTTTGATAAATTGCTAAATAATGATTCTAAAACTGTTAGGAATGTTAAAAGGAGAGAATTTAAAGGTTTTAAGTATATTTGATGAATTAGGGTTCATAATATCTAAGAATAAAAGCAAAACCCTAATTTTCAAGAAAACCCTAAAATTGGATAAAAAACTCTAAGGGACATGATGAAATTGGATAAATATTGATAAAAGTAAACTTGTACTTTTATTTCAGGGTTTTCTGTGCACTTTATTTGATTGCTTGGATATTCTCTCTCTTCATATTTGATTTTGTATCTGAAACTGCAATAAGAGGTATGTGGTTACGCTTATGGCCTTACCGATTAGTTTTTCGAGGATTTTATCGACGTTTCCCTCAATACATGAAATAACTGTTGGATATTTTAATTCATGCAACTATAAAGTGATTATGACTATCACTATGAGTATACATGTATAACTAGCTAGATCTTTGTCCACCCCTGTGGCTATGCAAAGGCTAAGGATAACCTAGAGCAAGGTCTAGGGTATCATGAGTTTGAAACTGGGCTACACATGTATAGTGCCATGCGACTCTTAGCATACTGTGAGTTAAGGAGTGGGCTACCTACGGGGTAGTGCCATGTGACTCAGCCCTAGAAATTGATTCACCTGTTAGGTGAAGTCATGAGGGGTATAATGGGAATCTACCATAAGGGAGGTAGTATCCAGGTCCACTGCAGGGACACCACAGGGGATAGGGTACACATGGATCGTGTAGTTATACTTAAAACGTAATATTGTTTGTTAATTGATAATTGAATGCAATACTTTGTTATGGATAATTGCATGATTAGTGAATCCCCCACATACCAGCTTTGGTTGACTGACATTTTGTTTGTTGGCGTTTTAGGTACAAAACAAAAAGGACTAACAGTAATCTGACATATTGTGAAATACACTAATTAAAGTCCAAGGAGGATTAGTTAGTTAGTCCAAGTTCTGGATAGAAGTTTTAGAATTCCAAAATTTTCAAAGGTATGCAAAAAATTTATTGATTACAACCTTTCAATTTAGTTTAGTTGAATTTAATAATTGTTATCAATTAATTGTTGAACCTTGATCCAAAAATTATGTGTGCGGCTTCGACCTCTCGGTCTCCCTTAATTGGGGGTTATCGGGAGGTGGGGTCGTAACATTTGGTATCAAAGCCAAGGTTCTCCACTTAATTGTTAATAATTATTAAATTTTACAAACTCCATAGAACCCAAGGGAGTTATTAGAGGATTTTCCAAAAGACTGAGGTGTTTAGAAAAGGATCACTTCTGGGGACTGGCAAAATTTTCCTCCGCACCGATAGTCGGAATACGAGGACTCCTGGAATGTGTGACTATCTGGCTGATGTCCTAGGATTTGAATCGAAATAAGATACCTTTAGGATTTTCTCATCTTATTCATCCCTTCTCATCACAAATTCTATTAAGGACTTTAAGAGTTAGGGATTTCTCTCTCTTCCCCACCCTCATGTGCTATGGGCAAATAAGTTAAGGATTAAGGAATTCTCCATCAAATTAATAAAAGATACGTAATGAGACGTCACTAACATAAGTATAATTAGTTTAATGATAAACTAAAGGACTGTTTGTTATGCTTATGTAGATGGCTCGTACAAAGATAGTTGCTATCCCTGAGGGCACTGGGAACCCAGCTAGGAGTGCTTGGTCTCCCCGCAAAGGAAAGGGGTCTTCTGAGAAGAGGAAGAGGAACCAGGATGGTGAATCCTCTAAGAAGAGAAAGAGGCCTGAAGAAACCACTCATGAGGTCCCTAACCCTGATCTGATACCCTTCGGCAACCTTGATCAAGAGCAAGACCAAGGGTATGAAGAGCAACATGTGTACGAGGAAGTAGACCAAATGGAGGAGGACCAAGTTGGAGGTCCATAACCGACTATGATGATCCACACCTCTGAGGCCTTGTGGATAGAGCAGCAAAAGAAGCTGATAGAGGCCATTAATGCCTTGGCCCTCCGAGACCTAGCCAGAGCTGAGAATGGTGAGCAGCATCTAGTTCATCCTCGACTAGGAGCCACCATCCTGGACTTCATCAAGTTGAATATCGAGAAGTTCTGGGGAGAGGACAAGACAAAGGTGGTCGACAAAGCAGAAGCTTGGATGCTTGCACTCGAGAATGGGTTATGTATGCTTGAAGTTTAGCCGAGAAAGAAGGTCCTCTTTGCTGCTCATCTTCTGGAAGGAGCAGCCAAGATATGGTGGGAGACCCACATCACCGGCTGAGATTTGACAAAAGAACCCATGGCCTGGGCTGACTTCAAGATGATCTTCACCGCCAGATTCGTCCCAGTCTCAGCTAAGAAGGAAAAGGAAAGGGAGTTCACCAACATGACCCAAGGGAACTCTTCTGTGGCGGACTTCGGGTGCAAGTTCCAGATCCTGGAACGTTTTGGGTACAAGATGGATGAAGAAAGAAGGGTGGATCACTTCATAGAGCGACTTCATCCTGCCATCAGGCCCCATGTGATGGCAAGCAAGCCAAGAACCTTCGCCGAAGCCTACAACAGTGCTTTATACATGGAGAGGATAGTGATTCCTTCCCAGTTTCCACCAAAGGAGTACTTGGGCTTCACTGAAGGAGCCTAAGGCCTGAGAAACATCCACAAGAAGGGTCAAGGATGTCATCAAGGTAAAGGTAAATATGGAGGAAAAGGGAAACCTCGTCAAGAGAACAACCGACCTCCTTGCCGCACCTGCGGAAAGGGCCACGCCGGCGAATGTCGCTACAAGAAGAAGACTTGATTTCGCTGCCACCAAGAAGGACATCTGCAATCCGTCTGTCCCATGCCAGAGCCCAGAGGACAAGGACCAGTGGCAGCCCCACCAGCAGTAGCTCCACCTGTGGCAGTTCCACCTGTGGCAGCTCCACCTATAGCTGTAGCCCCACCTGCGGGAGAAAGAAGGCAAGCTCGGGTGTTTGCCATTGACAATGAGGAGGCTCAAGTTAATGCTAATCATTTGATCGAGGGTAATAACCCTTATAGTTTTCTTTATGTTTTAAGTTAAGCATGTAATGGTCTAATGCATGATGAAAAACAATGTAGGCATGCTTGAAGTTATGGGACATAATGTGAAATCTTTGTTTGACTCTGGATCTACTAATACTTTCATTTCGAGAAATCTTGCAACTATGCTTTGTTTGGATATCAAGGATCTAGGATATGTCTTAGATGTTACAACCCCGAGTGGTTAGATCTTTACTTCCCTTTTGAAAACTCTGGTGATATCTGTGAAATATCAAGATCATGAGTTTCCTATAGATTTTATCCTTCTTGACATGAATGATTTTTATGTAATCATTGGCATGGATTGGCTTTATACCTATAGGGCCAACATTGATTGTAGGGAAAAGAAAGTGATCATTAAGAGACCAAGTCACCCACCTTTTGTCATTAGGGGTAGGAAGGATGCCACCACCAGCCTGTATGTGTCAGCCTTAAAGGCAGAACAGATGATGAGTAAAGGATGTCAAGCTTTCTTAGCATTAGTCATCGAGCCAGAACCCAAGGTGCAACCCTTAGAGGAGATAGAGGTAGTCTGAAGCTATGCAGGTGTTTTCCCTGATGATCTACCCGGGATACCTCCTGAGAGAGAGGTAGATTTTTCAATAGAGCTAGCTCCTGGGACAAACCCTATTTCCCGAGCACCTTATAGAATGGCCCCTGCTGAATTGCTTGAGTTAAAGAAGCAATTGCAGGAATTGCTAGACAAGGGTTTTATCCGCCCTAGCACTTCACCTTGGGGAGCGCCAGTTCTTTTTGTAAAGAAAAAGGATGGTTCGCTCTGAATGTGCATAGACTATCAGATGATCAACCAAGCTACCATTAAGAACAAATACCCTTTACCCCAAATAGATGACTTGTTTGACCAGTTGAGGTCATCTCAAGTCTTTTCCAAGATCGACTTGAGATCGGGCTACCACCAATTGAGGGTTAAGAGTGAGGATATCCCAAAGACCTCTTTCAGGACCCGGTATGGACACTATGAGTTTATGGTTATGCCTTTTGGGTTGTCCAATGCACCCAGTGTGTTCATGAACCTTATGAATAAAGTGTTTCAACCCTTCCTTGACTGGTTTGTCATAGTGTTCATAGATGACATACTGGTTTATTCAGATGACTTAGAAAAACACCGAGACCACCTAAGTAAAGTCCTTGATATCTTGAGAAAGTAGAAGTTCTATGGGAAATTCTCTAAATGTGAGTTTTGGATAGACTGAGTCATGTTCCTTAGACACATCATCTCAGGACGAATGATCGCCATAGATCCAGCTAAAGTGTCAGCGGTTCGAGACTGGCCAGCACCGAAGAACCCCTCTGAGATACGAAGCTTCTTGGGGTTAGCAGGATATTATCGGCGCTTCATCGCGGATTTCTCAAAGACCGCCTTGCCTCTGACCATGTTGACTCGGAAAGATGTGAAGTTCGTGTGGTCTGATGTTTGTGAAGCTCGTTTCCAGGAGCTGAAAGAGAAGTTGACCACCGCACCAGTTTTACTCTACCATCAGGCAATGAGGGTTTCATGATTTTCACTAATGCATCAAAGATGGGACTTGGCTGTGTGTTGGAACATAATCGGTATGTGGTTGCATATGCCTCCCGACAACTCAAGCCCAATGAGGTGAATTACCTGACCCACGACCTGGAGTTAGCTGCCATCATACATGCCTTGAACATTTGGCGGCATTACCTGTATGGTGCCACTTTTGAGATATTCACAGACCATAAGAGCCTGAAGTATCTACTGACGCAAAAAGACTTGAACCTACGACAACGATGATGGATGGAGTACATGAAGGTTTACGACTTCACCATTGCCTATCATCCAGGAAAGGCGAACGTCGTAGCTGATGCCTTAAGTTGAAAACAGCTCAGGTGTGCAACTGTTCTATCTAGTCAGTGGAAGAGCTTAGAAGAATTGGTGGAATGGTCACCTCAACCGTTGGATGATCGAGTTCGATTGGCCAATATCCAGATATAGTCTGAGCTATTGAGTGAAATTGTCACAACACAGTTAGCCAGTGAAGGACTCGACAAGATGAAAGGCTTGATGCAGAAGCCACAAACCCGTCTGTTATTGGGAATAGATGGAGGAATACGTTTTGAGAATCGCATATGGGTTCCTGAAGATTCACCATTGAAGGAACGTATCCTACAAGAGGCTCATGGGTCTAAGTACACGGTACACCCAGGAACTACTAAGATGTTTAAGGACACATGTAGAGGTTTTTCTGGTGGCCAGGGATGAAGAGAGACATTACAGCTTATGTAGCCAGTTGTCTTACGTGCCAAATGGTGAAGGCTGAATACCAACGACACGGCGGACTTTTACAGTCTATAGAGATTCCAGAGTGGAAATGGGAGCAGATCACCATGGATTTTGTGGTGGGTCTACCCCATACCAAGAGAGGTCATGATGCGATATGGGTTGTGGTAGATCGCCTTACCAAGTCAACACACTTCCTTGCCCTAAAGACTACTGCCAAGGTGTCTGATTTAGTTGAGCTGTATATCAGAGAGATAGTGTGCTTGCATGGCGTACCTGGTTCCATCATCTCAGATAGAGACCTAAAGTTTACTTACAAATTATGGAAGCAGGTTCAAGAGGAACTAGGTACGAGGTTGAAGTTCAGTATCGCTTATCACCCCCAGACAGATGGTCAGTCAGAAAGGACGATTCAGACCTTAGAGGATCTGCTACGAGCTTGTGTGCTCGATTGGAGTGGATCATGGGAGCAGTACCAACCTTTAGCTGAGTTTGCCTACAAAAATAGTTACCAAGCCAGTATCGGGATGCCTCCATATGAAGCACTATATGGGAGACCATGTCGGTCACCACTTCACTGGGATGATGTTGGTGAAAGGACCTTATTGAGGTCAGATGAACTCCAAGTGTATGCTGATAAAGTCGCTTTAATCAGGCAAAGGCTAAAGAGAGCACAGGACCGACAAAAGTCGTATGCTGATGCGAAGCAGACTGATGTGCATTTCGGTGTGGGAGAACATGTTTTTCTGAAAATCCGACCGCTCCGAGCTATAGCTAAAAATAGAGGAAAGTTGAGTCCCCGATACGTGGGTCCGTTTGAAGTGTTAGAATGGATTGGTGAATCCGCATATCATTTGGCATTACCCCCTCAATACAGTATGATGCATGATGTGTTTCACATGTTCAATATGAAGTGATATGTGCAAGATCCAAGCCACGTGCTGAGCATTGAACCAATTGAGTTTCAAGGAAAGTTGTCTTATCCTGAGTTGCCTTTGCGGATTCTAGATACCACGGTAAAAGAGCTCAGAAATAAGAATATTGAGATGGTAAAGGTTCTTTGGAAGCACCATGGAGAGGATGAGGCCACATGGGAGCTGAAGACGGACATGGAAAAGGCATATCCAAATTTGTTTGTTGGATTGATTGAATTTTGAGGACAAAATTCCTATAAGGAGGGGAGGATGTTATAACCTTGTTTTCCAAAAACATGTAATGAGATTTGAAAATCTCTTTTAAATGACTAAATAAGATCAATGTTTGATTTCATGGTTTGATTTGAATGATTTTCGTGCATGCTTTCTTGTTGGGCCTTATTGGCCATTAAGCCCATTTGAAAGAAAAATAAAAAGAAATGAAAAAGGAATTCCATTTAATAAAAGAATACAAGGGGATAATGGAATATATAAGAAAATGATTAAAGGATGATTAAAAGGCTAAACGACTTTTTACCAAATAGGATTTTGAAGTTATTAATGTTCCTTGGGGCACAAGGAACCCAGGGCAATAATAAAATAACAAAAGAAAAAGGAAAAGTATGGAAAATACAATTAAATAAGGAATAACTTGAAACTGAAGAAAAGGGCTCGTTTCCTTTGGATAATGACTCCAATATTTGCACAAGGAAAGATAAAGGCACGAACAAGCTTTCCTCAAAATTTGAAGTAAAACAGAATTAAGAATTGGGAGTTATCAATTTTTCAAGTTAACCTTTATCTTGGGAAATAATTCGAATATTTGGGAAATCTTTCCCTTTTTTGTTTAAACGCAGATGTTTGTGGCCGTTGGATTTTGATCCAACTGACCCGGCTCATCATCCAAAGTCCCAAAGGGACACGGACTGTAGCCGCCCACAGGGGATTTTCCCCTTGCATTTCCGATCACAACAGGATATGAGCAAGCATGGGAAGTATCCCATTGAATTCAGGATAGGGAGATGAACCTCCCAGACCCTACTTTAACGAGCTTTTGTCGCGTCTTTGAGAAACGCCCAATTGGGATAAAAGGAGGTTTGGCGGCAGGGTCAAAAACCCTAAGGGCACCTCCCCTAGCCTATATATAGTACCCCCTATTACTCGCTCTCACCCTCACAATCCTAGGCGGCCACTCCTTTAACACCAAAACCCTCCCTTGTGCTCGATCGACATCGCCCCGATGAGCTCCAGCCATGGCGCCGCCGCGAGATCAAAGAAAGAAGAAGAGGGAGGATGAGAACCAGTGACCCTTGGATCCTGGACCAGCTTAGATCGAGGCACGATCCGACGGTCCCTGGACAACGTGCCTAACTTAGCCGCAAGAAGGAAACGCTCGACGCGGAGCGTTGGATCGGGATCTGACGATCGGCCAAGAAAGGGCGCACACACGATCCTGTTAGTGGGCGTGATCGACGACGTGTGTTGGATCAAAGTGTGGACCTTTGGCGCACTGATCAAACAACTGAGATAATCCGGTAAATATCCTCTCTGATCGAATTTGCAAATAAATGCTTTTCCTTGTTAAAATCATAGAAATAGCTAGGAATCTCGTATAAAAGAACTTTATATATGAAAGTTGGGTAGAAAAATGCAAGGAACCTGATAAAAATGGTTGTATAACCTGATTCCAGTTCGTTTTGCAAAAGTAATTTAATTTGCTAGTAAAATGCATTTTAAGTTAATTGGAAACCCTAATTACATCTAAAAGATGTTTCTTTGTAACTTAATGGGTTAAGTTGAGGATTATAAACCTGGTAATTAATAATATGAAGTTTTCATCCATTTTGAATACAAATATGGATAAATTAGGGTTTATGTCTATGAATGAAAGATAATGTACATGAAAACCCTAATTTAGGGTAAAAGAAGAAGGAAACCTTGTTATTTTGATTAATTGCTAAATAATGATTCTAAAACTGTTAGGAATGTTAAAAGGAGAGAATTTAAAGGTTTTAAGTATATTTGATGAATTAGGGTTCATAATATCTAAGAATGAAAGCAAAACCATAATTTTCAAGAAAACCCTAAAATTGGATAAAAACTCTAAGGGACATGATGAAATTGGATAAATATTAATAAAAGTAAACTTGTACTTTTATTTCAGGGTTTTCTGTGCACTTTGTTTGATTGCTTGGATATTCTCTCTCTTCATATTTGATTTTGTATCTGAAACTGCAATAAGAGGTATGTGGTTACACTTATGGCTATACCGATTAGTTTTCTGAGGATTTTATCGACGTTTCCCTCAATGCATGAAATAACTGTTGGATGTTTTAATTCATGCAACTATAAAGTGACTATGACTATCACTATGAGTATACATGTATAACTAGCTAGATCCGAGTCCACCCCTGTGGCTATGCAAAGGCTAAGGATAACCTAGAGCAAGGTCTAGGGTATCATGAGTTAGAAACTAGGCTACACATATGTAGTGCCATGAGACTCTTAGCATATCGTGAGTTAAGGAGCGGGCTACCTACGGGTAGTGCCATGTGACTCAGCCCTAGAAATTGATTCACCTGTTAGGTGAAGTCATGAGGGGTATAATGGGAATCTACCATAAGGGAGGTAGTATCCAGGTCCACTGCAGGGACAGCGAAGGGGATAGGGTACACATGGATCGCGTAGTTATACTTAAAACATAATATTGTTTGTTAATTGATAATTGAATGCAATACTTTGTTATGGATAATTGCATGATTAGTGAATCCCCCACATACCAGCTTTGGCTCACCGACGTTTTGTTTGTCGGCGTTTTAGGTACAAAACAAAAAGGACTAACAGTAATCCAACATATTGTGAAATACACTAATTAAAGTCCAAGGAGGATTAGCTAGTTAGTCCGAGTTCTGGAAAGAAGTTTTAGAATTCCAAAATTTTCAAAGGTATGCAAAAATTTTATTTATTACAGCCTTTCAGTTTAGTTTAGTAGAATTTAATAATTGTTATCAATTAATTGCTGAACCTTGATCCGGAAATTATGTGTGCGGCTTTGACCTCTCGGTCTCCCTTAATTGGGGGTTATCGGGAGGTGGGTTCGTAACAAATAGGTTGTGGCAAGTTGGCTGAGTGAACGGTTATGTAATACAGGTCGATTTATGTGGAATTAGGTGTAATATGTTTCTAATTTTGTGGTTAGATGGAATCGGTTTTAATTTACCCTTCTTTGTGGTAATCTTGAATGTTTTTTATTAGTTGTGCACTTTTTTTGAGTAATCTCACCTCATGTGGAGGTGGGTTGTCACAATTAAGAACACAAACATTTTCGGTCACACCTTTCACATGAGAAAATCAATAAGGCTACCTTCTCAGTAGGAATCAAAAAATCTCCTAGCATAGATGGATTCAACATGTAGATTTACATACAAAATTGATATATTATTGGGAAGAAATGTACAATTATTTGAGGAGCTTTCCATGGATGAAAACTTAGATCTCAGGCAATTCTATAATTCATAGATCACTCTCATTATAAACATTGATAACTCCATGATAATCAGGCACTATTTACCTATCAGTTTGGTCAATAACTCTTACAAACTACTGGGTAAAACATTTAGCTCCATAATCAAAATACACATCAACCATATCATTAGCAACAAACAAACATATTTTATCAAGGAAGGAAAATCCAAGATGTGTATATCTAGGTAAATGAGATTATACATATAGTCAAAACTCTAATGAAACTCTTTTAATTCTCAAGATATACTTCAAAAGGATTTTTGTATTGTTAATCAGGAGACCCTTTTCTAATACCTCTAAGCTAACAACTTTCCTCCCAAATGAATCAGATGGATTCGACATTTATCAAATATGGACATTCATCTATTATGATGAATGTAACTCCTTTTGATTATTTTGGGTGCAATAATGGACTTTGGAAAGGAGATCACATATCACCTATGTCTTTGTCATCATATCATCACTACTTGCATCCCACAATGTCAAAAACAATATCCTAACCATTACAAGAAAGCCTTAGGAAGAGACATTTGATTCACACAATCATTTTTATCCACCCCAATGATCAAATTTTTATTAAACTATTAATATTCTTCACATTCCAACAACTTTGTTGTCTAAAGATCAACTTCAACAAATAATCTCTGGTTGGAGCTTGTCTCATCAATGAGTTACATAGATTTTGTTATATATTCAATTTAAGATAATTTGGATCCTTTCAAATATCTAGGATTTCTTGTCCTCTATCTAAACTTCTATCCTCAGTTTGGTGACCTATTCATGATAAAATTACCACTAGGTAAGCCAATTAGAAATCATTATGCCTCAACAATGTGGTTAGAATCACTTTTCTCAATTCTCCCCACCCCGCCTAGTTAATACCATCATCCTATCTTGGTTGAATTCCTATTCATAAGAATTAAGAAGCAAAAATAGAATACATAAGGAGAGATTTCTTATGTGGTAGCACCATATACAAAAGAATAATACACCTTGTCAACTAGAAAACTCTCATAAACCTTAAGGTTCTCGGTGGATGGGGTATCCTTAACATTCGACTACACTCATAGTGTATTTTCAACAAGGTTATAATTAGTCTAATAGAAAATAGACATAATAGTTAGTTCTAATACATCACCAACAAATACTACAAAAGTGTCCCTCCATCGGCACATATTTTAGAACCAAAAGGGGGGGATGTGTCCTTTCTAGAAGAATTTATAGAGGATCATTCACCTCATGAGAAAAATGATCCGCACTCCACCATTCTATTGGAAATATTTGTTCTTTTGGGATGATCCTTGGTTGCCCCTAGGTAATCTTGATCAAATCAGAAATATTGAGGTCCCTAACAACATCAAAAAGAATAATCTAAGAAAATCTTATGATTTATTAACGTCAAATAGATAGAACTATTTCAAGAGATTTAAATACTAACAATCATCAATATTGGAAACAAAAATAATCATCATTGAACAATGTAGTCCACATAAAGACCCATATCCCTCTAGTGCTTGGGGGTCTACTTTCATTGTTAACATTACATAAAAAGAATTATGACTCTAGATATAGAAGTCATTATGGGAACTCCAAGGTATTTTCCAAGGTCGTTGGTCTCAGAAATCCCACTGGCAGGATTCAAAAGGAGACATATGCATACCTAGTAAATAACATCAACTCCAGGATCAACGGCTGGGCGGCAAAAACTTTGTCTCTCGCAGGAAGAATCTGCCTTGCAAAAGCTGTGCTCAATACCATACCAACCTATGCCATGCAAACGGCTAAGATACCTGTGTCTATCTGCAAGAAGCTGGATAAAATCGTCCGGAATTTCATTTGGGGAGGAGGCCATAAAGACAAACCTGTTTCTCTTGTCGCATGGAGACATGTAACTTCAGGCATGGATAAAGGAGGTCTGGGCATTAAGTCCATGCATAGCTGGAACAAAGCCATCCTATGGAAAAACACCTGGAACATTCTTAATGCCAAACCATCTCTATGGAGGCAAGGACTACTGAACAAATACAGAAACTTCCGTCAAGGCAAAGGTAGCCGTGTGACACCTTTCTGGAAATCTATAGACTCTGGGAAAGATTTCGTCTCCTCAAATTGTATCAAATCCATTGGGAATGGCAGGGATACTTCAGTCTGGTATGAAAATTGGGTACCAGGAGAGGGAAAGCTGGCTAATAAATGTGTCACAACCATTGCTGAAGAGATTATGGACCTGAAAGTCTCGAGCCTTGTCAATCTCAACGGAAATTGGGATACTGACTTCCTAGGCAGCTATCTGCCTCCGAGCTGCGTAAAGGAAATCATCAACCTACCCACCCCCACAAGTAATAGAGGCAAAGACCTCTGGAGCTGGAAATATGAAACAACAGGTCAATACTCAACTAGCAAGGCTTACGACCTAATTCATACTGAAGAAAACACACAATCAGATGCTGTTTGGCTGCAGATATGGAATATCAAAGCCCCTGCCAAGATTCGAACCTTCCTATGGCTAGCTGCACATGAGGCGATCATGTCTAATGTAAGAAGGAAGCAAAGAAAATTTACAGACTCCGCCATCTGCCCGAGGTGTGGGAGTAGTGAGGAAACAACACTACACGCTCTGAGAGACTGTCCCAAAGCAAGTGAAGTGTGGCTGGCTACAACACTCAAAAATATACATCTGAAGAACTCGTCTGCATCTTCAAGAAGCTGGATAGCTGCTATGCTGAAGGAAGACACGAACACCCAATCCATCTTCGCCATCACCTGCTGGTGCATATGGAGGGCAAGGAATACTGAAATCTTCGAGAAAAAAACCACACAGAAAAGTCGACAAATCTCACAAATATCATGTCTTTACAAATCGGTGATCCAAGCCTGGGAGAACCAGGTAAAGGACAATACAAATGAGTCACAGCTAGAAGGCGAGATTACTATAAATGAAACAGGACGTATCCTATGTATGTCTGATGCATCTGTACATGGAAACAAAGCTACCATTGCAGTAGCAACCATGGATAAGGATGGTAATTGGCTAGGAGGGTGTGCGAGGAGAATCAATGTTCAATCAGTCATTGAGGCTGAAACAAGAGCACTGCACCTAGCAGCTGAAGTTTGTAAGATTAATCAATGCACTAAAGTCACCCTGATCTCCGACAGTTCCATTGCAACCAAGGCAGTGAAGGACAAAGGAAGGTACACACCTGCAATTCGTCCCTGGATCTCGGACATACACAAGCTTCTAGCAGACACTGAAGATAATGAAGTCTTGAAGGTCGGCAGAGCATCTATTCATCTGGTGGATGGCCTAGCCAGGCACCACCACAAAACATACCAGGATGATCGAGTTTACCTGGATCCTCCTCTCGACCCTGTGGGTCAATCCCTCCTCCCTTCTCCCTGTAATACTAGAAACACTACTAGATTTATTTTCCCAGCAGGAACTAAGTGTAACCTATGGGTGTTCCCAGCCATGCAGGAGCTGAATGAATAAGAATCACCTCTTATGAGGTTAGGAAAAAAAAAAGTCATTATGGGGAATATTTGTGGAACATTAAATGTTGGCCTACACTACATATTCTGATTTGTCTCTTGGGACTTAAAAGAACTTTTTATTCACTAAGAATGTAAGAAGAGAGGGTTTCACAATCCTTTGATGTGTTTTCAGTGTTCCTACTATTCTGGAACTACTAATCATATATTTGTTCTTTTCCCTTTAATGGTTGTAACACGATATCATTTTTTCCTTATAGAAAAACATATAACCACCAAGATTATATCATGCAATACATTATTCAATAGCACCAATGTATGTCATGACAATTCATTTGGTCGTTGTTATTGTGAACTTGTTTCTTATATTTTTGAAATATCTAGTTAGAGTGTAACAATATATTTTCAACTCAACTATAGATAACAAATATTCTATTATCACTAAAGTTTACAATAGCTTCTAGTTATGGAAATAGAATTTTTCTATATATCTTATGTAGGCTCAACTTGTAAGGTCATAAATAGTTCACATGCATTCACATTCTTTCATGAATATGAGGCATTCGTCCCTATTGCGGTCATTAATTTTGACATTGATTATGAGTTTCCTTTAGCATCCAAAGGTATCGCCTTACCATGACAACTATATATCCCTTATGCAGATCCATTTATTTGTGTTCATGTTCCTACCATTGATGATAATGACCTTGTTGTTGCCTTGCATGGTGCATTTTGTTGTTCCACATGTTGCTCAAACATTTAAAGCACCTCCTTTTGAATGTTTCATACTTACAATAAGCCTTAGAAAGTGTTTTCATTTTTTTGTGGGTGTCTAAAAGGAATTGACCCCTTTTGGTAAAAAAAATTCAATCGCATGTCTAGAGAGACCACAAAATCACCTTTTTTTGAATGTTTCCACATGGGATCTTCCTTCATTTTCCATTTTCTTAAGCGTTGTTTTTTCCATCTTATGATCCACCCCTTCTGATGGGCCTAATTGTCAAGCTTCGTACTCTTTTTCACTATTTTCTTATTCTTGGGGCTTACCGCTTTTGGTTCTTGTAGCCATCTAATATATGCATATGTCCATCATATGTTGTATAACTTTCCCTAGTTATATAACTGGTGTTTTTTAAAAAAAGCATAAAGGTTCAGATATATGTTTTCCCTAATCTCACTTGATAAGTGGTAAGGAGATGAGGGAGGAGTGCATTGGAATGCAACTAGAACTGTTGCGTATACCTTTCTTTAGAATGTGATGAACATGAACCGTGCCACACATAAGTAATCTTTTAGCAATTTTTGACAATTTTTCACATATATGGTCCATATCACATGGGCCATTTTTGGAAATCTGTCATACCACTTCTTATGTATTATCCCAATTGCATCTTCTCATCATTTTAATAATTGGAGTTGTTTCTCCCCAATACTGGAGAAGCTCCATCTAGTACACTATAGTAGTTACTCTTAAAGAGTGGACTAGCTCCATTTGAAGAGAGAAGCTCCACTTTTATAGTGGAAATCCTATGTTGATCCAATTATCTGAAATTTGAGGATTTCCATCACTTTGGAATTTCTAGCAAAGGAAAAATACCCAAGACTCAACAAAAACCTATTTTCAACTATGAATGCGTTATTTTTCTCATTTGTTTCATATAGTGAATAAAAAATATGATTTGATTCATATTTTTATGGATATATTTATCTATATTTTCTGGTGAATTTACAACTCAACATTTTTGTGGCATAAGGATATACCATTTACTCTATGATAACTATTTTGAATATTTATTTACTTTTATAACATGGAACTTGTGTCTTAATTTTAGAAAATATATTTATCACCAAAATGCTTACCTATGACAAAAACCACATTGTTGAATCCTTCCTTGTTATAGGAAATGTTTCCTACAAATTGATATAGAGGAAAAAGGTGGGGTGGAATTCTTCAAGTCTGCCTTCATCTCTCTGGTGACATCATATTCACCATGGTTTTTCAAGATCACCTTAACCATCTATTTGTTTCCTAAGATCCTTTCGTTTGGAAATTAGGCTTCTAGTAGGTTTCTCTAGGTGTGAAGTATTCCCGTACCACTCAAGTGAATCATGTTTGAACATGGCTTCTTCTCTAGGATTCGGTCGTGGTGGCGGTCGTGGCACAAGCCGTGGCGGTAGGGGTCATCCCCACCATAATAGGCCATTAGAAACCCATGAAAATAGGAATCTAGGAGAAACAACCCCACAATCATGAAATCGAAAAGCACCAAGACAAGGTTGACACCTCCATGGTTGTAGCTGTCAGGAAGGAGATGGAGACCAGCCCTTGTCATTGTATAAAGGAAAGTTGTGCAGCTCTTTAACCTATATGAATCCAATATCACCAGATCTCTTGCAAGCATATAACATCTGTGTGGGTCTATCAAGAGTCAAGTCGGTCCTATCAGTCAAAAATAACATCATCCAATCCCTCATTGAACCCTAGCAGTACGCTGCTATTGTCAAAATGATTGGCATCAATCTCATATTCCCAGCCCTAGTCAATAAGATCAAATCCCTATCTCTCCCTTCTGAGTAGGTCTAGGTAATTGACTTGTATTAGGGTTACTATATTGTTCAATTAATAGTCTAAGAAGACTACCTTACTGTGTGGACTAGAGGTCCAAGGATAGTCTTTGGAAACTACTTGTCAGTGCAGTCATGGTCCCCATCATTCTGACCATATGACCCCATCCAAAGGAAGCTAGTAGTCTGGTTAAGGATTCTGGATCTTCCCATAAACCAACTTTTAAACAACATTAGCAATCTTGTAGGTAAAGCAATCAAAATTGACTCTCACACATCACAAGGGCAACGAGGGAAGTTTGTGCACATTGCAGTGGAAGTCGAGACCCAAACTCTATTGCCTACAATTTTTCATCAAAAATGAGCATTTCTGACTCCAATATGAAAATTTATGGATAGTCTACATTAAGTGTGGCAGGATGGGTCATGCTGACACAAAGTGCAAGCACTCCACCCTATCATAATCAGACCAGGTGAAAACGTCCATTCCCATTCCCTTGCCCTGTGTCACCTACCTATGGCAATTCATGCTAGAAGCCTGAAAGGTGTAGGCCTATATTGAAGTCTACCAATAAGAACCCAAGAAATAATAAGGACAAAGCTTCCAATAAAGAGAAAGGCAAAGAGCATGTTTCCATCTTAGACGATGACATACCAGTGACTGAAGACGATGGTGAGTGGGAAATGGTGGTGAACAAGAAAAAGAAGCACCAAGATAACAAGCATGGAGGAAAAACTAACACTAGAAAGGAGAAATCCAGTGCAGCAAAACAGCCAGACCATCATTGGTAGAACCCAATCCCCCAAAGCTAGTGAAATGTACCAATTCCACACATAGAAACCCAATGGCCTTGTGCAGCCACAAATCCCTCTTCTCCGACATGGTCAAGGAGGTAATGGGTATGTCATGATGTGGAATCAAAAAATCATGTACCAAAAAGTCTATAGTCCAATTAGATTCGAAATAAGAGGCAAATGGAGGAACATCGAGTACCTGAAAAAGATCCAAGTTCAGCTAGTAAGGTTACCAGGTCCCTAGATTTCTTGGAGTAAGAACCTCCACACCGAGAAGATGATGACATGCATCCTGAAGAAGAGGGGGCAAATAGTCAGTTGGATTGTGTGCTATCTTCATTTGATATCCCTTCCAACCAACAAACTCTCCTTGTTTATCAATGAAGCTTTGCTGGTGTAATATTCAAGGTGCTTGTTCTCAAGATAAGATTTGTCTAGTGCAAGAATTAAAAGCATCGTACAACCTTAAACTACTCACCATCATGGAACCATAGTGTAGAGTTAAGGTAGTTGCAGATGTCACTTGTGAAATTAGATTCACCACATCCCATTGTGTAGAAGCCATCGACTTCTCTAGCAAGATCTAGCTCATGTGGGAAAGAAACAAATGCCACATCAAAATCTTATGCAATCATTGACAATTCATCCACAATAGAGTGAATATCTCATGGTTTCTGACAATTTTTATGCCAGTCCCAACCCCATGAAGAGACACCTCCTCTAGAATAGATTCTAAGAGCTCTCAACTAACATCTCCTTGGCATGGGTCGTTATCGGTGATTTCAACACAATGTTGAACACAACTGACACATGTGGAGGTACCTATTTTGACAAAAATGTGAACGCTTGTTTCAACAATTGCCTTATGAAAATTAGACTCTCAGATATGAAAATTTAGGGAAAATTCTACACCTTCATATGCGGTCGAATTCAAGAATGTCTAGACTGTGTAATATCTTATGAACAATGGTTGTATTTTCACCCCAATTCCATTATCACTACCCTCCTAAAGGTTGATTCTGACCACAACCCCCTCTTACTCAATGAGGGTTGACACAACTTCCAAGAAGAAGAAGGCCTTCAAAACCAAATCCAATTGGAATCTCATCCATAGCTTTCCCACATAGCTCCTATTCTTATGGAACAAGCACCAAGATTTATCATCTGTGTTGCAATCCTTTAGCAAGGCAACTTAGCTTTGGGATAAAAAAATGCATCACCAACACAAGAAGAAGAAATCCCTACTCCATTGCACATACCAGTGTTAGTTATCTTAACAATACTCCAATAAATCCCCTTCTGTCGATAAATCTATCACACTCCAAGAAAGGTACGCCCCCAACTTCTCCTGAGTGAAGAAGTTGGCTGGCAACAGCGGGCTCACACTGACTGGCTCAAATGTGGTGACAAAAACACCCACTTCTTTCAATCTTATGTTAAAGAATAGAGACACCATAGTTTATCACAAGACTGAAGGACCCAGCTGGAGTTTGGATGTCATTAAGCACTGACATTTAGAGCATCATATATGACTTATTCTCTAAGTTGCTGACGATGCCATTCACACTATACTTGCTTCTTGTCTAAGCTTATGTAGGAACTTTATTTCCTATCTCCCATCAAGATCACCCACATCTACAATTGATCCCAACTCAAGAGGAAGTGCTCGAAACACTCTTCAAGATGTCCCCAACCAAAGCTCTTGGTCACAATGGTGTCTACAATAAATTATTACAGTCAAACAAGCACGTTATTAATGGCTCAATTATGAGGATAAGTATTGAAGTCCAAATCGATCCAGTTCTAGAATACTCCTACATGGTGTTAGTTCTGAAAGTTAAAATACCCAGAGTTACAGTAACCTCAGGCCAATCTCACTCAACAACAGTTGTTTTAAACTCATCTCCAAGGTCCTAGTTGAGTGAACAATCCTTTCTTAAGTTCTTGTATATCTACCACACAGTCTAGCTTCATCCCATGGTGAATGATTAGTGACAACATTCTCCTAATTCAAGAAGTTATACATTCCATGAAGACCAAGGCATCAAAAAAGAAGTTAATGTGTATTAAGCTTGATTTTTAAAGGCTTTTGATCAAATGCATTGGGATTTCATCAGAGACACTCTGCATCGAATAGATCTACCATAAAAAAATTTAATATTATTTTGCAAATAATCATACAAGTCTCAACCTACATTTTATGGGAAGGTGTCCCTACGAAACCCTTCAAATTATCCTAAGGGTTGAGACAAGGTGACATGATCCATCCATATGTCTTTGTCTTCTGTATATAAAGACTAAGCCATGAAATTGCAACTGTTATTGGAAATGGTTCTTGGAAGCTGATGGTTCTGACTAGAGGTGGCACTTAGCTAAGCCATGTTTTCTTTCCTGAGGATATATTACTCATTGGGGAAGCTAGCCTAGTTCAAGTCTCATTCATAAACAATGTGCTCAAGAAATTCATGACGGCATCTAGCCAGATTACTTCTAAGGAGAAGTCATTATGTTTCTTTAGCATTAGCACCCTACCATCAGAGGTTCGTGCAATCAGCAGGAAGCTTGGCTTCCAATGGACTCATGATCTTGGGAAATATTTAGGCATGCCAATCCTACACCACAGAGTCAACAAGGATACACATGCTCATATCATTACATAAATTAGAGATTGCATGAATAGTTAGAATATGTGTCATCTCTCTCTAGTCAGGTGAATCATCCTGGACAAATATATGCTTCAATCACTATTGATATAAAGTATGAAGACAGTCAAGCTTTCACCCTACCTACGTGATGAAATAAACCAACATATCATATGTTTCATCTAGTCTAGTAACTGGGAACAACAGAAGCTCTCCCTCGTAACCTGGGAGAAGGTGACTTCAAACAAAGACTTTAGGGATTTAGGAATCAAGGACGCTTGGGACCAAAACAAAACACTTATATTGAAGTACACATGAACCTTCATCAAGTGGCCCTTCAAGCCCTAGGTCAGGCTTATGACTGAGAAACATGCTAGTTCTAGGTGTTTCACCAACAAACCATTCTCCTTGGCCTAGAGTTTCATCAATAAAATGTTCCACTACTAAAACAACTCATTTTTAAAGTAGTTAATAATGGAGCAGCTACTGATGTGTGGAAGGATCATTAGCTTCTGGGGAAGACAATCTAGGAGCTACAACCAAAATTTCAAATTCTTATAGCTTGAATCTCTCTATGTTGCCTTTGTTTCACTGGACTCATGTGATTGGGACTGGGATGATATACATCGATTCCAACCTAAATCTACCTAGACAATTCTCCAAGCCCATCCCCCACTTGACGCCATGGTAGGTCCCAACTTGTGGGGGTGGCCACTTGAAGTTTCTTGTAAATTTACCTCAAGATCAGCATATCATTGGGTGTGGCAAGATAAAGAGATCAAACTTCCTAGAGATTGGAGCTTGATCTGAAAATCCAAGCTCCCAAAACACATTCAGGTCTTCCTATGGTTTCCACTTCATCGTGCCCTACTACTGAAGGTAGATAAAAATTGTTTCCACATTGATGCCAATGAAATGTATTTCATATGCAATAATGCAAGGGACACAATCCTGCATGCCTTACAGGACTGCCCCTATATTAGGGTTGTGGAGAATGCACTTCGTGCTGAAAATTCTCATTTCCTCCTCTTTGGAGAACAATGGATATCAGAGATCATCAATGAAGCAAGCCAACACTCTAAGTGATCGATACTATGTCCAGTGGTTTGCTGGCACATATGGTCATGCCACAATGAAAGACTACACCAGGGCACCATCAAGGATGCAAACTCTACTACAACTTTCATCAAATGTCATACTTTTACTATCTTTTACATTCCAGAGCTAGATACGCCATGCACCTTGGTGCATTCCCAATCAATGTCTAAATTTGACTCGGGATGCAATCACTATTTCTTCATTGATGCTTCCTTCCATGTCAATACCCATGTGACTGGAATCGGTATTCACATAGTCAATTCCAAAGGTGTGTGTTGCCAAGGTATAGGGCAACAAACTACTACTTGTTCCCTAAAAGTGGAGCTTCAGGCCATTGTCAAGACCTTCACCATTAGATGTGAAGAAGATTAGGGAAACATACACCTTCTCTCTGACTCTCTACAAGAAGTCTCCTTGATCGAGTAAAAGGTGATAACTCCTGTCAAACTCAAGCCTTACATCAACAGAATTTGAAGGCTTCTCACCTTGGGCCCTGATGTGAAACTTAGTTACATCCCACAAAACTTCAACAAGATTGTGGATGCCCTAGAAAAACACTCCTCTAGTTCCTCTAGATCCTTTTCGTTTTGTGCAAATAAACCATCTTGGCTCATATAGAGCACAAGTGTAAACCTTACCTCTATGTTTGCATGTATTAAATATTAGGATCTACAAAAGTCTTGTTTTTATTCACAAAAAAAGGACTCATGGTTCAATGCATGTAGTGAATTTTGCATGTCTCTTTAGGATGATGACATGTAATACATCAGGCATGGTGTTGTAATGGGGTGGTACAACTAGTCAGTAAGAGCACTTTCAAGTCGCTCTAAAACCATAAAAGGTCCCACAAACCTAAGACTTAGCTTCTGACAACTTTTGGTGATAGCACATATGGGTTGGATCTTATGGAAGGTGTTGTGTCCAGGAAATAAATGTATATCCATAATATTAGTATTGGTGGGAATTAAACCAATGATGGGTTCTCTTGATCCTCTTATTGATGAGGGATACATTATTTGTGCACACTTGTAACCCTTTTAATCTAAGAAGTGTCAGCTCTCCCACATCACCCAATTGTAAGTATGAGTGACACTATATGGCATAATAAGACACATAAGGAGGCATGCATAATCCTTTCAAACCTAGGACATATGCTCTTTGAAATTCCTCTATAATCAAGATTTCCATTTGTATAGGACATTAGTCAGAGGCGGGCAGGCGGTGTTGAATGTTAACTCGGTCCCTACTTCTTCCCTAACCTATTTTGACATTTTTAGGTGAAGCTTGGATCATGGTCAAAAATTATCAAGCTTAGGACTCCATTTAAGAAAACTATCTCATAGGTTATATATATATATATATATATATTTATTTATTTATATATATATATATATGTATATATATAAATATAAAATCTTACTAGGTCTACAACCTTGGTGGTGGTCACACATGCTAGGAATTATGTATATTTGGTTAGGATGTTGATGAAAATGCAAATGTTACCATGCCCTTCTCATGTCATGGGAATACCCCCCATAAACTCCATATTACTAAGGATAGAAAAATGTATACTACCAAGTTTATCAACTGATTCATTTTTTCATTTAATAAACAAGAATTTCATAAATCCAATTCCATTCATGTAATGATATTGACATGGGTTTTATCCATGTGTAAAAGACAAGCGTATGCATCAAATTAATATCAGAATTTCAAGTATTAAGTGTCGAACATAGGGAATTGGGTTATAGAAGCTACTAATAACAAGAACCAAATTAGCTATGTCAAAGACGAAATTGAGTTGGTGGGAGAAACTAAAGACTAAGATTATGAAAACAATTTAAAGAATTGGTTTGAAACAAATTAATGAGATCTTTAGGAGTATCACCTTCACCATAGTGTACATTGTATGTAAATCTACCTGATGCAACCCTATTTTAGGGCTTCATATTGTGTCTTTTTGCTCTTCAATCACATCTATACTTGTTAGATTGCATGTCATTCCTCCCAATATGCTTATTTCTATAAAATGCACTTATGGACATTATTTGCATGTTTTTCAGGCATTTGGACCACACTTGATGGAAGAGAGAGAGAAGGAGTGATCCTAGGGTTCCTATGCCCTTGAAGAGACCCAAAGTGAAGTCTGAGGCTCCCTCAACCTACCCCTAGTGGCCAAAGATCATTTGAAGCAAAGATGTCCAAGAAAATCCAAAGAACAGAGTCAAAGTGTTGATCCAGGACCCAGCACAACAGTGGTACCACAAAACGGTCGTGCTAGGTCACTTATAAATCAACAACCTCCAAGTCAAGCAGAGAGCAGTACGGACATGCAGAATAGAACGGTCGTGCCAGTGACAGCCACCACGGCCGTGCACCACAAAACAGCTGTGCTACAATAGACCAGAACGGTCGTGCAACATCACCACGGCCGTGGCACCCTAACACCACCACGGTCGTGGTGACCACCACGGCTGTGGCATTTTTAGCCCAAAATCGACCAAAACCCTATAACTTTGATGGAATAAACCCACAGCAATGCCCCATCCACCACGGCAGTGGCCTACCCTATCCACCACGGTCGTGCTACTCACCAAACCCACCTAGTTTCCACTGCTTTACCCAATTTGCCCCTACTTGACCTAATGCTTCCTCCCCATACCTATATATACCTAGGTGGTGGCTGGGGCACGAGGTAAGCTACCTTCCACCACCTCCTAGCTCCCCAAATCGCCATCCACTACATTCCACTCCATATCCACCTCAAATCTACTCCATTTCCACCACCGAATCACTAGTTTAGACTAGTTCCTACCCACAATCCCTTTCATTCTTCACCCTTGCACCCTGGAGGAGGGAGGAGGACGACCTGTAGTTGCTGGAGAGGGGGATTTCAGCCACTACTTCAAGCACCATGGCCACCTCTATCTCTTTCTTCTCTCTTTTTATATTTTCCATTTCTATGAGTAGCTAGGCTCCTGTGGGTGGGCTGTTTGGGGGAAATTATGTTACTTTGATACCATGTTGGGGGAAAATGATATGTAAACATTGTAATTCCATTTGTTAATGATTATATTCTATTTTCATCTCATTCTCCATGGATTTCTTGTTGGTTTATGTGTGAAATCACCTAGGAATTTAGGCAAATTGCTTATATGTGCGAATTTTGGGATTTGCCCCTAGGTCCAATTCTTGGATCCTTAGGTTTCCTCCCATGTTCCTACATCCTAATCAATCTCCCTAAACCTAAGTGAGAGATATAAGTAGATAGATTAGGTAATTCTAGTGCAATTAGCATGGAGCCTTCTCAAGGCTAGAATGTGGGGGAATTGGGGTCCAAAACCCTAATCTCACCTCCCCATTACTACCCTCAACCCGTAATTGCCCTAGGAATGCCTAATCTAGAAACCTAGACTTGATTAGACTCTAATTGAATTGTACCTAATCCTTAACCCAATTGAGCCTCGTAAGGGTAGTAGGGGGTGCTAGGGACTAGTTCCCCTATGCACAACCTAGCATATCCATGGCCAGTTAGTAGCTTAGGTTAATTCATTAGACTCTAACTTGTTGTTTGGTTTGGATAATCTAAATGGAATCATAATGTTCATATGTCACCCCTAACTTAAGTGATAAGTTCATACCCCTAAACAGCCCACACATCTCTTTACTGCTTGAAACCCTAGTTTTGTGCTTGCTTAGCTTAATTAGTTCTTTCCTTGCTTAGTTAGCTTCTTGCTTTGCTCTTGTCTTGTTCATGCTAGTGTAAATCTTTAATTGCTCTTTTACTTCTCTCTTACTTGCCTTAGTGTAATTTGCCTTTTCATACCTAGTTTAGTCCTTTCTTTCCTTCTTAGTCTTAATCTAGTCTAGGGTTAACATAGATTTCATTCTTGTCTTTAATTCCTCATTTGTTCATAGTATTTTAACAATCAAATCACCTTTAAACCCTTAACTCTAGTCTCCGCAGTAGGAACCTAGCCAAACTAACCTAGCTCTAGCGCCCCCTCTTTTACCTGTGGATCGACCCTGTACTTGCCACCTTTCTATACTACAACACGACCCCTGTGCTTGCGGGTGTAGTGTTTTAGTGTGAGTAGGTGCTAAGTTAGGTTTATAAATATCGAAAGAACAATCCCATCCCGTACGTTCCGACCTTATAGAGTGGATCTAGCCACCCTAGTTGGCTGGTGTGTATGCCTCTAGTGGAATCTGCATCACTACCTACCTATAAAAATTGATCTCAAAATTAGGAATATGTACCTAGTATTACCCCCTTTTTGAAAAGTGTTTGAAAAATGTTTATACATCATACTTTTCATTGCATTTTAGATTCAGTTTAGCATATTTTTCATGTATTTTACTCAATATTTCACTTTTTTAGATTTTATTAATTTATGCAATTTGTTTGGCATTTATTTATTTTTTACCTTTATTGTATAGTGTTGGTCCAATTTGAAGGAAGAACCAATTATACCTCCATGAAAAGACTAAGAAAAATGTTTTATATCTTCCCTCACCAACTCTGAGAATTCATTTGAGGATCATCAAAGTACAGATGGTCAATCAAATGGTTATATTTTGGCATACAAACTAGTAATTGGATGCTTTAAAATCTATTTGGTTCACAATTCAATTACCTTCGAAATAAGTTAATTTGCTGACTCGCCCTTGAAATACTTTGAGTCAGGGGATTAGGCTGAAGAACATGCATAAAGTGAGTCGGTTGTTTGGTTTTACTAGTCTATTGATTAGAATTTTATCTTTGATTGGTCCTTAAATAATAGGTTTTTGGTAACCCTCTGGTCATCCTACTCACATGTGGGTGGAAATCCTTATAATTTGGTGAGTCTCCCAACTCGTTACACAAGTCGTCTGACTAGAAAGTATACCTTGACAATAAAATAGCTATAGATTCCACATCCAATAATGGAATTAAGTGATTTAAGTTATTTTGGAAGCACAATTTGTTTATCTATGCAAAGAATATATTTACTAAAAACTTCTACTTACATAGACCTCCATTCAGATAAAACTACTATGGCAAAATAAATCTACAGGAAATGGTTGATATTCATTGGATTAGTTTGAACATATCTGATATTTTGCATGCTAATAAGATATAACTTGGGGGACATCCAGAGAATGAGTTCATGACATATTATATCCCATCCACAATTGTTGGAGATCCAAAAGATATCCATATATGAGTGTCATCATCTTGATGTGAAGACATGCTCTGTAGAAGGATGTGACTGGACATTGCAACTATCATTTGAGAGTGTTGATCATACCACTGAGCATTCCTCTACGATGATATATTCTCTACAAACTTTATCTACTTCTCTCATATCTACATTAACATGAGTAGAGAGTATAATCCTTACTAGGGCATGGTAATAGGCCTCATTGTCGGTACTGTAATCTTACATTGTGAATTACATCTTGTGTGAACTATTTGATATTCAATGAATGATTTAATGCATATTCTATAGATTATCTATTTATCTTATGTGTCAATCACAATTATAAGAATGGAGACCTTAAAACCTAGGATTAGAATATTAGTTATCTTTGTTGAACACTAGACGAGATCACAAAATGGGTTCTCCAGGGTGACAAAGTCAGAGATCCGTAGGCAATGAGACCTCGAGCCTACAAAGAACTATACCCGTGTAGATTGCATACTCTAAAAGGATATGGAATTTCATTGTCCCCACTCTAATAATTTTTCAAGGATTTGATGCAATGTGAGAGAGCAAATAGATATACATTGGTGACAAAACGCATCCCCCAGGTAATTTTATCTAGTGTAATTTCTTTCATAGTTTAATTTTGTATCTTACTTGTTAATTTAGTTAATCAACCATCAACTTGATCTATCCTTATTGATCACATCTATTAATTAGGTTAATATGAATTTTTATTAAGGAAGTTATCATTTGGATTTGGTTCTAAATCTATACTATGATAAAACTCATCTGCTTGCAGGTGGTGATTCTTACATGATAGATTACGAAAAAATATGGGGACTATTCCTTAGGTGAATTTCTTGTGCTATAATCTATCACATAAAATTTTGATGTTGTTTTCAGACAATGGGACATTTTAAGTTATTAGTCTATTGATATAAAGTATGATTTTCCTTCTTAGTTTGTTTTTGTGATGTTTTGTTTGACTTTGTAATTTTTTGTTTTCTTTTATAATTTTTTGTTTGTTTTTGTAATTTATAGTTTTGTTAACTCCATAGTTTATTTCATATTTTTCTGTTGTTCATAATTTTTATTTTGGTTACATAACTATTTTACTTAGATATTTTCTAACTTAGATTTGTGTAATTTTTTGTTTGTATTTTTTGTAAAAAAAATCTCCATTCATTGGACAATCTTTGTCTTGTGCTTGATAGCAAAATTTCTAATTTTTAGGCACTCGAATTAAATGGACTGGTTATCACCACAAGTTGTACAATATAAAAGATGTGACTCTTTCAATCATGATATGTGGGGCTCTCAAGAAAAGAGCCTACAAGCTAAATTATTGGTGTGTAGAATCATCGTTGAGCAAAATTCTAGGACCAACACCGAGCACAAGGGATGCCCTAAATTTGACTCCATAAACCAAAGTAGCCATTGAAAGGATCAACATTGAGCATAAGTTTAGACTCCTTAATAACATATGTGAAGTGAACTACAATTGCAAATATTCAGGGAGCTATAATTAGGATTCATTCTATGAAGAGGATTATCCATGCAAGGTGGACTACAATCAACAATACTATGGGAGTTATGGTGAAGAGACTTATTATGAAAATAAATATCCACCTAACAAAGATGAGAGGTTGGATACTCTCCAAAAGATGTTAGTTGACAAAAATTCAATGCTATGTGACCAACAAGTAATGCTAACTGATGGAGAAGTATGGGGTAAAAGAATGGAGGCACAACTTGCCCAACTGAAACACAACTCATGCAACAGCTTGAGGCTGCACCACCCTTCCCTATAGCTGGCCAAGATCCAAATGATTATAATGATTAGCCAATTTTGGTTGATTTCATCTTGAAAAATGGTTAATTTCATCCTGAAATATGACCAACCAACTATTATTTAAAATGATGAGGTGTCACTCTTGTAGAAGATTTACATGCCACCACCAATTGAGTTTTCTATATCCTCTCTAGTTCTAGGTCTAGACAAATTCATGGATGAGTTGAGTGTGTCCCATGTGGAGGAGCGTGTTCTAGAAGTTTATATGGTAAAGGACCCCACTACTTCCATTGTTTTTGATGTTGATTGAAAGATAGACTAGCATGATGCACAAATACATCCAAATATTTTCCATGTTGATTTTATAGATGAGATAATTCTCCTTTGCCAGTAGTGCATCTTCTACATGCATATCTAGGTGATGAGAAGAAGCCAAAGTCATATCCTCCACTTGATTTAGCAAAGTTGGAAGCACAAGTTACAGATTTGTTACATACTACTTTTTCCATTAAAAAATTAGTCTGTCTCCAGTCTTCCTAGATGTGAAGATCATGAAGCTACCATAGGGGCACCACACTTACATTATTTGAATTTTACACGTTGCCACTCACTACCTCTACTAATGGAGGAGTGTTTATGGATCATACTAGATGGATTGTCGGGTGAAAGACAATATTACTTCAAGTATTCATACAGTGCCTTTGAGCTGCCATGACTGCCTAATCGCACATTGTACCATGGATCTCTGATGTTCAAGGTGTCATTTTCCTGTTCATATTCCTTTTATTTGGACCTTCTTCGAGTATCTAGGATAGTTGTATGATCATCAAGGATTCTCACCCTCCATCTTGGGTTTAGAATTTTCCTAGGGATGAGCAAATTTATAAGCCCAGGGTGGAGCGTGGGATGGTACGTACTCCATTCCACCCACACATATCCATTCTTATTTTTTTATTTCAACATGTTATATTTGCATGTAGATCACTTGCACTGCATATAGTTTAATATATTCTTACTTGAGTTGTTAGTTCTTACAAGGTTAGTTTTAGCCATTATCTAGTCGACTTATTTACATTCTTATTTGCATTGCATATCTAATTTGTCATTCAATCCCTCTTGTTCGAAGTAAATCCTTGATGATAACTATATTTTTGAAAATGTACTAGTAGTTAGAAATCACCCTTTGTTGCCAATGAATTTAAGCATCATGATCCATAGAAAGGATGGTAGGTGTTAGAGAACCAATATGGATCATATATGATGTTACTCCTATTCATTAGTGAAATTTTTATATAGAGTTGTTGTGCATACCCTTATCATGTCATTATCTAGGTGCAGTAAACTAGAGGAATAAAGTGATGTGCTCAGTCATCTAAATAAGTTTCACATGACTAAACCCTCTTCTACACTTCATTTCCCACATTTTTACCTTCCATATACCAAAAAGAAAAGAAAATAATATGGCCATGAAGTGTGCCAAACCCTAAGATCATGGTGTCACACCACCCATTTTCCTCAATAAATGTTACTCTCATACCCCTCTTTAAGAAATAGGGGTGTATCACTAAAAATAAATAAAATATACTAATGTGCATAACAAAAAAAAGGAATTGTGCAACATGTGTATTTGCACCAATAAGATTCAATCTAAATTCAAATATAGGAAATATGTTCACTCTTCCTTCCATACTCCCATTTAATCCACATTGCACTTAGGGACTTGTTACATGATCCATTGATACCCATTTGACAAATACCAGTGTTGGATTATGTGTATACTTGTGATTTTTTTGGATTCCTGAATTTTTCCAAAATCCTTAGACATGTTTTGTATTGAGGATGGTGGCGAGGAAGTAGTGTTGTAAGGTGAAGTCGGGAACAAGGATATGGAAAATTGTGTTCTTTGATCTCGGGAGGTTGGGTTTTCTTTGCCATATTGGTGGTCGATATTCAAACATGATGCTAGTGTGAGGCATGTATATTGGTTGAAAGTATTTGTTTGGAGAGTGTTTTGGATTTTTTGGTACTCAAGGACGAGCAACATTTGGTTATAATGAATGTTTATTTGTCTTTTGTTAGTTGCATTTTAGATTTACTATTTTTACTTGCATTTTACTCAATATTTCACTTGTTTAAGTATTGTGTAGTTTGTGATTTTTTTTTTTGGAAAAAAACCTTAACCTCTATTTCATCTTAAGAAAGCTTACAATAAACAAACTTGACCAAACGGGATAAAACATGGTATTATTAGTACCACTACAATTATTAGCTCCTATAATAATGATAGACATGAAGTCCATCGTACCCTCAAATATATGAGGGACAAGTTGGTTTTTTGTGTAATTAACCAAACTCCTTGAAACTTGGATAGCTTTACATGCCAATTGAATCTTCAATCGCTTGAGTAAAAAATAGTCGGAATGTCTTAGTTCTTGCTTCATGGATTTATATATACTAAGGATGACATTAGACTCCACAGGTTCCAACATGATCCTCCTGATTGATTCGGGAACCATTCCTCAAGTTATACGAACATGTACTAGTGTGCTTGAACTTGGTGTTGCTTCCCTTGGCACCTCTTCCTTTCTGCTTCTATTTTCCTGCCCTGGTGGGTGTCATTGTATCTTCATTTTCTATTATGGTTTGTGTGAGTGCTTCCTGCAATGATTCCCCTTCAACAACCTCATCTATGTCTGGAAAAACTACTGTATGGTTCCCATCGTGTACTACCTTGTCTGCAACAGGCTGATCTACAGTATGCGCCCCATCGGTACTTACTGCTTGACCTCCACTTGAGTTGCTTGAAAGATTAGTTTTCTGCCTTACATCTTCTTCAGTGTTGTGTGCCATCTTCTTCCTCTTCCACACCTTTGGTCCTCTGGTTTCTGAAATGTCCGTCTCCACATTCACAGACTTTTGTGGGCAGTTTTCAACTTCATCTTCCTCCTCATTATCCACTACTATGGGTTTGTACCTATTTCCATCTTCTTGTTTGCTACCTTCCTTCTGTTTATCGCGTTGTCTGCATTTGGTATGAATTCCTTTGCCATAGTATGTCTGTCATTTTCCATCCTCGTTTGACCATTTCACTCATTCCGCCTCCTCTTTCGCTTCTGTCTCATGATCCTTAGTGGCAGGTGTGCAAGCCTTAGAACTATGTCCCAGCTTTCCACAGCAAAGACATAGGTCCGGTAGGACCTCATACAACAGTTTGAATTTCGCCCCATTTATGTGATTTGTTTGGTATTTAATGTATCTTTATGTTTAATTTTTAGGATTGGTTCAATTCAAAGATATAAGTAATTACCCCTCTATTAAAAGCCCAAGAAGAATGATCAAAGATTGTATATCGTCAGTTCCCAACTCTAACAATTAGAGTGAGAATTGTTCAAGAATAGATACTCACTCAAACGGCCATACTTCTGCATACAAACTCAAAATTAGATGATTTCAAAACTACTGTATGAAAATTTCAATTACCTTTAAAACAAGTATATATAATACAAGATAGTTGAAAATTCATCTTTGAAATGCTTTGTGAGTCAGATGACTGGGATGTAGGCTAAAGAACATGTAGAAAGTGAGTTGCTCGATTGGTGTTACCAGTCGGACGATTGTAATTCATCTTCAGTTTGTATGTAACCCATAAGATTTTTGGTGTCTCTCCAATCAGAAGACTCATTCTACAAGTTGACTGACTAACATGTAGGTGGAAATCCTTCTCAGTTAGCGAGTTGCTCGACTCAATACACAAGTTGTATGACAGGAAAGTGTACCCAAGAACTAAAATGGCTCTAGACTCCACATCTAATGTCGTAATTGAGTTATTTGAGTCATAATATCAACTCATCATATATGTAGAGAGTACATTTATTGTCTACTTTCACTCATTCAGGTGGACCTCCATCGTTGGCCACCTGAACCTTATGTGATAGAAAACTATATCAAATAACTAACAGTCGTTGGATTAATTTAGATGGATATTATATCTTACATGACAATTTAAATCACTTGAAGTATGTACAAGATAAGAGATCACAATCTATTCTCTCTCCATCAAAACCCTACCTTCTACCAAATAGAGTTAGAGATGGGATTCGAAGGCTTGACATGGAAATATGTTCCTCAAAAGGACGTGATCAGAGATTTCATCTATCATTTTAGAGTGTTGATAAGACCTTAACACCCTGGCCCACTGCCCAAGGCTCTAGTAGAGTTTCATGAATCATGATTGAACCCACGGACCACCACTAGCCTTAACTATGCACTTTGTCCTCACTCACGTACAAGCTAGGATAAACTTCCCAACTGATCACCCACCCTAGTACTACTCTGGGATGGGCACACTTAACCGTAGAGTTCTTTAGTATTGGGCTCCCTGAAAAGTAGGTGCATCGTGGTGGTATGGGTAGTCAAATCATTCCTTTAAAGATCATTTTATTTGAGGTCTCAAATCATGACGTTACAATCTCCCCCACTTAGAATCTTGACGTCCTCGTCAAGACTCAACTATATGGCCTCATAATCTATCCTCATTTAAGTGCAGACCGAAATGCCCCATGTACACCCATCTCCTGACCATGGCTACCAGTACAAGGATGGCTCCATCAACTAGGATATCCCTTTCTAGCATGTCTGGACCACATGGCTCAAAGACTCGCATCCTCAAAACTCAAGTGGGTCCCACCTAATGGATGTGAATTGTTATGATACCATTTGTAACACTCAAGCCCACTACCCAAGGCTCTAGTAGAGTTTTAAAAATGATGATTGGACCCACAGACCACCACTATACTTAATTGTGTGGTTTGTCCTCATTCATGTGCAAATCAGGATAAACTTCTGACTTGTCACCCATCCTAGTACTACTTTGGGTTGAGCACGTTTAACCACCGAGTTCTTTAGTGATGGGCTATCTGAAAAGGAGGTGCACCTTGGTGATAAGGGTAGTCCAATCATTCCTTCTAAGATAATTTTATCGGAGACCTCAAATTTTGGGACGTTACAAGACCATTGAGCTTCTCCTCTCCATGAGATTTCTCTTCTTCTCGATTTTCAATTGTATCAATAATATAAGTAGAGATATGACTTCTTATTGGAGCAGAGGGATTGCCATGTTGTACATATTACTATCTTACATTGTGAATCACTGCTTGAACTATTAGATTTTTATTTAACTATTTAATGCATGTTATTTGGTACAGCTATCTATTTTATTTATCTATTGCAATCCTAATAAAGAAACTTTGAAACTTAGAATCAGATTATCTACTAATCTTTGTTGAACCTTGGGTGAGATTATAAAACATGTCCTTTGGGGTGACATACTTAGGATCATTAGGTAATGAGATATCAAGACAACGAAAAAATATGTACTTATGAAATCCATACTCTGAAAGGATATGATATTTTCTTAGACCTAATTAAATAATCTTGAAAGCATATTATGTAACGTGAGAGAGTGGGATTCATAGGCAGTGATTGTGAAACTTTTTGTCTATGGTAATTTTATCATAGTGGAAAATGTATTTCTTTCATAGTTTGATTTTATTTCTTTCTTATTATTTTAGTTAATCAACCATCAACTTTATCTATCCTTTTTAATCACTTTTTCTTTAGTAGGATGAAAATATAAAATGTTTTTAAAAAGTTTGTCCATAGGGTTTGATCTTAAAACTATACTTCAATAAGACTCATCCGCTTGTGGGTGGTGATTATTGGACATTAGATTAGGTAAATAACTAGAGACTTTTTCCTAAGGTCAATTTCTTCTACTACAGTCTATCATGTCAGTGCCCTATTTTAATATAGTCAAATAACTACTATCATGGTGTTTACTATTTCAATTCAAATGATTTGATTATCTCCCTAGATATCTTCTTGACAATCGCAAACCCCTCTTCTTAGGCATGTTATTAATTGTGTTAGTGATAATTCATCGTATAATTGACCCCTCTTAATAAGTTGTTAAGTAACTAAAACATGATCAGGGCGATCAGTAATGAACATGTCAATTCAAAGTAAAATTATCAATATAATTCCAAGAAATAAAATTCATATATAAATAAATATGGTCTAATACAAAAAATACACTAGGATACTTCCTAGTCCTAGAGAAGAAGGAAATCATCCCTTCATGTCGCACATGGTATCAAAGTTATTTTTTTGTAGAAAATAAAGAAATGAGTATGGATGTATAGAATCTATGAGTCATGGTTAATAAAGATCCCCTTTGAAGATGAATGTGAATGGAAAATGGTTTGGGTGAAAATTTGCTCTTGAAGTGGCTGGAACCAACACTCTATTGTTATCTCCTCATTATCCTCCTCTCCTCTTGGTTTTCATGCAAAACATGAGATATCTCTTCATGGCCATAACCACGTAGATCATATAGGACCTTACATATCAAATAAATAACATGGAGTGTCAGATTATAACTCATAAACCAATTTGTCATAACAGCATACTTGGTGACACAGATTTGAGTATGTGATACTGGCTCTACCTATTCCTCATACGATCAAGACTAAGTTGGTGTCGTTGATAGTAAATTCATTGTATTGATAAATCCTTATGAGATTATGGGTGTTGGTTTGATGCCACTGAGAAAGGTGTCATTGGTACTAAGAAGGATCTTGGTGGTACCAAGTGTTTTTAACGGCATCATATTTCTCTTGTGAGATTCTTGTCCACTTTGGGGACAAAATTAGTGGTGCCAAAATGGATCTCAATGGTATCGACTTTGTTTGTAGATAGAGAAATTACTTCAGATACACAAGCAATGCATTTAGCCAAGATATTCTATAATAAATTCATGAAAAATGCATGCTTAATAAGAAATATTGATGAATAATGCATTACAGCCTAGTTTGTTACAATTTGAGCAAAAACAAATATTTTTTAGATCAATCATCATATAAAATTACAAAAAGTTGTATGTGAAAAAAATTACAAAAAATTTACATCCAAAACCCCTAATATTGAATATTGCTAGTCCTTAAGAAACATTATTTTAAAATTTTGGTTGAAGGAGTCAGGAAGACGACCAATCAAATGAAACTCAACTCTTTAACCATCCTCCATTTATTGGTCTCGAACCAATCATGGTCAATCACAAAGTGCATAGCTACTCTAAAACAGGCAATCATTATCATAAAAGAAACATTGAAAATTAGATGAATGAAACATAACTAGGTCAGAGCATAAAAGTATCATGCATCGTCAAATACACACTAAGTGCAACACATGATCTTCTTATCTACATTGTTCATATGAGAATAATCATCTAAATGGATGCAATTCCTAAAATACATAGGAATGAAGAGAAATATCATGGTTGTATCCTACCTTCATAGAAATAGGTGGATTGCATATGATGTCATGAAATAAGGATCAAAACATTAATCCAAATCATTTATGCAAAAAATGAGTATGATTCTCCTAAATGGTGGATTCCAGTATGAAAATGTGTCATAATGCCTACAAATTTATGGCAGAATAATGCATGTATGGACACCTCATCCTACTTTTGAGATTAAAGGTGAAAGGTGTTTATCATAACTATACTAAAAAACTATTTCTATATGATTTAGAGAGAAATGTCATTGAATTTAAAGATCATGGTCCTTTCTTTTCTCCTATTATTTCATTTATTGTATTTGTTTCCTTCTTTTTCTTTACCCTTCTTTTAGTAAGATAAATTAATTCATGCATGGGCTTTGGCACTTTGGAGAGGGGGTAATGATATATATTATTTCTCTTTTATTTAGAAATACAAGTAGAGGATAGAGCACTAACACCTAATGAATGGTTAGATGTAAAACTTAACCTACATGAAGATTGTCATGCCAAACTAAAATGTCAAGTGGATAGTTATGCAAGAAAGCAATGCAAAATAAATGAGAAATAGATTTATTATCATCAAATGTTTTGCAACAAGAAGAAAATTATTTTTGTTTAAGTTGTTCATCCTATGGGGGTGAACAATGATGAAACGAAGATAGATGAGGTCATATGACTAAGAGACATAATATTCCTAACCATGACATGTCTCTCTCATGCTAAACTATGAATCAGGTTGAACTCGGAGTCTATTTCCAAAATTTACATGAGAAATTGTGCTATTACTTGGTTGGTTTGGACTCAAAAACATCATTACATCATGGACCACAAGGTTAAGTTAGGTGTATCGTTAATTCAATGTGTATTCAAGTTGATTGTTCCAACTAAATTCTAAATTTTCATCTTCTCAAAGAACACAACAATTGTAGCTCAAAGGATAAGAATGTAAAAAGAATAAACATGATACAAACACAAGATACCATTTAACATGAATGACTATCATACCTATGAATATGTACACAAATACACTAGATAGATGTGGAAAATTGGAGATTATGAACACTTAACTAAGAAATAAGAGAAACAAAGAAAAATGGATAATAAGGAAAAAGATGAAAAATAGGAGATGTTGTTCCATACTGCATAAAACATCCCAAGATTTGAGGCCTCGAATAAAATGGTCTTAAAGGGAATGCTTACACTACCCATATCGCCAAGTTGCACGTCCTTTTCAGGGATCCTGTCACTAAATAACTATGTGGTTAAGCATGCTCAACCCATAGTAGTACTAGGATGAGTGACCAATTGGGAAGTTTATCCTATCTTATGATTTAGTGAGACAAAGTGTATTATTAAGCCTAGTGGTGGTCTTTGGATCCATTCATCATTCTTGAAACTCTATCAGAGACCTGGGCAATAGGCTCAGGCATTACAAATGGTATCAGAGCCATAACCCCTCCAGTAGGTGGGGCTCACTTGGGCATGTGGCATAATAATCTTGAGTTGTGCGGTCTAGACATGTTGGAAAGGTTTGTCCATGGTGATGTAGCCACCCTTGTGTTGGCATTCTATAATCAGGAGCTACGTGTCAATGGGCCATCTGGGTCTGTACTAAAATAGGGTAATATTATGAGGCCACATTGTTGAGCCTTGATGAGGACATCAAGAGTCTAAGTGGGGGAGATCATAACAACCTAGGATTTGAGTCCTCGAATAAAATGATTTTAAAGAGAATGATTGGACTACTAATATCACCAAGGTGCACCTCCTTTTTCGGGAGCATATCACTAAAGAACTCTATAGTTAAGTGTGCTCGGCCTAGAGTAGTACTAGGATGGGTGACCAATCAGGAAGTGTATCTGGTCTTGTGCATGAGTGAGACAAAGTGTGCAGTTAAGGGTAGTGGTGGTCTCTAGGACCAGTTGTCATTCTTGAAACTTTATCAAAGCCTTGGGTAGTGGGCTCGGGTGATACACCCCCCAAGCTTGTATTTGATGATATCTTGAACTTGTCCTATGGTGAGTGAAGAAATCCACCTGGTTGTACAAGATCCACTCTTGATAGCCTTAGAATTTATCCATGGTTGTCTGGTTCTATTCATGACCCTACTAGATATATGTGAGCATGTTATACATCCTCTTCATAGAGTATGGGTCCTCTTGTGTCTCATAGGAATATGTCAAACAAGGCACATCTCAATGATCCAGAGTGTGGTGAGGTTGCCCTCTTGGCTTAATTGGGCCATCTTCCTCTTCCATTATCGTGTCTAGACCTTACAGTAGACCAATGAAGTTGACCAACACTTTGAAGGTCAAAATTTTGATCTAGAAGTGCATGCTCACCGTTTTTGGACATGGTGTATATCTACAGACCATGCTTGCTTAAGAGCTTGGCATCATAGAAGTATGTAAATTCCAAGGTCCCTTGGACTTGAGAGGTTTGATATGTGAAAGGTTGAGGAAGAAACAATCTACCATTGGGGTGAGAAAGCCCCCAAAGTGGGTGGGAAGCTTCCTCTTCTCATTCTTAGAAACCTAGTGGCCACCTGTAAATGGCATTGAACTCATCCATCGTAAGGTAGTGGGGAATTTCAAATAGGAGGTCTTAAATATGAAATAGAGTTGTATTTGTTATATCCAAACAAGTGCAAGAGACTCTCTTATATAGGAGTTTAGAGAGTAGTAATACTCTAGAATAGGATTATTCTAGAATAAGGAAAAACACTAATGGGCTAATAAAAAAGGCCCATCACATAATAAAAAGAGAAAAATAAGACAAATAAAGCCAGGAAAATATATATACTAATACTCCCCCTCAAGATGGAGCATAGATGTCAAATGCCCAACTTGGATGTCAGAGTAGTGAATCTGGTCTTTGGAATAATTTTGGTGAAAATATCTACAACCTGATCCACAATAGGTATATAAGGAGTAGAGATATGACCAGATAAGATAGCTTCCCAAATGAAATGATAGTCAACTTTAATATATTTGGTGTGTTCATGGAAGGTACAGTTGCTGGCAATAAAGATAGAAACTTTGTTGTCACGATGCATTGGAATAGATGGAGCAACAGAAATGCTAAAATCTCATAGGAGACTTTGTATCTAGAAGAGTTGACAGGTACTGTGAGCCATGGCTCTATACTCCACTTCTTCACTAGAGTGAGCAACTTCAATTTTCTTCTTGCTTTGTCAAGTAACCAAGTTACCACCTATAAAGGTGCAATATCTAGAGGTAGATCTATGATCTATTCTACTTCTAGCATATTCAGAATCTAAATATCCAATAAGGTTACAATGACCATTTTTTTGTAAAGCGGGTCTTTTCCAAGAGAACTTTTCAAATATTTCAAGATATGAAAGACAGCATACCAATGGCATTGATGAGCCTTATCCAGATATCTACTAACCAGGATAATATCAGAAGTGATGTCAGCCCTAGTTACAGTAAGGTAGATGAGTTTTCCAACCATTCTACGATATTGATTATGGTCAAGATAAGGGGGAGATGTATCATCATCCCAGTTAGTGTTGGGATACAAGGATGTACTAGTTGGTTTAGCCCCAATCATACATGTTTTAGACAGGAGGTCAAAAATATACTTTTGTTGTAATAAACAAAGACCAAAAGAGGAACGAGAAAATGCAATGCCCAAAAAATACCTCAGTTTGCCCAAATCTTTTGTAATAAAGTGTTTCTCCAAATATGTTTTAGTAGCTTAAATGCATGTTGAGTCACTTCCAGATAAGATAATGTCATCAACGTAGACAATGAGAACCACAAGACCAGAGGTAGAATTTTTTACAAACAAAGAGTGATCAGACTGAGATCGACGAAATTCAAAATTTTGAAGAATAGAGCTGAGTTTGCCAAATTAGGCTCAGGGACATTGCTTAAGACCATTAATCACTTGCGAAGATGACAAACTTTTGAAGACTCCCCATGAGTCACAAATCCAATAGTTTGATCCATGTAAACCTCCTTATGGAGGTCCCCATAGAGAATGCATTTTTAACATCTAGTTGAAATAAGGGCCAGTCCGAATTGAAAGCTATAGAAATAAGGATACAAACAGAATTAAGCCTATCTACATGAGAGAATGTTTCAAAGTAATCAACTCCATAAGTCTATGTGTAGCCTTTGACTATCAAGTGGGATTTAATTTTCTCAATAGTTCCATCAGGTTGATATTTGATTGTGAAAATTCATCTGCAACAGGGGAGCAACCCAGGGGCGCGTCAACCAAATCCCAAGTATGTTTGTCAGTGAGTACTTACATCTTAGTCTCCATGGCTTGACACCATGCAAGATACTGAAGAGCATGGGTAGCATTCTTAGGGATAGTAACAACACTTAAGTTAGAAGTGAAATTAACAAAATTAGTACCTAGGTTAGCCGTAGTGCAAAAATTCCCAATTGGATGTTGGGTGCAAGATCGAGTGCCTTTGCATAAAATAATAGATGGTATAATGAATACAACTCTATTCCATACTCTATATGGTATCAGAACATGGTCCATCTTGAAACCCACCCATCATAACCATAACTCATGCCACCCTAAACCCTAGTCGCCATCTTTCCTTTCTTCCTCTCTTCTTCTTCTTCCTTCCATCTTCCTCATCTGGCCACCTCTTCTTTTCTCTCCCACCATCTCACCGTACCTGATCCATATCATCTCATCCTCACACCACCCCCAATCTCAACATGTGTTGTGCTTGACGTCATGCCCGATGTATCCACACATCCTACCTCATTCCATCTCAATGTCACCCCGTCTGTAACCACCTCCTGCAACCACCGCATGCACCCTACCTGCATCTACTACATGCTTGCAATCCTAGTCATCATCCTGGTTGTCCGTTGCACATCGCCTGATCCTCCTACTACCTACTTCACCACCATCAGCAACATCTCCACACCTGACCATCCTACAACTCCACCCGCCCTAACCTGATGCTTCACTCGCATCTTCCACCCTACCACACCCTCACCTACTACTCTTGTATCTCCCACCACTACTCATGCATGTCCAACCACATCAACCCACCACCTTTGCACCATCACACTTCCTCACCCACCTCACACCATGATGCTTGCAATCAACTCATTTCCAGCTACCCACACACCATCATACAACATGTTTCACCCCCCGCTAACCCCAACATCTTGACAACTAACCTAACTACATTCCTGATCCCACCATCCATCCACACCATCTCCAACCATCATGCCATCAATCCGACATATCAATAGCCTACTGTTCCCGGTAGAATGCTACACATCTCACCCACCAGCACTAAACTCCTACTCCAGACTCAGCATCTGGCAATGTCCCCAATCTGATCTGCCTATCTACTCCTAACAACAGCCATCAACCTGATCCACCATAAATATCCACCCTAATCCATCACCCTAAACCCTTCCATCCCTAATCCATTGACCATACATTAGCCCCAATGCCCCCCCTCTCATCCACTTTTGATCTAGTCAACCATCACCCTTCTCATCACCATCCACTAATCCCATGAACTCACCACTTTTTCCTCCACTCTACCTTCGTTCATCATAGCACATTGCAGGCGCAATTGGTTTTTGCATTTCCTCTGCCTACGCCTCATGGTAGGATACATTTTCCTCCATGTTGGCATAGGTTTTCAACATCTAGCACTGCCCTATGTGGGTTCTGAGATCTGATGTGTCATATCTCCTTCTAGTTGCTTCTGCCCACTGACGGGTTCTCTTAGATCTACCCACGAGGGTGTGTACTACCTTAGTCTATTGACAGTTGTGTGCCTGCTTCTACTACGTGCTTGTTGCTGATTTTTTTGCTAACTACTATGTCTTTGACATCCTACTTATGTATTCCTTTTGACGTCCTATGATCCTCTATGTAATCTTTGTGTGACAAATGTTAAGTTGGATGGGTCTAACTATCACCTCTGGGCAACATCTTTTTCTCTCTATATCAAGGCTTAGGGATGGTATTCCCATCTTTCTACTAAAGGACTGGACATTCTGGATGATATGGCTGAGGCCAAGACTAAATAGGCTTATGACATGTGATCTAAGGATGATTTCGGTGTTATAACCTAGATGGTCAATAGTGTGGAACCCAAAATCTGTCAAACCCTTATGCACTTGCACACAGCCAAGGATATGTGGGATCAACTCTCTCACGTACATTCTCACCAAAAAAATCCAAAAAAAAGTGTTTGATCTTTTCAAACAAATGACCAAGAAGTAATACTCTAGTATGGATTCTATTGAAGACTATTACAATTAGTGTTGTGCACTCTGGGATGAGTTTGATGTGTATCAACCTATATTTTTTGATATTAAGGAAGCCCACCAACAATGGAATGAACCACAGCTTGTTTAGTTCCTTGATGGCCTACCACCCTCTTTTGTTGGTGTAGTTGATTAGATTCTCTCCACTGATCTACTGCCCTTCTTATGTGATGTTATAAAATGTGTATAATGCTTACCTTCTATCTCTCAGGCAACACCTGATCTGTCTGATATTGCTTCCTTAGTTGTTCGTTGAGGGGACTCCTTCCATGGCTGAGTTCGCGGTTGTGGTTGTGGATGTGGTCGCTCAAGAGGTTCATACCTCTCTGGCTCTAACGCTCCAACTGAATCATGTTACTACAATTTTTACAGGTGTACAAACCGTATTGAGGACTGTTGTTGGATCAAGCATGGCAAACCTGCTTGGGAAAATTAGGTTACATTAGAACAACCTGATACTACTAGCTCTGCAACTGCTCCACCTTCTGTTGATTGGCTCCATTCTAAAATTGAGAAGCTGCTTCAGGAATGTCATGCTTCCTCTACTGAAACTAGTAGTTCTGCTCTTCTGACACAATCTTCTCTCCTGGCACAATCTGGTAAAAATACATGGGTTATTCACTCTGATACCATCTAGAATATGAAATAGAGTTGCATTCGTTATATCAAAATAAGTACAAGAGACTCTCTTATATAGGAGTTTAGAGAGAAGTAATAGTCTAGAATAGGATTATTCTAGAATAAGGAAAAAAGGATAATGGGCTAATAAACAAAGGCCCATATCATAATAAAAAGATAAATTTATACAAATAAAGCCAAGAAAATATTTACACTGATAGGAGGAACGTGACCTACCCTTCTTCACATTCATCATTGTCATTATGGTGTTCAAAGAAGAACACCCCAAGAGAAGAGAGGCATCAAGGGTGATCTTTGTATAATTTGTACACTCACTAAAGAAGGGATGGTCACTCATCATGTCTTGGCCTCTGGACGCCCTCTTCATGTTGTCAATGAAGCCAATGTTGTTGAAGAAGGCCCGCACACCATATTGTGTCACCTCAAGCCAGTGTTGTTGAAGAAGGACCGCACATCACATTGTGGCCATTTTTATTAAAAATATTGAAGTTGTTACTCATATGTATAGCCCCATGTGGATAGATCTTCACAACTCCATAAGGGTCATTCCACCTAGATCTTACCTTACCAGGATGTAGCTTCATTCATGAGTTGAATAGGAACACATCTTGCCCCATGTGAAATTTCCTATGTAAGGTATTCTGATCATGGATCTTTTTAGTCCTTTCTTTTTAAAAATTGGCCTTATAATATGTATCTAAGCATATCTCATCCGGATCATTAATCTCGAGCTTCTTGTTTGCACCTTCTATGTTGATGTCAAAGCTCAACTTCTTTGGAGCCTACTTCTCTCTTTTCTCCAACTCAACCATAGATGGCATGACCAAAATCTTCTGATATGGCAAAGTCCCAATGAGTTTCTTAAGGATTGTTCATATGCCCATGGGGAATCATTAAATTGTGTGCTCCAATTAGTATGATTATGGATATTATCTTCTTTAAGATCAGTTTCACCTCCCTAATTGAAACCTTAACTCATCCATGGGTTTGTGTTTGGTAGGGTGTGCCTACCCTACGTGTTACCTCTTATTTCCTCAGCATGCCCCCAATTTGGTAGATACTAAAGTGTGAACTACCATCACTAATTATCAGGTGTGGAATCTCAAATTTGGAAAAATTATAGTCTTTAACAACTTTTCACACAAATTGTGCATCATTAATGCATATTAATTACTTCCACCCATTTGGACACATAGTCAATAGCCAAAAAAAATACAATCAAGTGTTCAAAGAGATAAAAGTACTCATGAGATTGATACTACAAACATCAATAACTTTCACTTCCTAAAAAATGTTCATGGGAATCTCTTGTGTCTTAGAGATACTACTAGTGTGTAGGCATGCATCACACCACTGCACAAAGTTGTATGCATCTTTTAATAAACATGGGCAGTAAAACCCATATTCTAAAATCTTTTTTTGCCTTAGTACTAGCATGGTGTCACCTAGTGGGTAGGTATTGATGGTGATACAAGATTATCTCAACCTCCCAATAGGGTACACACCTTTTCTAGAATACCATACTTGCACTTCTTAATAAGAATAGAATCATCCCATATGAAGTATCTTCTAAAATGAAAAACAAAATATCTTCTTCTCTTGGTATTTCCAACCCTTGGGCATAACCTCACATGCAAGGTAATTGACTATGCTAAGTGCCACATATCTTAACTCTAAAAGCTTCACTTCTGGGAAATTCTCCTGAATAGGGATTTCTAAACCTTTTTCATCAACTCTCTCAAGATGAGAGAGGTGATTAGCAATCAGATTCTCAATTCTTGCTTCATCACTAACCTTAATATAAAATTCTGGCAAAAGTAAGAACATAATGGGTCAAGGTTTTCCTTCTACTTTCAGGATCAAATGCTTAAGTGTTGCATGATCAGTACACAATATAACCTTGGCCCCTATTCAATGTTAAGACAATTTTTTGAAAGTGGAAACCACGACCAAAAGTTCTTTCATGTTTGTCATAACATATTATATTACAATTACTAAACCTATTTTTAAGTAATTATTCATAATCTCTCCTAAATTGAGCTTATTAACAATCATGTCCTTCATTCCAAGTCCTAAATAGATATTTTTATTATCACGGTCTTTGATACATATTAGTCTCCAATATGATTCCCTTTACTTTAATGTATTTTTCCCTCATTTTGAAAAATATTTATGAGGTAGTCCCTCAATTTGATTCATGTATCAGTTTAATGTCAATTTTAACCATTCATTCCTAGATATTTGATCTTAGACTCACATTCATGGAGTATTATTGATTTTCACATTAACAACTTGGATTTTTTATATTATCACACTAACAGCTTGGAATTGATGGAAAATATTAATCATATTAAAAGAAATTGATATTAGAATTAATCTTGGGACTAATCAAGTTAGATATGTCATATTCATAATGTATGTTGATAGTATCATTAAAATCTATTCAAATACATCCATGGTTAAAATCTCATGACATTTTTGCTTTTTTGTTCAAAAGCTATAAAATTTAGAAGGAATTAGTAAATATCATATTTATTATATACATTAGCTTAATTTCTTAGTAAATGAGGCAACACAAACTCTTAACACTGCCCCCACAAACCCTCACGCTTCCCCCTATGTGTAACGTCATTGATGCTGGTCATTACAAGGCTTCCCTACCTCATCTCTTCCTCCTCCTTCTTAATCTAATGACCGACTTCAATTCCCTTCCCCTCCAATTTCTTGGTCCTCACCCCACAAGAAACCTAGAAAATATTCTAAGCCCAACCACCCTCAATTCCAGTCCCCATCAGCCGATAAAACTAAGGGTTCTAGACTCCACATGTTACAACCCCAATTTTGGGTTCATTTGGTGAGAAATGTAATTTCTCATACTAAAGATATTTGGACAAATAATATAATTTGTTGAGAATAAATGGATTTCGTTTAATAGCCTTGTTGTTTTATTTGTGGGCTTTATTGGCTATTGGGCCCAATAACAAGGAAAATTCAATTAATTAATGAATAATTGAATGTTTGAGAAAAGAAAGACGTAGAAACCTCTAGAAGGCAAATCCAAGTAGGGATTTCGTGCCTCTTGGATTCCTTGGGTTCGAAGAAGTCCAAAATTGTAAAGATAAAGCAATAAGAAAAGAAAAGATCAATTAGATATTTCTTTATTAAGAAAGAAATTGAAAATAATGAATAAATGTGGAAAATAAGTAGAAAGAGGTTTAACTAAGTTATCCTTGGTGGAATTTCGTATCCCAAGGATTACTAATGTTAAAAGGAATACCAAAGAGGAAAATAAAATAGGAATAAAGAGAAATATTCAAAAAGAGATATTTTTTTAATAAAGAAAAAGGTAAGATAATAAAAAAAGGGATGAAAAAGAAGGGAAGAGGCTATGGAAATATTCCCAAGAGGGGATTTCGAGCCATTAAGGTTCCTTGAGGTCCAAGGAATCCAAGATGATAAGATAATGGCAAAAGGAAGAATAAATACCAATTAATTTGGTTTTATTAATGAATAACTTGCATGCAAAGGAAATACCCTTTTTCTTTGGAATTTGGGTGTCAAAATTTATACAAGTGTAGATAATGCCAAGATGGAGTTTTCCCTGAAATTTGAGAAGACAAGGGTAAACGAGGAGAGAGATATGATTATCACAAGTTTCCTTTATTTAATACATATTTTTATTGGTTTTAAAGAATTGGAAACAAGGGGAGGCAATGGTAGCCGTTAGATTGTCCGGGTGGTCCATGGACTACCGATCTGATGGTAGATGTGTATCTTCTACCTCAACCCACAGAAGGAAAGGGACTGGGAAAACAGGTTATTCCGAGGTCGATTTGCTTGGATAACAAGATATCAATCTAGAATCGGTGACCATGAGGGTCTTTGGGACACAAATCCGTGCTCAACCAACCTAACTTTTAGGGTGGTTCGAGAGTTCTAGAAAGAACGCCCATTAGGGCTGAGATCTTGGGCGGCAACGAGGTTAAAGGGACCCCAGAGGAGCCCTCACATCATATATAAATATCCCCAATCAACTCCTCACCTCCTCACGAACTCGAACGGCTGACCCCGGGCCCTCAGCTCCCTGTCCCTCTCGAAACCGGCCTCTCTCCAGCGAGAACGCCGCCGCGGAACCACCGCAGGTTAATTCCTGAAGGAGACGAAGGACGAGAGACAGCAGCCATCAGATTGAAGTCCACCATGGGCTCGCAACAGATCCAACGGATCTGTGTTGATGTAGCAGCGCGTGATCAAGCTAATAGGGGTGCGCGATGGAGATCGTCTGATCCCGTGTAGCCAAGACGGACCACCGATCGAGCGGCCTGATAATTTTGGTAAATATCTTCTCTCAGTCAAATATTCCATAAAAGGGTTTTTACTTGCGAAAATCACAACTTTTGATAGGGAGCTCCGATGAATGAAGTTAAAACATGAAAGTTGCTTATAAAAATACAAGGAATCCAATAAAAATACTAGTATAGACTAGTTTTTCTTTTAGTTCGAAAAGTACACAAAGAAAGTAACTTTAATGATTTAAGTGTAATCAAAACCCTAAATGTTGATTAGGGATGAGCTCAATTATTTAAGATTGGTACTAAGAATCAACATTTATCCTTTTGGCATAAAATGAATAATATGAATCTGATTTGAGTTTAAAAGCCCACAATTTGCTTAATTAGGGTGTTAGGACTAAGAAAGTGTAATAATGGGCCTAAAATCCCTAATGTTGAGTAATATGAATTTAATGACTTTTATTTCGAGAATATGAATATCATAAATAGAGGCATATTGATCTGAAGCTTAATTAAGAAGCCTTGGAATAGATAACTTAATGAGATGAAGTTTTAATATGTAAAAAGGGTGTTTTAAAGTCTCATATGAGTGAAGACATACTTGAAAACCTAGAAACCCTAATATTGGTGTTTATGACTTTAATAAGCTATGTTTTGAAATCTTATGGGTAAGATGAAGTTAGAACTAATCGTAAGCCATATTGGTAATAAAGAGCCTTAGATATGAATGACTAAGTAATTAGGGTTTTCTCATGAATCAAAGTAGAATTAATGATTAATAATGTTCATATGAGTAGTAGAGCATAATGAGTTACAAATTGATGATAAATAAGCATAATGATCTTATCATGGATTAAAAGGATAAAAATGATAGTTTTAATGTAACATAAGTTTAATGGGTTTAATTGATGGATAGTGATGTCGTTAATTCGAAAATAAGGTTAAATGTTGTTAAGGGATAACCTTAATATCTTTTGTGAACAATTAGGGTTTAAAATAGTGAAAGATGAAAGGAAACCCTAATTGCAATAGAAAACCTAAAAATGAAATAGTAACCCTAGGGCTCGAATAAGGTCTATTAGAATTGGATACCATGATCCATGATAGAAAATATTGGGTGTTTGTTTCAGGATCTTATTGAATGATTCCTTGCCTATTGTCGATTGGACTATTCTATCTCAAATCTGCATGTACAGGTATGTGGTTATGCTTATGACTACCCGAATTAGTTTTCCGAGATTTTATCGATGTTTCCATCGTGGCTTGAATGAAACTGTTGGATGTATTTAATTCATGCAAAGTATAATGTGAATATGACTATCACATAAGAAATATGCCTACTAGCTCAGATCCTAGTCCCCTCTGTAGCTTTATAGATTGACCTAGTAAATGGCTACCAATGAGGGTAGGTCCATCAGGTTATTAAATGACTTAGTAAATGGATACCAATTGGGTAGGTCCATCAAGTCATCATGAGTTAGGGATTGGTATACCTTTGGGTAGGACCATGCGACTCCATAACCCTAGGTATTGGCTACCTGTGTGGTAGGGCCATGGGGGTAAGGATCCACCATATGAGAGGTGGTATCCATGTCCACTGTAGGGACGTTACAGAGAAAGGGGATAGGCAAGGATTGAGTAGTATTGCTTAAAATGTAATCTTGGTTGTTAAATGATATTTGGTTGATTACATTGTTAACATAGTTGCACAATTATTGTTTCCCCCACATACCAACTTCGGATGACCGACATTTTGTTTGTCGGCGTTTTAGGTACAAATGAAAGAACAAACAGTAAAGTGACATATGTGGAATCGAATGAGAAATAACATGCACAGGAGGATTAGTTAGATTAACATCTTCATGGATAGAAGTTTAGAAATCCTAGTTTTTCCAAGGTAAGAAAAGTTTTATTTTATACCTATTTTCAGTTTAGTTGGTAAAGTTTATTAATTATTACTGATTATTTGTTGAACCTTTGATCCTGGTGATTGGATAACGGCACCGACCTTTCGGTCTCCCTTAATTGGGGGTTACCGGGAGGCGGGGTCGTAACACCACAAGAGCACACGGATGTACAAACTTAGATCCATCATTAGGCTCTTATTCCTCTCTATCTCTTACTCTCCTCCATAGCTCCTAAAGATGATAACACTTGTATATAACTCCTAGGCCTCCATGGAAATCCCAAAGCAAGTAAACAACCACCTACAACACCATGGTGCATTGTAGCCCCTCGATCGCATATCTGCAACCCAAAAGATCCCCAATGACAAGGATGATGGACTGACGAGACTATCTCTGCAAGATCTAAATTCCTCCCCACAATGCTTGTCTAGAATCAACAAGAAGGCTCATAGACTATTGAAGGAAGGAATCCTTCCCAGTCACTAAGGATCTTGTGGAAAACTATCACGACAACACCCATGATCACACGTGGCAGCAATGCTCATGGGTATGTAGAATAGACTTATTTCTAGACCACCTTACAAACCTATCTCACCTAGACTCCCATAGCCTGAGAAGAATGAGATGTAGTAGACCTACTACCTTGCCAACACCCTATAGGCCATCTTGTTCCCTCCCTTCATGCAACCCAGTCTGCATGATAGAAAATAGGTGCCAACACATGCACACAACTATGAATTCCAGGAGCCATAGACTTCACACAGCTGTTACAGACCACCTCCTTTGTCTTACAATCTGTCGAACTCCTCCCTATCATATGTTCTTCTTCACCTAGGCACCTCCCTACATGTTACTTGCATCCTCTACTGGAAGGAATACCTCAACCACTAAAAGGTTGCATGTGACCTAATGTCACCAGTTTGAAGGGGTCCCCCTAAGGACTAGATTTGATCAGATCCATGGATTCATGGACAATATTTGCATCAGCATCAGATCCATTGCTAGTGAGGATAAGGGAAAATCTCTACAATCTGTTCCCCTTCATACCTACACTAAAATGAAGTCTCAACCTGAGATTTTTGACAAGGATAAGATCATCATGTTGGGGAGATCTATGAAAGTTCTCTTGAGGAGGCCACCAATGGAATGGCTTCAATTTTGTTATAGGAAATTGTTTGACATGAGAACAAATAGAAAACATGAAGCGAGTCATGATTGGAAGATGAATTTATCAAATGACCAATTCAAACCCAGTAAACTCTAAGTAATTAGATCCCAATCCCTTTTCCTACATATTTATCATCTATCGAAAAGATATTTTAAAATATAATCATGACATTTATAGATGCAAAACTTAGTGTTATAAATCAATTATATTGGTCTTATTATTACACTTAAATACATCACATTTGAATATATTATTATCAATATATCAATACTAATCAAGACAAGGTTATAGACAATAATATAAATTAAGTTATGCAACTCCATCTTCTAAATGTTCTAATGTTTGTACAACATTGAAATATGTGTAGTAGAATTGAGTATTAGACCTACTTATAATTTTCTAAATCATTATGTCAATATACCCTAGTGCATCATACAGGTGTAGATATTGGTGCATGTATACAAGAAAATAACAAGTTTTGAAAAATTAGAGAATGCCCTAGATACTAGTGCTATTCTTTGAAAATGAGAGATATGTGTACCTCCATATATATGTTATATTCAAGAGAAAGAGGATATATAGAAAAATTTGGAGAGAGAAAATACAAGAAGGGCGTTTGAATATAAGTGAAATTAATTAGTCTCATTCATACAATCATATAAATAAGAAATCCATATATTGATATACATATTAAAAAATTAAGGTATGAGGGTATAACTAGTATTTGTAGAGAAATTTCATATTTAAACCATAGATTATCCTAGTAAGAAAATATTGGTAAATGAATCTCTTAAATCCTGGTGACTAAATAGAATCATATAAGTGACGACAACATTTGGGATCTAATCTATAGAAAACTAAACAATAAAAATTGAGTATGTAATATAAATTTTATATATAACCTAGCCAAGATATCCTAGAAAGGACAATAATGGCATATATGAATAGCACTCCTAGATGGAAAACCTTAGTCACAAGTAACAAAATAAAAATTGAATACAAATTTGTTCCAATCCATATAGTGACAAATATTCTTCTACATTTCTTGCTCTCTATTTTGATTAAGTTCTTGGAGTTTAATGCTTGGAAAGCACAATTTTGCATACTTCCATCCAATGGTACAAAAAATTTATTTTATATTTGGAAAGTTTGTGTCCTCTTAAAATCAAACATAGTAGATATGTTGGTTGGACTAAATTTGTTTTAGAAACTTTAGGCTTCTTCTTTAAAAGGCCACCAACAAATTCATGGAAATAGTATCACAATATTTGAATGTCGAAAAAGGAAAGGTTAGTGCCTCTAGTTTAGTGGAATTACGCTTCCATGCCTCTACATAGAGTTAAAGGATACAAGGTCCATCACTATAGTGGAAATCTTAGTTGGTGTGTTGTAGTTCTCCTTTGGAGAGAACACATGGATTCCCCAACAAAAACATTGATACGTGCTATCTATTTGAAAAAATGAATTATTATTTCTAAAATTGGATATTAAATCTTATTAGGTTTGAGAACCCATTATTACCATCTGATGATTGCCTACATCATTTAACTCTTTGCATTTTTCATGAAAGTCCTTTATAGATAGGTTCGTTCTTTTACTTTCTAAATATTAAATTTTTACCAGTCATTTCACTGACCTATTTTCCCTTCTTGGGATCATATGTAGTTTTATTCCCTCAGGGAATTCATGGACAAGTGGTACAAAGGAGACCTAGAAGAGACACGCAATATTTATCTCATGTTCAAGAGTAGATATGAATAAATATCTATTCTTAATTGTGTGATCCTATGTATTGTAAAAAGATTTATTTTTATGTGTTGATGCAAATTTTGTAAATTTAATCATAAGAGTTAGGTTTTTACAACTTGGTATCAAATCTATGAATAGTCAACACACATGCATGACTATGGAAGTTAGGATTAAATAGCTAGTACACCTTGAACATAGGCAAATATTACAACAAACCCAAATATCATTGGTTCATTTATTATGTTATGCCTAGAATTTTAGAAAGAAACACTAAGAGCATAGGATGTGAGGTATGTGCCTTAATAGAGAAAGTTACAAAACATATCAAGCTCATCCACTAGATTTTGGACTCCCATAGGCATATATTTACATGGATTTATTATTGTTAAAGAAGTTTCTAAGACACATGTATGTAGATTTAAAATATGGCCTTTGGAAATTGAAGACACCATTATAAGTATACAAATGGGAACAGTATCATTCATTTCCTCTTGAGTTAGGTACAACCACAAGTAATTGCAAAACAAAAAATAGAATAAATTAAATCATAGCATGTATCCTAAAATGATTTAATTAAGTGAGAATAATTCATCACCACATAAGTGGAATGAGCTGAGGTATCTAAGGAAGGATGTTTAGTGAAGGTTGCAGCATATACACTTAGGTGGTGGTGGGGTTTCCTCACTTTACATGCCGACTTGTCCAAGGCAATTTCAACTACTTGGGGAAAACCCTAATATTTGAATAAAATAGACTCAAAGAAAAAGGTTATATACAATCATCACTAATATAGGGAACAATAATATGTTAAAATATATATAGGGAAATTATATTGTGAAAAAATGTATAGGTTTGAAGAGAAGAAAATGAATACCACTTTAGACTACATATATAGTAAGCAAAGTGTTCCTCACAATAACTTTAACAAAAATAACCATTAGAGATGATCAATTGGAAATTTACAAATCTAACAGACTAGTATTTCCCCTTATATATGTGTAATTACAACACTTTAGAAACATTATAGATACAGAATCATGCCACTTAGAATTATCCCCACATTATATACATATGAATGGAAATGGAGGGCCGCAAAAAATAAATTTAAAAGGAAATCCAAAATTATGCAGATGCAAAAAAAAATATTTAAAATGGCATCCCAATCCATAATAATATAATTAGATGGTAAATGTGATAATATTAGGACCTCTAGTTAGAACCCCAAAATATTTATATTGGATAATATACATTGAAATAAGCATTATATTAATGTAAAACGCTACGCACTAAAAATGGGAAACAAAAATAAAATATATTTAATTTTTTACCGCATAAAACTACACATGACCATTACTGAAAATAATGTTGAGTAAAAACTGATAACGTTTTAAGATTGACTATGATAACTTAGTTTATCTGATAATGTTGCAGTGTAACATAAAATTTTGATATTCATAATTTAGATATTTAACTTAGAAATGTGTACATGTCCCAAGAGGAATTATATGGACCACACATCACTAATATCCTAGGTGAGTCTTTATGTTTCATAAGAAATATAAATTCCAAAAATGAGCCAAGAAGTTGCTATGATAAACTTATAGTAATTAGAATGAAAACATTATGTGATTGTGACTTGGTTTTCACCATGATTTTGGCCATTTTTTAGTTTTGCATCAAAAAAATTCTCCATCAAGAAATTATTTTCTTTAGAATACCATATGTACAAAGAAAAAAAATAGAAGGATTTTTTTGATGATTTCCGAAGCTAAGTCACAATCAAGAGGTTCTGAATAACCCTAGAGGAGGTTACATGGATAGATACAAAAACCCTGAAAAGACTTGACTTTGGTTTAAAGTGATGATTAAGAGAAGTGAAGAAATTGCATTGTAGTTGACATGCCTATTTAGATTTCTACTTGAGTTCTTTTAATAAGTAGAGAATAGTATATGACTACATCAAGGATCTACTTATTTTGAGGATGAGATCATCTTTAAGGGATGTAGATTTATAACATACTGGATTTTGGGTAGTAAAACTATCTTTGAGCTATCACTCATAATCTCTCCTAAATTGAGCTTATTTACAATATTGTCCGTCATTCCAAGTCCTAATGAGATATTCTCATTATCATGGTTTTTGATACATATTAGTCTCCAATATGATTTTCTTTGCTTAAATGTATTTACTTCCATCATTTGAAAAATATTAATGAGGTAGTCCCACAATTGGCTTCATGAATCAATTTGATGTCATTTTGAACCATTAATTCCTATAAATATGATATTAGAGTCACACTCAAAGATTACTCTTGATTTTCACACTAATGGCTTAGAATTGATGGAAAATATTAATAATCATATCAAAAGAAATCAACATTAGAATTAATTGTGAGAGTAATTAAGATGGATATGTCATATTCATAATAGATTTGCTGGTATCTTTAAAATCTAGTCAAGTAGGAATTACATGCATGGTGAAAATATCATAGCATTTGGATTTTCCATTTCAAAGTTATAAAATCTAGAAGGAATTAGTAAATATGATATTGATTATATTTGTTAGCTTAATTTCTTAGTAAATAAGGTAATGCCAACTCTTCACATTACCCCCACAAACGTTCACGCTTCCCCCTCCATGTAACACTGATGATGTTGATTGTTACAAGGCTTCCCTATCTCATCTCTTCCTCCTCCTTCATCATGTAATGCTCAAATTCAATCCCCTTTTCCTCCAATTTCTAGGTCTTCACCCCACAATAAACCTAGAAAATATTCTAAGACATAGCACCCTCAACACCACTCCCCATCAACCTATAAAACTAAGGGTTCCAGATTCCATAAAAGAAGACTGACCTACAGACATTGATTTTCCACCAAGCTCTTCTTTCTCACTATATCTTCCACTCCTCCATGCCTCCTCGAGATGCTAGATGTTCTATATTACTCCTCGGCCTCCATGGAATCCCAAAAGAAAGTAAACAACCATCTACAACACCATGGCGCCTTGCATCCCCTCGACTACAAACCTAAAACCCAAAGACCCCAATGACCAGGATGATGCATACGATAGACTATTTCTTCAAGTCTGAATGCCTCCCCACAAGGCTTGTCCAGCATCAATGAGATAGCTCGCATCCTAATAAAGGAAGGAAACCTTCCCAATTGCTAAGGATCATGTAGAAAACTATCACGACTACACTCATTGTCACACATAGAGGCGACACTCATGGGTCTGTAGAATGGACTCATGGCTAGACCACTTTATGAATATGTTCAAAGTAACTCTACCTTACATTGAATCCAATAACCCAAGAAGAATGAGATGTATTAGACCTACTACCTTGCCAACACCTTACTGGATGACATGTTCCCTCCCTTCGTGCACCACACCCGGCATGAAAAAATATAGATTCTACCACCTACACACTAGTGTGGCTTCCAGTGGCCGTATCCATCACACAACAATTGTGGGCCACCTCCTTCACCTTACAATCTTATGAACTCCTCCATATCATCTATTCTTCTTCACCTCAAAACCTCCCTACATGTTACTTACATCCTTGACTAGAAGGAAGACCTCAATCGTTGAAAGGTCTTTGTGACACATTCTTACCCATTTGAAGGGGTCCCCTCCTTGAGGACCAGATTCCACCAGATCCTTGGATCCATGGACGAGTTTTGAGTCAGAATTAACACTGATTGATCCATCCCTATTGATGAGAAGGGAAAATCTCTAACCTCTATCTAAAAGATATTCCATGATATAATCATAACAATTATAATTACAAAACCTAGTGTTATCAATCAATTATATTGGTTGTTTCTATTACACTTACATACATCACATTTGTAACTATTATTATCAATATATCAATACTAATCCATACAAGCTTATACATGATTGTCTATATTAAGTTATGTAACTCCATATACTAAATGCCCTAAAGTTTTTACGAGATATAAATAGGTGTACTGGAATTGAGTATAAGACCTACTTATAACAATCTAAATTATTATGTCAATCTGTCGTAGTGCATCATACAGGTATATGGGGTGTATAGATACAAGAAAATAATAAGTTCTAGGAAATAAGAGAATATCCTAGATACTAATGCCAGTTCTTTGAAAATATTATATTTATGTACCTCCATATATATTATATATTCCAAAGAAAGAGAATATATATAGATTTTTAGAGAGAGAAAATAACTTACTCTCGATCTAGAATCATATAAACAAGAAATGCATATATTGATGTAAGTATTTAAAAATAAAGGTATGTATTTGTTTATAACTAGTATTTGTAGAGAAAATTCATATTTTAATTGTATATTTTCATAGTAAGAGAATATTGGTAAATGAACTTCTGAAATCCTAGTAACTAAATAGAATGACATAAGGGAGGACAACATTTTGGTATCTAATCTAGAGAAAATTTAACAAAACAATTGAGTATGTTATGTTAGTTTTATATATAGCCTAGCCAGAAAAATCATAGAAATAAGAATATATGAATAGCACTCCTAGATGGAAAATGTTAATCATGAATAAAAAATATTGATTGAATACAAAGTGATTCCAAGACTTATAGTGACAAATATTCTTCTACATTTGTAGATGCCTCCATTTTGATAAAATTCTTGGAGTTGAATACTTGGAACTCACAATTTTGTGTACTTGATCCAAAGGTACAAAAAAAATACATTTGGAAAGTTTATTCCCTCTTGAAATCATACATAGTAGAGGGTTGGTTGTCCTAAATTTGTTTTAGAAAATTTATCCTTCCTCATTGAAAGGCCACCAACAAATTCTTGCAAATAGTAGCACAATGTTTAAATGTTGAAAAAGGGTAGGTTAGTACCCCTAGTTTAGTGGAATTGCACTTCCACACCTCAACATAGAGTTATAGGACATAGAGTCTGTTAGTATACCATGAGTCTTGGTTGGTGTTTTGTTTTTCTCCATAGGAGAGAACACACGGATTGGCCAACAACTAGACATTCACGTCTGTTATCTATTTGAAAAGTTGAATTACTAGTCTTAAATTTTGATTTTGAATCTTATTGAGTTTTATAATCCCATTGTTACCATTTGACAATTGCCTACATTATTTAACTCTTCACATTTTTTCATGAAAATCCTTTGTAATACTTTTACTTTCGTAATATTAATTTTGTACCGATCATTTGACTGACCTATGTTTCCCTTCTCGGGGTCCATGTGTGGTTTTATTCCCTTTTAGAATTCATGGACAGGTGGTACGAAGGAGACTTAGAAGACATGTGCAAGAGTTGTCCTTTGTTGAAGATTCAATGTCTATTCTTAGTTTTGAGATCGTGTATATAAGCTTCAATGACTTTGATGTAAGCATGACTATAAAAAACATATGTATATTCTTTGTGCAAATTTCTAAATATTTGATCATAAGGTTAGGTCTTTGTAGCTGTGTTGTAATTTAATTGTGCATCATTCGTGAGTCAGAGTATATTACATATGCATTTCAGTCCTTGTGTTTGCCTAAAATGGTCCCAACCACATAGTTTGAAGCATCACACATCTATTCAAAAAGTTAACTCCAATATGGAGCCACCCCAATACGAGAAGAAAATCACCTTTCCTTTCAACACATTAAATGTATTCAAACATAAGCCATCAAGATTAAAATTCACATCCGTCTCAAGAAATTTAGAAAGTGGTTTGGCAATTTTGAAAAAAATATATGTATCATATATAAAACCCTACTTGTCCTAAGAAGATCCTAGATGCCTTCACCAAGGTGAGTGGAGGTAGTTTGAAGATTACTTCTACCTTAACTGGGTCATCCTCAATGCCTTTGTTAGATACCTTTTGTCCCAAATTGCTTACATCATTCCCATCATGTGGAACTTCATAGAATTTGGTACCATGTGGATCTCTTCACATCTTTGCAACACCTTATCTAGACTAACTAGATGACCCTCAAAATATTTTTCAGAAACTAAAAATCATCCATATAAATCTCCAAACATCACTCACCCATATCTATGAAAATAGCAAGGATGTACCTGTGGAAGGTCGGGTACGTTTTAAAGATTAAATGGAATTTGGTGATAAGAAAAGGTGCCATAATGGCAAGTCAAGGTGGCCCATACTTGTTCCTATAGTCATATAGAAATCTAGTTATAATTGGAATACTCATCAACAAAACAAAAATAATATTGACCAACAAGCTATCCTCAAATTTGACAATGAATGTTACGAGAAAAATGTATTTGAGATTGGGGTATTATTTCAGAGATAATCTATACAAACACACCACATAGTCACTAATCTAGTAGATACTTATTCATTGGAAGCACTAGTTATCATTATGATTTCCCCCTTCTAGGCAAAATGTGTGTAGGATAAACCCGCTTACTATGAGATATAGCATATATGATACCAAAAGATTGAATTTAGTTACCTCCTTTTTCACCTCTATCCCAATTGGATGGAATTGTCTTTGTGGTTGTGCTTCTCATTTTTCTCCTTTCTCTATGTGAATGTTATATTGATAAAAACTTCATGAAATTCCCTTGATTACTGTAATGGACCACCCAAATGTAGCATGGTGATTCTTGACAACTTTCATTAGCTACTCCTCTTCTAGACTATTTCAGGATGTGAATATTATCATTGGAAGACTTGAGGATGTGGATATTATCATTGAGATATTCCCATTATCAACAAGACATACATGCTTCAAGTGGTGGCAGTAGCTTCAACTCAAGATTTAGGGGACATTCATGGGAGGGCATCAATGATGAGGTGGTGGCCCTAGATCTTCAAATTGATGAGCATAGAACACTAGAAGTGTGTTTATATGTCAAGAACATTCCTCTAAGAGGTTTGATTGAAGCACCTGCTTTGTCATGTTCTTGAGGTATGCATCAAGTGGTAAACTAGGATACGAATGTTGATTGGTTGCCACCACTACTTCTGTAATATATGGAAGGAGAAATTTATTTGTCTCTTTCGGATGCCCTAAGGATTTACTAAGGGACATTGTACAAACTTTTTCCATGACTTCCACCTATATATAACCTCTGTTAAACTAGTGCATTAGGTTATTCACATCCAAGAAAGGCTTCCCTAGAAGCAATGAGATGCCATTGTCCATGTGTAGCATGGCAAAACATTCTGTTGCACTCTCAAACTTTGATGTTTGTTTTAGGAGTTTGAACTCCATTCTATTGTCTTCAATACCTAGAGTGAGCCATCCTCTCCTCATCTCTAATATAACATCTATAGTGGCCTGAAATGTCCTATGCAAAAGAAGTTAGGACCCATAGTTCTCTTGCATTTCCATTACTAAAAAGTTAGCTAGAAACATAAATACGTCCACATTTATAAGGACATCCTTACAAATGTAATATGGCTTGAAAAAAGATATACTAGAAAAGTGGATTTGCAATTACTCTTCATGGGATCATTTAGTCTCATCTTTCTTGAAGGTCTATAGTGGAATTAGATTAATTTTGGCTCCTAAGTCACATAAAGCATCTTCAAAGTGAAATATGTTGATAGACCATGGTATATTAAAATGCCATGGATCTTGATGTACCTGGGGTAATTTTCATTGAATTACATGCTAACTTCTTCACAACACAATTACATTTGAGTCTTCTAACAACCTTCTCTTGTTGATGATATCTTTAAGAAACTTTTTATAAGTGGGAATATTCTCAATAACATCAACCAAGGGGAGGTTGACATGAAACTTATGGATATATCAAGAAACTTCTTGAATGTTGATCTAATGTGCTCTTCTTTAGGCTATCTGGAAACAGAGCTAGCACTACAATCTAATGTTGGTGAGATGGTTTGTATTTGGACTTGTAGATTTTCCTTCCCCTAAGTCTACATCAGGGATGACCTCTTCTTATACCAGTGGACATGGCTCTTACACTGCACAACTTCCTCTTCACTAACTGGATTAATAATAGTGTAGATAGAGTTATACATATATTGGTCCAGACTTATGGGCCTGACAGGACTGGCTATTCATTTTGTTCCAGTAGTACACCAACTTGACTTTTGGTTCGGTCCCAGGTCCACACTTTTTCCTATATCCTTTCCTCGGTCTGGTCTGGACCAAAACCAACAGAAACCAATCTGGAACGGTTGAATTGAAGAATATAAAAAAAATTATATATACATATATTGAATAAAATATTTATGAAGGGTTGTGGGGATGTGAACTATGTACTACTGATTCTAAAACTTACCAATAAGTACATCAATGTTGTGGTCTACACAATGATGTGTCATTATATCAATAAATTAAATATCATTGACCGTTGCATTTATAAAAGTATCGAGTAGCCACTAAACAAATTTGAATATTGTAATATATTTTTGCAATGAAAACTTGAAAAGACATTGAAGTTTAAATTGATTTGCAAATAAATTAGTTTATTAAGTATTCTAGAAACACATTCTTTACATATGAACTATTATATAATTTAACTTTATAATAATTGTAAGTGTTAATATTTTTATACTATAAATTTATGATAGTTTGTCTCCAATATGTTATTATGTGCAAGTATTATACTAGTAATGTTCCCAATTTGACATATCACATCAAATTGTAAAAATTTAGTTTTGTAATTATTTTATCAAACTCAAATGACTTATCAAACTATTTGTAATTATTGTATATATTGTAATAAATAGTATGTGAATACCGATCTTTCTATCTAGTCTCGGACCGATCCGGTCGTTGATTTCTTTGATCTGATACAAGACCAGACTATTCTATTTGGTTGGTTCTTGATCCATGAATTCTTTATTAATTGGGTCTTGGTCTGGCCCGGTCTAGCCCAAGTTTGGAACAAGTATAGTCTTAGTTGTAGGGAAATCATGGAGTTGTCTTGTATCCTATCTTGTTGCCTTTTATTTTTCTATCATTTTTGCACTTTGAAGTGTGACTAGCTTAGCTTGTTGATCATATTGTATAATCTCTATATTATATAGGAATCCCTAATTTGTCTGCTTCTTCAAGTTTTCTATATCTGACACTGACTGTGAGATATGTGTCTCCAAACTACTAATCTGATATCCTTGGTTTTGGTGCTGGCTATGAGATTGATCAAATCTTCACTCATTCTTAATCATGTACTTCATAAATAAGTCTTCTAGTCTATCTAAATGTCTTGGATCTCTCTCCTACAAATTTCATTGAGTTGGTTGTTGTAACGATTCTTGAACATGATATGGGACCTGCTGGAAATTATTAGGATCTCTCCTTGATAACTTTGTTTTATGGGACATGGATATTGATCATTCCTTCTATTTTTGGGTTGTGTCATGTACATGCACTCTTTCTCTTGACCCAAGATGGGTTATCTATTGCCTCCAATTTTTTTTGTGAATTGGTCCATTTGTGACGTGAGATCCTTCAAGTCTTATGCCTCAAAAGCACTCTTTATTTTCCGTGTCTTCTCATTCTCGTTGCACGAAGACTAATTCTTAGCCAGGTTCTTTAGAATATATTGGTACTTCTTGGGTGTAAAATTTAGGAAATCCCAGCACTAGTGCTATAAAGTGTAGTCCTCTCCCTTTCTATACACCATAGTAGAAAACATTACCTTGGTCAAAGAGTTCTATGATGTGGTGAGGGACCCTCCTGAGCATATCCTAGTAATTCCTACATGCCTCTAAATCAGATTGATCATGTTATTTCTTTAAATTATGTATCCTCCCCACCAACTCAGTGGTCTTCTTTGGTGGGAAATATATCTTAAAGAATGTGTATATAATATATATGCCATGTCTCAATGAAATTTGGTCTTAACATTTTTTGGCCATGTCTGGTAGTGAAAATGGGAACAACTTGAGATAAATAATTATCCCTGGTACTATGTTGATATTAAGTGTCTCACATCTCTATATGAAGTTGTTGATATGATGCATCGAGTCTTTGTGTGCAAGATTTTGATTTTACTAGATCCACAAGCTTGGAACAATTTGGTAATTTACCTCATTCGGTCACGGAACCATTCTTACCATAATCCAAATCCCACTGTCCAAATGGGCAGTGTTAAAGGGATTAAAGTGCCCATCCCTGAGTAGACCGAAGATCACACATACATAGTATGCAAAAAGGAAATAACATGTTGCTTTACTGTCAAATGAACCAAAGGTTTTATTACATAGATCCTGTAGGCAACTTTAGAAGGAAATAAATAAGATAAGCAAATCTAAAATATCAACTACATCCCTTTTACATTAGCTCTCATGTAAAGTCTAGATTGATGTAGAAGTTTTTATTTCCTACAGATAAAAAGAAATAGATAGCATATTTTGCAGGTGCATAACTTCAGTTCTTTACATGGCCTAAAATAAAGAAAGTCATGACATAATCAATGCAATTGCATGGTACACTAAAAAAAATAAGTAAAATAGTTGTTTATCAAATTAGTATCTTGGGAGGACTTATATTCAAATATTCAACAAGTGATATCAAAGCTATATTTGTTAGACATGATTTTATTATGAGTTTCCCATTATGCTGATATCGAGAAATATGCTTATATTTATGTGGTTCCATCGCCCCAATGGGATGGGGGGAGGTCACCAGGCTTTATCACTCCATATAAGAGATGATATCAACAATATGTACAAGTTCCACCATCTGATGAGGAGGTCACTTGTACTTAATATAAACAATCATTATTATTGGAAGTCATAATGGGCAATGTAATTTATGTTTCAGATGTGTTGCAAACTATAACATAGAAATTTAGAAGACTAATCAGTAAGTAATGAGGTAGCTCAAACAAATACATAGACAAGTATACATCTCAAGAGTTACATAAAAGATCATCAATGCTACTAGTGTATTCAAGGAGGTATAATAGTGTACCTTTTTGGTTGATTTTTAGAGTATAAGATTCTAATAAAAACATGTCAACCCCTTGAGTCAAATCCTAAATCAACAAGATTTGGATCAAGGATCAAGATTATGATGTTTTAAAGATCATGTTTCAATATTCAATATTAGGGTTATTCATTCCTATTAAACCTCAGGGTTATATCATTCACATATGATCAACAAAATTTTGAGATGTCCAACATTTATCCAAGTGTCAAGTATATTTCGAGTATGAATGACCTACCTAGGTATTTTAGGAACCTATATGCTAAACTTAATTATTACCATCAATATTCAAGTCATTATCATATATCTAGACCATTATCATAATGGATTAGCATCATTTGTGTTCAAGATCAGATCAAGGTTTAATTGATGTAATAAGGAATGCCAGGGATCAAATATTAGGTCAGATGATCAAGTATTAATAAGAAAAGATCTCATATATGCATCTGAATAGATGATTTACAACATATGGGATATAGGGATGTGAGTTATGCCTTGTAAACATTTTTATTCGATTATGATAATTTTTTTGATGAAAATGGTCTGTAATTTTGATATTTCTGGAGCTACTATGAATTTTCTATGATTTACTTAAGATCTGTTCATTTTTATTGATTATTTGTCAGAGAGAATTGGAAATATCTTAAAGTCAAAAAAATAGGTCATTGATCTCATGTCGTATGGTTGTGCTCTTCCTCGCCACTTAATTCTCTATGTGCAAATAGGGAGGATCCACAATAGAGTTGGTCTCTGGCACTAGGGGGTTTGAGAGAGTGAGGTACCATTGTCAACAGTAAGGTGGCCACCTAGGGTCGTCGTGACCTCGCAATGTAGAATATGGCTGAGATTTGGAGGATGGGCGTGTGGTTGCAAAATGCCCAAAGGGGTTGTGCGGAGGTAACGCCATTGCTATAAAGTGAAAAGGAGAGGAATTGGGGGTTGTAGAGATTGAGATAGCACATGAGAATGATGTTTCAAGCAAGGTATGGTGGCGAAGATCATTGGGGAGTGTTTTATAGGGTTAAGGGGTAGGTTCTAGATAGGGTCTGGGGTCTAACCATGGTTGCCAGAGTGAGAGAGGTGAGTGAGCATCTTGTTGTGGTGGCGTAACGGTGCATTAAAGTAGTCAAAGTAGGACTAGATGGGTGTGGAATCATGAGAGGTTGAGTGAGCATCTTGTTGTGGTGGCGTAACGGTGCATTAAAGTATTCGAATAGAATTTCAAAATATGGTCAGAGTTGGTTGATTGCTCATTTTGGTTTCCTTGTCTCCTCCCCGCAATCAGTGGGAGGTATAAGATGAAAATGTGGCCTTTTGATTAGGTTTTCATCGGCACGGGAATAGATCCAAGGGCCAGGGTTCTCCCCCTTATCCTTTCATGGATCGCTGACTTGGAAATGGTCAATTAAAAGGGGAAAATAAAGGGATATTTAGCATATAACTTCAAGAAATCATAGAAAATATAGGAATGTCAAATTGATATGAAATTTGGATCATAGGTTCACAATAATGTATAAAATATATAGAAATGGTTTGAGAACCAAAAGTTGAAGTTAAATGACTAAATGTACTACATTGGATAAAGTGATCAATTAACCTAAGTTGTAGTGTCACAAGGTGTATAAAATTCATATTAATCATTATATTTCAAATTTAAGTGTCAATACTGATCAGGTAGTCAAGAAATAATGAACTGAAGTCATGAGTTAACATAATGAGGGAAAAATAGGAATTGAACAACAATACAGGAAAACTCACTTTATCACATCCTACCCTCCTTATTAGGAATTGTATCCCCAAAATTCAAAATTCCTTGAAGAGGTAAGGAAATCTTTCCCTCATATCTAGCTTCAACTCCCCGGTAGCATCATCACTATCATGGTGCTTCCATAGCACTTTGACCATATCAATTGTCTTATTCCTGAGCTCCTTGGTATGAGTATTGAGTACTTGACTAGAACTTCCTAGTATGCAAGGGTGTCCTTCAATTCAATTGATTCCTAATTGAGGACATGGCTAGGATCCTTGACATACCGCTTCAAATTTGATACATGGAATATGTTATGCTTCATGTTGTATTGCATAGGTAGGGCCAACATGTATGCACATTCCCTAATACAGTCCAAAAATTCAAATGGACCCACATATCTAGCGCTAGGCTTTCCTTTGTTCTTTGCAATAGCTCAAATCAGTTGAATCTTCAGAAAAAACATGGTCACCTACCAAAAATTAAATGTCAGTCCTCTATGCATCATCATAAGACTTCTGACAGTCATGTGCCCTTTTTAGCCTTTGTTTGATTAGGTTGACATTATCATAATAAAGTTGTAGCTCCTTATACTTTATAATCCATCTTTCACCTACTTCATCCCAGTAAAGAATAGATCTACACGACCTTCTTCCATATAAGGCTTCATACGAAGGCATGCCTATATTGGACTGGTAGTTGTTGTTGTAGAAGAACTCAATAAGAGGAAGATAGTGGTCCCATGAACCACCCCAATCAATGGCACATGATCTCAACAAGTCTTTTAAAACCTAAATTGTCCTTTCATACTATCCATCCATTTATGGATGATCTGCAGTACTAAATTTTAGTTGAGTCCCCAGTCCTTCCTACACTTGTCGCCATAAGTGAGAAGTGAATTTGCATCATGATCTGACACAATGGATACAAGAATCCCATGCAATCTGACTATCTCACGAATGTATATCTCCACTAACTGTGGGACTTTGGTTGTTCTCTTCATAGGAATAAAATTGTGAGAACCCATTACAATAAACAAGATTACTCAAAAGATAAAGCACAATCGATCAGTAATTAATCACATAACCAAAAATATGGGTAAATTAAAACCGATTTCAACATCAGCATCCGCTCAAAAACATTTGCATAAGAGCCCAACATCTTTCTTATATCCATACTATGCCAAGAATTTGATACAAATTGTTGTATCGCCTTAGCCACAACATATATACACATGAGAACAATATTTTTATATGCCACACAACAAACATTAACATGCTAACAAAATTTAAATTCGTTTGAAACACCATACACAAACTTTTCTAGCCCAGACTTGAGAGTACAGGGACGACTCTAGGATACACTAGACATCTAATCAACTTTCTCAAAGATTCATTACTATATCTCCTCTTTGATTCCACATGTTTGTTTTTGTCACTTCTGATTACCTAAAAAAATGTGGCGAACCACAAGGGTGAGACCCATGTCCCAACAAGAGATATAACCTCCAACAACATTTATTGATTACAACATTTTTAAGTAATTACACAATTAAGCAGTTTAATCAGATATAACAAATAAGATCAGCAGTACTGATGATTAACAAAATACATAAAGGAGCAGATAATAACTATCATCATTAGCCAAACTATCATCCTTTATCTTGTTGACAATATAAGCAATTCAGTAGCATATGCATATCTAGCATCATAAGAAAGTCCAGTAACATAGCATCTCTATCATTATGAATAAGTCTGGCCACATAAGCATAGCTAACAACATGAGCATGTCTAATTGGTTGAACATATCAACATCATAAGAAGATCTAACGACATAAGCACAACTATCTAGATAAGCATGATTAGTAGTATATGCATCTCTAGTTACAAAGGCATGGCTAGCATTCTAAACATAACTAACAACATGATATAGCTAGCATCATGATTATAATCAGTAGTAGCATTATAGTTATCAACATAATCATGGCTATTGTATGTACACATCTACAATCTTAAGCATATCCACAACCTAAGTATATCTACTATCTCTTAATTTCTCTAAGCACAATCTTTATGTAAAGATAACAAACAAGGGTTATCATCAAATGTTAAACTTCGTGTATAACCCTAAACAAATATGCTAGATGGATGTATTACATCTTTTATTACGCCCTGGGGAATTTGAATCGTACCATTCAAAGTACAACTGACCCCTGTGAAGGGATATTCGGTTTCGTACAAGATCTAGGAGTGTTGGTATCCTGTGATCTCTTCCCCTCAGTCAGTACAAGTAAAAAGGTAGTGACATATCATTCAAAGTTTCCACCACAACGACATATAGTCAAGCTGCTAACCACTAGTCCTCCCTTGGTACAGATCATGGCATTAGAAACCAGGGTATTCAAACCCAATCACTGAGGTACAACCATAGTTGTCCTCTAATCACATCATGTTATAATCACTAAGACACGACCGCAGTCGTTCTCAATCACATCAGATGTACAAGGCATGACCATAGCCAACCTCCACTATCTGCATTGTGGATGACAAGGATATATCCTCAACCTACCACCCCCATATACTCAATAGTATGCATTCTGAGTTTCCCATAAGAATACTCATTTCACCATCCAACAAGTTTTGACACTGAAGATGGCTCTACAGCACAGTGCACTACATGATTAGAGTTGCACTTGATTAGTTATGCCAATTGGGTGAATTAAGTCTGCATCAAACAAGTGGACATACAAACCCTAATTTACTTCTAGAAAGCATATAAATATCAAAACTTGAAAATATATAAAATGTATGCAACATAATTTCTCATTTCATCATCACATGGTACTATTCACTTGCCATTCATGAGACTAAACAAGTCATCATATTATCACAAGATATAAATCCTTTTCACAATATCACTAGGTATCAACCCTTATCAACACAAGAGTATTACACCTCATTCAGGGCTCAACCATGCCCAAAGGTCATTAAGACCATCATACTATTCCCTAGAAGATAATAATTATCTTTCCATGCCTTATAACAAGGCTCAACACCATCACTTACATATAATACACCATATCAGCACAATATTGCATTAATGAGCTAGGAGATATTATTAAACAATCATAGCAGGGTTATATTAACATTAAGAACATTCCTTTATTACATCAACATGCAAGGAATTTAGATATAATTGACACTCATCATATTCATAATGCACATGTCTAGCATAAGAAACTATCAACCATGTGGCTATTATAACCACCAATTAACACATTAAGGTTATGATCATGTTAAGGAGGTTATTCCACCATCATTCCATCATATAAGAATGTTAAACATGAATACTCATCTTTATCTATTTGCATTGAAGTTCGGTTCAACATGATAAATTATATCAATGTTACTAATCAACACTTATACCCAAACCCTAACTCACAGCATCCCCATTGGATCATGGATGCATAAGCTGAAGCATCGCCATCTCATTCCATACAATTCTCAAGTATGAACCCACACATAAATCAAGGTCTAACCAGTAGGTTATAGCTGTAAGGACCCTGACCTCCGTTTAGGGCTTATCCTGTTTGCTTTGCTTAACCCTGGTGCTTAGTTGCTTGGTAATCACCTTTAGTGGTGATTAGGGTTTGTTTGTGCTTTGTTGAGAGCTGAAGGTGCTACTTGCAATTAACCCAAACCTAGGTTTGTTGAGCAAGTTTGTCACCTTGAGAGGTCTTCCTCTCTCTCCTTACTTCCTCTAGTGTTGAGAGGAAGGGTTGGGCTCATTGCTTGAGTTGCTTTGAGATTGTATGAGCTTGTTGGGCCTTGAGATGCCTTGCTTGAACCTTACCCTTGCCTTGTTGACCTTGTGTCGGGTAGGAGTTCTTTGTATCCGCCATAGGTGTGTCACCCAGGGAGTGATGTCAGGCATGGAGATGAGATGTATCGGCCATGGACCTCCCTTTGACCCTTTAACCTCATTTGTGTCACCACTAGTGGACACTTGGTGCTTGATGCTTGCATGTGGAAATGGTCTAGGACATGTGTTTAAGGCAAGTTAGAGTGGTGGCATTGCCATTGGACAAGTGTCCCTAGGTGGGCGACACCTTGCCTTGTCTTACCTTGGTTTCTCCTCCATCCTCTCATATATATGTACCTTCTTTCTCTTGCTAAGGATCCCTTTAGTTCCTTAGTTCCCCTCTTCCTTTGGTTGCACGACACATGTTCCTTTGCAAGCTTGGTGGCCGATCCTTATCTTGGAGTCTTCTTCTTCTTCCTATTGAGGTGGTGCTTGGTGCTAGGAGCTTGGAGCTTGCTTAAGGCGGGTTACATAACTCCTAACCCTAATCATATTACCTTCTTCCATGTTCTTGTATGTTTTCTTATTATCATAATCGACCATGTATGTTGCTAGATGTGTTTCTTGCTTAGTTTCACGTAGTTGACCGAACCATGTTTTAGGGTTTCCTTGTTAAGAAACACTACTTTCCCTCCTTGGTCTAGAGAAGTGAGCTTAAGCTTTAGTAATATGAGAAATACCCCTCTCTCATTTAAGTTGAGAGGTGAGATTGTGTTCTAGTTGCTTGACCAATACCCTCCTCTCACCATGGATTCGAAAGGTGAGCTTTTTGGTAGATGTAGACATATGTTGAGGTTGATCCTTGTTGTTTCCCGAGTTCTGATAGAGATTGTGCAAGACCCCTCTCTCTTAGTTGTTGAGAGGTGAGACGATCTTCTTGATCAGTCTAGGGTTTGGTACCCGTGTGCTTGAGGTTGTTGATGATCTTATTGGGTTGCATCTTGCACGATATGGCTTGGGGATGGTGTTGCCCGATACCCTCTCTTGATCTAGAGTTTGGGTTGATGTGATGAGGTTGTGTTGGGCATTATACCTTGGTCCTTGCCTTGTGTGTTGGCCGATAGGATGAGGCTAGACGATAGGCTTTCCTTTGTTGTCCGTTTGAGTGGTACCCTCGGTCGTTGTGCCTAGATGTGTTTGGTTGTTGGGTGATACCTTTGTGTGATGGGCGTTATGTTTTGTTGAGTGCCCTGCTCGATACACCTAGCTTGGGTAGTGGCTTGGTGCCCGATATACCTTGAACGTTATGGAGCTGTGGGCTAGATTTGTGTTGGGCGTCATGGTTTGGTGGTGATGCCCGATATGGTGATAGATGGTAACCCTAACCCTGGTTGCAAGACACATAGGTGCATGATACCCATGGATGCCCGATATCCATGGATGCATGTTACACATAGTTGCATGACATGCCTTGAGGTGGTAGCCCGACACCCTTGCTGTGATGGGACGATATGCTATTTGGGAGGAAAGTTACCCTGCCTGATACCATCTCTAGTGGGGGCACCCTGCCCGTCACACTTCTTGTGAGCGCAGTGGGCTCTTCTAGTGAGGGTCCTCCTTCCACCTGAAAGCCCATGTGATATTTCTTTATTGTGTGATCACATTCTTGTTGTTAAGAGTTATGGTTATGGTTTGGGAACCTTTGACATATCTTAACTCTAATACCATGATATTACATGTATTTATGATTATCTTGAAATCATATATACATACTGATAAGTTTGGAAGTATATGAGTTGATTCACATGATGATGTGACCCATGTCTATGGTTACAGGTTGAGGCATGAATGATAAAGCATGCAGTCATCAATGTTGCCCGATATTGACAATATAATCATTCTGTTGATCTATGAGGGTTTCAATTATCTCTATGATTGTGTATACTAACCATGTAGGTGTTTCATGCAGATGCATAGCTAGGTAAAGGGGTATGAGGTATATATGTTTGAATAACACTGCTTTGATGGTTACTCTTGATGATGAAATAACATGCATCACTAGTATTATGTGTTTTGGTCTGAGGACCTGGGTTTAGCTAAGTGCCTAGTTGAGGTATTATCCTCTGATGATGAGATTTGGGATTGTTATCTCCAGTGACGAGAATGCCTTAAGAGGCAGTGGTTTGTTTTGATGAGGGATTGAGATCCTGGGATATTGTGATGGTGGTGATAACAAGGTAACTTAATGTTATGAATGTGTTACAACCTGGTTGGCTCAACAATTCACTTAAAATATACTAATTAATTATAGTGAAATATTTCATGTAATTTTCCCTGGCGATAGATCCATCATCATCAGTAGCTAGTGATGGTGAAACAGGTTCTCCTGCGGGTTAATCGAGAGCGCATATTATTGAATATGAGAGGTTTCTCCTATCCTAAAATAGAGAGGATTTGAGTGCAGCTATAGTTGCAGACTCGGGATAGATAGAGAATGGTGAACAGGCCCATGGCTCAGTGTGATAGAGCATGAATGTGTTCATGGCTCAGGGAGCACGGTGAACTGGCCCATGGCTCAGATATACTAGTGTCGAGACCTGTACCAAGGCGGGCTAGAGAAAGGGTATCCTGCGGGAGCTGACCCTGTGGTTGAGGCCACTTAAGCATGAGACTGTGGTCCTGCTTTGGTTCTCATGCACTGACCACAAGGTGGGAGGTCGTGTATTCTGGCTCTTCCATTGACCTTGTATGGCACCAGCTCCAGGTTTCGCAGTCGTCGGTTGGATTTGAGCGGTACGACTCACTTCCTCAAGGTATAATAATAATATGTAATCCAGCCGAATAGTATTTATTGCTTAAGGCAAAACATGGAACATTGATTGAGGCCTTTCTTTTGTAGTTGATCTTGTTATATGTTGCAGTTACTTATACATTCCTTATATTATGTGGTAAGATCTTATAAATCTTATCTTGCCAATCATGTTCCATAAAGAAATACTTGGTTATATGCCTTCCATACATCTTGGTAAGCTTGATGGGATGGATAGCTTTGTTTAGTATGCTGCTCTTATTCTACGCATTATCAATTATCTGTTGTTATTGCTTAAATCTTTTTGAGGTTTTATGGTTTCAGCGGGGAGTTATGTTTCTCTCTGGGACTATGTGTCTCACCTTGTTGGTTTACAACCTTATTAGGTGTTCGCGCTAGACGTGGTGGTGGTTGCGGGGTTGCGGCCGAGCAGCAAGGCTAGTAGTAGAAGGCAAGAGATGGATATGCACCTATTTTGGTTGTTTTGTAGTAGAGTCTTAGAGTCATCCCTGTACTCTCAGGTCCTTAGAGGTGTTTTGACGTTGTTTTACGATGAAGCTTTGTATATCCCGTCGTTGACTGGATGTGGCCCGTTATGTAAATAAACAGGTGATGAACTCATGTGACGACAAGACATCTGTCATGTTAAGCTATGGACACATATTAAGACTTATAAATGTTTACATAACCTATTTTCTTGCAGGATGAGGATTTGAATGTAATAGTTTCTTATTTTATCTGTTTGTCGAAATCAGTTTTAATTAATCTGTGTTTTTGGTAATAAGTGGTTTATGGTGTTTTCCGCACGTTTTCGTGTGGCACCTCGTTGTCTGTGTGATAGTGGGATGTGTCGCCACAAGTTTTTGGTATCAGAGCTCTAGGATTCGCTGAGTCTACAGGGATTTAGGACTAGGTTGTGTCTATTCTTGTGGGTCCTCCAGATTTTCTTACGATTATCTTCTGCCCTCAGCAGAAGAAAAAGACAAGATGTCTGGAAATCATGAAGAACATGTTGCCGAGAGTAGTGATGCTACATCAGTTGATGGAGCTGAAGGGCAGGCACATGGAGATCGGGTGCCTGAGGTTCCCCAACTTGACCCAGCCATTCTCTAAAACCCTACCTACCAACAGCTTATGGGGCAGATGATGGCTACGATGAATCTCATGGTAGAGAGATTGCCAGTGCCTCCGCCGAGAGCACAGGCTCCCCATGGTGAAACATCGGGTATTCGGAAGACCTTTGAGCAGCTTCGCCGAGTCGGAGCTTCAGACTATGCTGGGATGGCTGATCCAGCAGATGCAGATCTGTAGCTGACAGGTCTTGAAAAGGCCTTCCAGATCATTGGCGTCCCCAAAGCAGACAAAGTCAAGCACGTTGTCTACCTTCTGAAGGGTAGTGTTGGTCACTGGTGGACCATCGAGGAAGAGAAGCGACCCGGTGAGGTGATCGGTTGGGAGGTTTTCCGGCGTGAGTTTGTCAACAGATACTTTCCGAAGACATATCTGGATGAGAAGATCATCCAGTTTGAGCACTTGCGTCAAGGAGCGATGAATATCACCAAGTATGAAGCCAAGTTCATGGACCTGTTGAGGTTTTTTCCTCACATGGTAGTGATGGATGATGAGCGAATCAGATGTTTTGAGAAAGGCATGAGTGCTGAGCTGACAACACCTGCTTCTGTGTTGGAGAACCGAGAGCGGTTTGTTACGTTTGTGGAATATGTCCGGAGGATCGAATGGTCAGTCAGGGAGAAAAGAGAATCCATGTCTAAGAAGAGGCATGCTCAGTTCCAAGGACAGAGGTTTGGTGGCTTCAAGAAGCTGAGGTTTTCATCACCTTCTGGGGCAAGAGGTTCTAGTGCACTATCACAATGGTCTCTGAGTAAGGGAAGAGGATATGTTCCTTCACCATCAAAAGCACATAGTACAACTTCAGTGGCAGTGACAGGTCCATCTAGGCCATAGTTTAAGGATAGGGCATGCTATATCTGCAGACAGACAGGGCATTTCAATTCGAATTTCCCAAGTAAAGATGTTGAAGTGACATAGTAGCTGAGGCAGAATCAACAAGGGTCAGACCGACAGCAACCCAGTAGTAGTAGAGGGCGAGTACGCGGTCAAGTGTCACAAGTAGGATCATATGCTCAAGGAAGCAGAGGTCATGGACAGCAAGCAACGACTCGATTCTATGCTATGAGTCAGCCGGAGGTGATAGTCAACCCACGAGTGGTGGCAGGTCAGATGGAGTTATCTCATTCTGATTTGTCTTCTTCTTACTTTATATCTGTTTTGGTTGACTCGGGTGCTACACACTCTTTTATCGCACGTCCTATGCTTGATAAATGTCTGTTACCTGTTAGCTGTAAGAAAGATAGCTTGTTGCTAGAAACCCCTCTTGATGGTTCCTCGATGCTTCGAGAGGAGTGTCCATCTTGTGTCTTATCTTTTTCGAGACACATGATACAAGTGGATCTCATACCACTTGATATGCATGGATTCGATGTGATCCTTGGGATGGATACCTTAGAGAAGTATAAGGTTGTGTTGGACTGTGGTTCCAAGCAAGTTGTGTTTGAGGTTTGTGGAGAGAAGTAGATCTTCTAAGGAGATAGGAAGATTCTTCTGATGTGTCTAGTGTCATCTATGGTGGTAGAAAAGTTGTTACGGCAAGGATGTAAGGCGTTCTTAGCTCACATTGTGGATACCAAGGTAAAGGGTCCTAGACTTGAGGAGGTGACGGTTGTCCGAGAGTTTGTGGATGTGTTTCTTGATGAGTTCCCTGGTGTTCCTCCACCCCGAGAGATTGATTTTGAGATCAATCTGGTTCCAAGAACACAACCAGTTGCACAAACACCGTATAGGATGGCTCCAGTAGAGATGGCATAACTAAAGAAGCAGTTATAAGATTTTTTGGAGAAAGGTTTCATCCGACTGAGTACGTCGCCTTGGGGTGCTCCAGTGTTGTTCGTTAAGAAAAAAGATAGATCGATGCGGCTATGCATAGATTATCGGTAGTTGAACAAAGTCACGATCAAGAACAAGTACCTGTTACCGAGGATAGACGATATGTTCAATCCGTTGTGTGGTGCTACAGTGTTTTCACAGATCGATCTATGGTATGGATATCATCAGTTGAGGATTAAGGTGGATGACATACCAAAGTCAGATTTTAGGATGAGTCAGGACACTCAGGAGCATGAACAGCATCTTCGACAAGCGTTGACTCTCCTTTGCCAACACCAGTTGTATGCCAAGTTTGGTAAGTGTGAGTTATGTTTGAAAGAAGTAACTTTCTTGGGTCATGAGATATCTACAGAAGGAGTTAAAGTGGATCCGAATAAGGTGGAGTCTGTTGTAGAATGGGACAGCCGAAGACGCCGACAGAAGTTCATAGTTTCCTGGGATTAGCAGGATACTATCGGAGGTTTATCAAGGACTTCAGTATGATCGCGTTGCCGATGAAAAAGTTGACTAGAAAGGATGTACCTTTTGTCTGGAATGATCGTTGCCAGCAAGCTTTCCAAAGTTTGAAGGAGAAGTTGACTAGTGCTCCAGTGTTAGTCCTGCCAGAGCATGGGAAAGGCTATGTCATTTTCTATGATGCTTCCAAGAAGGGCTTAGGATGTGTGCTGATGCAGAAAGACCATGTGGTTTCTTTTGCTTCTCGAAAGCTTAAGAAACACGAGGAGAACTATCTGACTTATGACTTGGAGTTGGCAGTAGTGGTTCATGCGTTAAAGATTTGTAGACACTACCTTTACGGGGAAGTGTGTCATATCTTTATAGATCATAAGAATCTAAAGTATATCTTCTCGCAAAATGAGCCAAACATATGACAGCACCGTTGGATGGAGCTAATCAATGATTATGACTTCACCATCGAGTATCACCCTGGTAAGGCGAATGTGGTAGCTGATGCGCTTATCCGAAAGTCTTCTTCTCTTCCTACAAAGAAGGCACAGTTGAGTTCCTTGGTATGCCATTGATGGGATATGTTTGTCTCCTTACGGTAGATGAATGTGCAGATGGAAGTTTCCTTGTTAGCAGGACTTTTGGCACAAATGCAAGTCAATCTGATGCTGAGACAACAGATCAAAGATGCACAACAAACAAATGATACAGTGCAGTTGATCAAGTTAGAGTTCGCCAGCAAAAAGCGTGATGGGTTTCATGAGTCCGAAGATGGACTAGTTTGTTATCATGTCAGAATGGTGGTTCTTGATGCTGATGATCTGAGGAAGCTAATGCTCAAGGAAGCACACACATAAATGTATGCTATACATCCAGGAGTCACCAAGATGTATCACAATCTAAAAGACATGTATTGGTGGCCTGGCTTAAAGAAAGATGTAGCTGAGTTTGTGGCTAGGTGTGCGGTTTGCCAGCAAGTCAAGGCAGAGCATCAGAAGCCGACAGGTACGTTGCAACCTATGCCAATACTGTAGTGGAAATGGGGTCATATAACCATGGATTTCGTAGTTGGTCTGCCCAGGACAATTAAGAATCATGATTCCATTTGGGTGATAGTGGACAGATTGACAAAGTCTGCCCATTTCATACCTGTGAAGACAACGTATATAGACGAGAAGCTCGCTCAAGTATATGTGGACGAGATAGTTCATTTGCATGGCGTACCAGCAACGATAGTTTCTGATAGAGGTCCTCAGTTCATGAGTCATTTCTGGGAATAGTTGCATAAAGCGTTGGGAACGCAGTTGAGGTTCAGCACCGCTTTCCACCCCCAGACAGATGGACAGTCTGAAAGGACTATTCAGACTTTGGAGGATCTTCCTCGGGCTTGTGTTTTGTAGTTCCTAGGCAGTTGGGATGTACATCTCAGTTTGATAGAGTTTGCCTACAATAATAGTTACCAGTGTAGCATTGACATGGCTCCTTATGAAGCTTTATATGGCAGGAAATGCAGATCTCCTTTATGTTGGTATGAGTCTGGTGAATATCAGCTTTTGGGTCCTGAGTTAGTATAGCATACAACTGAAAAGATCAAAGTGATACTGTAATAGTTGAAAGCAGCACAAGACAAATAGAAGTCTTATGCAGATAATCGTCGACGACCTTTAGAGTTCCAAGTGGGAGACAAAGTGTACCTCAAGGTCTCACCTTGGAAAGGCATGCTAAGGTTTGGCGAGAAGGGTAAGTTAGCACCCAGGTATATGGGGCCATACCCAGTAATAGAATGTGTTGGCAAGGTAGCTTACAAGTTAGAGCTACCACCAGAGTTGCACATGTTACATCCAGTGTTCCACGTCAGCATGTTGAAGAAAAGTCATCTGGATACAGGGATAGTGATACAGCCAGTCGAGGTTGAGATTGATGAAGATGTGACCTACGAGGAAGGTCCTGTGATGGTCCTTGATAGAAGAGTAAAGAAGCTGAAAAGGAAGGACCTGGTTCTAGTAAAGATTCATTGGCATCATCATGGCATTGAGGAAGCCATGTGGGAGCTTGAGGACGAGATGAGGAGGAAATATCCCACACTTTTCTCTTCGGATTCCGGGGACCAAATCCCTTTGTAGAGGGTTATAGCTTGTAAGGACCCTAACCTCCATTTAGGTCTTATCCTGTTTGCTTTGCTTAACCCTGGTGCTTAGTTGCTTGTTAATCACATTTAGTGGTGATTAGGGTTTGTTTGTGCTTTGTTGAGAGCTGAAGGTGCTACTTGCAATGAACCCAAGCCTAGGGTTGTTGAGCAAGTTTGTCACCTTGATAGGTGTTCCTCTCTCTCCTTGCTTCCTCTAGTGTTGAGAGGAAGGGTTGGGCTCGTTGCTTGAGTTGCTTTGAGCTTGGATGAGCTTGTTGGGCCTTGAGATGCCTTGCTTGAACCTTGCCCTTGCCTTTTTGACCTTGTGTCGGGTAGGATTGCCTTGTATCGGCCATAGGTGTGTCACCCAGGGAGTGATATCGGGCATGGAGATGAGGTATATCAGCCATGGACCTCCCTTTGACCCTTTGACCTCATTTGGGTCACCACTAGTGGACACTTGGTGCTTGATGCTTGCATGTGGCAATGTCCTTGGACATGTGTTTAAGGCAAGTTAGAGTGGTGGCATTGCCATTGGACAAGTGTCCCTAGGTGGGTGACACCTTGCCTTGTCTTACCTTGGTTTCTGCTCCATCCTCTCATATATATGTACCTTCTTTCTCTTGAAAAACACTAGAGGGGGGGTCAATAGAGTTTTTAAATATTTTAACAATTATTTAACTCAAAACAACCACAATTGAAAATGGAAGAAGGAGACAGGTGTTTAGAGTGGTTCCAACTTTAGCAAATACTAAAGTTGTCAGTCCACTACCCAGTTGCTTACCCAACCGGGATTTTGAAAGTATTAATTTTATTACCTTCACAAGGATTTACACAAAATACAATACTTTCTTTACACCCCTTGAACAGCCTTCACTTGAAGTAGATGCACCAACTTGAGGTAGCCTTCTTGAAGTAACTTCAAACTCCCCCTTGAAGTAGCCTTCTTCTCTAGAAGTAACCTCCCGTTGCACCAACGTTCTTGAAGTAGCTCAAGGTCCCCTTCTTCACCAAGAAGATCTCCAACCTCTCCAATCCGCAGCCTCCAACCTAGGAGTAGCCAGGAGAGTACAAACAATAATAGAGAACAAGAAAGGAAAAAGGAAATTACAACTTATCCTTTTGTAGCACAAGGCTTGATTTGCCTAGATCAAGCGTGTAGATCTCCTAACCAAAGTGTATGGAATAGTAATTGCAGTGGATAGGAGATGCTAGCCTATAGGACACGAAATTTGAGCTAAGAGAAGAAGTATCCAATTGTCACTATGCTCAATTTGCTCACAAACAGGTTGCTCAAAGTATGCTCAAAGATTTCTCAAGTGTAACAAGTGAGTCTAGGTGTCCTAAGGCATGTCCTATTTATAGGAATGTCCTACAAGTGCTTAAGGACGTTCTAAACACCTTCTAGGGGTTTCTAAGTGCTTAACTAGCTGTTTGGTACAAGTTTGTTGCTTTAGCAACGGCTAATTAATTAATTCTGCAGTTGCTGTCAGAGTCCATCTCGGTCGAGAAATGGTCGACCGAGACACCTACTCGGTCGACGTTTTGTCGACCGACAGGCTCTCTGGATCAAGTGTATGCAACGTTTATCTCCAACTGCCAACCACCTTGTCAGCTGTGTCTAACGGCTACTTGGGTCTTTCTCAGTCGAGAAGATTGTCGACCGAGAGTGTCTCAGTCGAGGAGTTAGTCGACCGAGATTGACCCTGTTTCAATTTTTCAATTTAAAGCACTAAGTGTGTGTATGAGTGTGCATATGTGACACTATTGAAGGGGATGACCTATCTAAATGTGATGTTTAGCTAGGGAGAATCTAACACTTGGTTTACATGAAATCTAAGTACTTGTACATTATATATTTGTACAAGTTTTTACAAGGCAATTACATTTCATGAAAATATAAATATGTAAGCATATGGATTTCCCTAATTGCTTTGTCATCCACCTTATTCCTGCAACACTCAAGTAGCACGTTAGATTAACAAGAATGAAATGTTTGTCATTATCAAAACAAAGGGATTTACAAATGTCCATTTAGCCAACAATCTCCCCCTTTTTGAAGATGACAAACATTTCCTAAATATAAAATAAGAAAGTATAAAACATGTGATTTTCATACCTGAAGATTACCTTTGTAAAGTTCTTCTCTTGTTTATAAAATGTGTGCTTATTATTTCCCATGAATTATGGAACATGAAATCCAATCCTTTAGGGAATATAGCAACTTTCAATGTAAAGCCAAGAGTTTACGAAACTCATTGATTGAGTTTTGCACAAATACTAAGTTTTATATTTATTTATTGTTTTGCACAAATACTAAGTTTTATATTTATTTCTCCCCCTTTGTCATTTCAAAAAGATATCCATTTAAGAATAAAACTCCCCCTTAATTAGATGTCCCAAAAAAATGTCCATTAAAAGACAAAATGATGTAAGTAAAAGTTATTTTTAAGAAGCACAAATATCAAAGAAAACATCTTCCAAAGGAGTGATAAGCAATTGCTTCCTAATCTTGTTAAATTGGTCTAGTGGAAGCGGTTTTGTAAAAATATCAGCCAATTGATCTTCCGTATCAACATGATGAAGGGAAACATGATTCTTGGAGATATGATCCCTTAAAAAGTGATGACGGATTTCAATATGTTTAGCTCGGCTGTGTAAAATAGGATTATGTGCTAAATTTATAGCGCTTGTGTTGTCACAAAAGATAGGCATAGATGAAAGAGTAAAACCATAATCATTTAACATTTGTTGCATATAAAGCACTTGAGCACAACAAGATCCAGCTGCCATATATTCAGCTTCAGTTGTAGAGAGGGAAACTGTGTTTTGTTTCTTGCTAAACCAAGATACTAAAGCTCTCCCTAACAGGAAATAGCCACCACTAGTGTTCTTGCGATCAAGTCGACAACCAGCATAATCTGCATCAATATAAGCTTTAAAATCCAAGGATTGTCCTTTTGGATACCATAAACCAAAACATGTAGTGTCGGCTAAGTATCGAAGAATTCGTTTAACTGCTTGAAAATGAGAGAGCATAGGTTGTGACTGAAATCGAGCACAAAGACCAACAGAAAACATGATGTCCGGTCGAGAAGCAGTTAAGTAAAGCAAACTACCAATCATGGCTCTATATAAGGAATCATCAATTGGTTCCCATTTTCATCCTTATCAATTTTTATAGAAGTGGCCATAGGAGTAGTAGCATGTTTGCATTGATCCATCCCAAAACGTTTTAAGAGTTCTTTAGTATATTTTTCTTGGCTTATAAAGATTCCGACAGGCGTTTGTTTAATTTGGAAACCAAGAAAGAAAGTTAGTTCACCCATGAGGCTCATTTCAAATTCTTTTTGCATAATGTCACTGAATTGTGTGCACAACGATTCATTAGAAGCTCCAAAAATAATGTCATCAACATATATTTGCACAACTAGGAAATCAGATGTATATGTTTTGAAAAATAAAGTAGAATCAGAATTTCCAATAGAAAAACCATTATCAAAAAGATATGTCTTGAGCCTTTCATACCAGTTCCTAGGTGCTTGTTTTAAACCATAAAGTGCTTTCTTAAGTTTATAAGCATAGTCACCTTTTTCTGGTATTTCAAAACCGGGTGGTTGGGCAACATATACTTCTTCTTGAATGATTCCGTTTAGAAATGCACTTTTTACATCCATTTGGTAGAGTTTGATGTTTTTATGTGCAGCAATAGCTAGTAACATTCTTATAGCTTCAAGTCTAGCTACTGGTGCATATGTTTCATCAAAATCTATTCCTTCTTGTTGATAATATCCTTGTGCTACTAACCGAGCTTTATTCCTTATTACTTCTCCTGCCTCATTTAGTTTATTCCTAAAAACCCATTTAGTTCCAATGATGGTTTTATCTTGTGGTTTAGGAACTAAATCCCATACATCGTTTTTAGTGAATTGGTTTAGTTCTTCTTGCATTGCTATTATCAAATAATCATCTTTAAGAGCTTCAGATATCTTCTTAGGTTCAATGATAGAAACAAAGGCCATGTTTGCAACATCCTTAAAGGAAGACCGAGTTTTTACTTTATCATTTGGATTTCCAATAATTAATTCTTGAGGATGATCCTTAATAAGTCTAGGTATAGGTTGTGTTTCAGCTTGGTTTTTGTTTGTAGTATCTTTCTCACTGTCATTTGGTATGTTTAGGTTTTCGAATTGATTAGTAAGATCAATTATTTCTAGATATTCTGATTTGGTCTCTTCATGAAAAGAGACATGAATAGATTCCTCAACTTTTCTAGAGATAGTGTTATAGACTCTAAATGCTTTGCTAGAGGTAGAATATCCCAAAAAGAATGCTTTGTGTGATTTAGAATCAAACTTATCTCTATCATCTTTGGTATTTAAGATGTAACATGTAGATCCAAAGGTATGAAAATAGTCAACTCTAGGTTTCTTAGAATGTATTATTTCATACGGAGTTTTCTTCAAATGAGAATGAACAGTTACTCTATTTAACACATAGCATGCGGTGTTTACAGCTTCAGCCCAAAAGGTTTTGGGGGTGTTATGTTCGAGCATCATAGTTCTAGCCATTTCTTGTAGTGATCGATTTTTCCTTTCAACTATGCCATTTTGTTGTGGAGTGTGTGGAGTAGAAAAATTGTGAGTGTACCCTTGAGATGTGCAAAATTCTTCAAATACATGATTTTCAAATTCTCCACCATGATCACTTCTAATGGTACATATTTTGCTTTGTAATAGATTTTCAATCATAGAGAAAAATTTTATAAAAGCATGAATAGTATCATCTTTGGTTGCAATAAAATGTACCCATGTATATCTACTATAATCATCAACAATAACAAAACAATATCTTTTGCCACCGAAAGATTGTGTCCTCATAGGTCCGAATAAATCCATGTGAATTAATTCTAAAGATCTACTGGTGCTAAGTTCATGTTTAGGTTTAAAAGAGGTTTTTGTTTGCTTTCCCAATGTACATGGTTCACAATTTTCAACTTGATCAAAGGATAAAGTAGGCAAACCACGAACAAGATCATATTTCACTAACTTTTTTATAACATGAGAACTAGCATGTCCTAGCTTTTTATGCCATAATTGTAAAGTATTTTCATTTGCAAGCAAGCATTTTCCTACTACATATTTCATAGAGTTAGGTCTAAGAATATAAAGATTTCCAACTCTTTTTCCTTCATAGACGACATTTGTAGTGTTTTCTATTAATAATTTGCAGCAGGTTTTGTTTAATAAAACATCATAGCCACTATCACATAATTGACTCACACTTATTAAGTTATGGTGCAAACCATCAACAAGTAGAACATTCTTTATTTTGAGGTTTGTACCAATGTTACCTATTCCAAAAATTTTACCTTTATCGTTATCTCCAAAAGTGACTGTTCCACTCTTCTTTTCTTCAAAAGTTTGAAATGCATCCTTGTTTCCGGTCATGTGTTTGGAACATCCACTATCAACCACCCAATCATGCATTAGAATGTAGGTTTTGGTACCCATGTGATGGTCTGATATGGTTAGAATCATTTAAGTAGAGACTGTATAAAAATTCTGATTCAGAACTTCAGTCGGTCGACAATTGTTCGACTGACATCTTTCTCGGTCGACTAATCGTCGATCGAGAAGATTGTTGTATTGTAAATTAAAGACAGAAATTCAGCCGGTTGACCAATTTTCGACCGATATAGTTGTTGTTTGATTTTGATTTGTCACAGGCATCTGGTCGGTCGACAAAAGTTCGACCGATTATATTTTCGGTCGACAATACTTCGACCGACTAAGTTTCTGTTTCAGTACAACAATTTAGAAAATTATTACAATGCATAAAACCTTTTATTAAGTTGAGATAATACAATATGAATTGCAAAATTAAGCATTTGATCATATCTCAACTGAATTGCATTCTACTCTACTAAGTTTGGGATTTTGGGACCCAAACTAAGTAGGAATCCTTGGTCTTATACGGGCATGAAAATGAATAATGTCCAAGACGTAGACAAAAATGACAAGTAATTGAGTCAACTTCATTTCTCTTTCTAGGAATTGTGTTCTTAGGTACAAACATAGTTTGAGTTCTTTTGGGTTGATTTTTCTTTGGATCATATCCCAAACCTTTTCTTTCATTGAAACTAGAGGAGGCTTTTAGGATGTTGTCAAGGATATCTTTTCTTCTTAACTCATGTAGGTTTCTTTGTAGCTTAGCAATATCATCCATCTTCTTGTGTAAATCTTTTCTAGCTTGATCTAAATCAAATAATAGGGAGTCTCTTTCTTTTACAACATTGTCATAATCTAAATGGATACATAGAATAGGTTGAGTCTGAAAATCTTTTAGTTTAGCTAACAATTTAGTCTTTTCTTGAGAGAGAAGATCAACATTTGTTTCTAGAGTGAGTAGCTTGTTAGTGCAATCATTTAAAGATGTTTTTAAAGACAAATTTTCCAGATCAATGTTGTTCTTTTCAGAAGAGAGATCATTTAATTTAGCATATAGCTCATCATTTGTTTTGATAACCTTCTTTAGTTTCTTCTTGACATCAACATACTTATCATGAGTTTCTTGTAAACTATTAATTAACTCTTCTTTAGGAAGATCAAGTAAGCTTACCTCTTGAGAGTCTTCATCATCTTCTCTTGCCATTAGACATTCCACCTTTTCTTCTCCGCTTTCACTTTCACTTGACTCGTCCCATGCAGCTTTATAGGCTTTTTCTCCCCTCTTCTTGTGTGAGCTTTTCTTTCCTTTCTTTGCTTTAGGACATTCATTTTTGAAATGTCCTTTCTTTCCACACTCAAAGCACCTAGGAGGAGAAGAAGAAGAACTAGAAATTTTGTTAGATTTAAATCTTCTATATTTCTTACCATTGACAATCAATGCTTCTTCTCCTTCTTACTTCACTTGACTCCTCACTTTCTGGTGTGACTATCTTTGAAGCTTTTAGAGCCACATCCTTCTTCTTTCCTTGCTGAAGTTCACGTTCTCTTCTTTCTTCCTCTTCTAGGGTTGCTTCATGAGCTTCTAGATTGCCAATGAGTTGCTCCATTTTCAGCCTAGTGAGGTCATTAGCTTCTTCAATGGCTGTCACCTTTGGCTTGTATTTAGGAGGAAGTGATCGAAGGATTTTTGATACCTGATCTTCTTCAAGAACAGTTTTTCCTAGGGCATTTAAACCATTAACAATAGAAAGAATTTTGCAAACATTTCACTAATAGATTCATTTGGATCCATACAGAAGTGTTCAAACTTTTGTTTAAGCATGCTAATCTTAGAATTCTTGACTTGAACTGTACCTTCATAAGTTATGGACAGTCTATGCCAGATGTCATAGGCTGTGTCACAGTTTGATATCCTATTAAATTCTCCTACAGAAATTGAACAATATAAAATGCTTACAGCTTTGGCATTCATTTGAGCCAACTTTACCGTGTTTGCATCCCACTCTGCATATTGTGTTTGAGGAAGCTCGTATGGGGTTGACACCATCCTCCATAAGTCCAATTGATGCCTTGGAAGTAGAACTGCATCCTTCTCTTCCAATATGTGTAGTTTGTTCCATCAAATGCCGGAGGTCTAGCAACAAGTGTTCCTTCAAGGTTAAGGTTGTTAAGCACCCCGTCACCCATTCTTCAAGACCTTATTAAGGTTCCTTGAAGCCTGCTCTGATACCAATTGAAAAACACTAGAGGGGGGTGAATAGAGTTTTTAAATATTTTAACAATTATTTAACTCAAAACAACAACAATTGAAAATGGAAGAAGGAGACAGGTGTTTAGAGTGGTTCCAACTTTAGCAAATACTAAAGTTGTCAGTCCACTACCCGGTTGCTTACCCAACTGGGATTTTGAAAGTATTAATTTTATTACCTTCACAAGGATTTACACAAAATACAATACTTTCTTTACACCCCTTGAACAGCCTTCACTTGAAGTAGATGCACCAACTTGAGGTAGCCTTCTTGAAGTAACTCCAAGCTCCCCCTTGAAGTAGCCTTCTTCTCCAGAAGTAACCTCCCGTTGCACCAGCCTTCTTGAAGTAGCTCAAGGTCCCCTTCTTCACCAAGAAGATCCCCAACCTCTCCAATCCGCAGCCTCCAACCTAGGAGTAGCCAGGAGAGTACAAACAATAATAGAGAACAAGAAAGGAAAAAGGAAATTACAACTTATCCTTTTATAGCACAAAGCTTGATTTTCCTAGATCAAGCGTGTAGATCTCCTAACCAAAGTGTATGGAATAGTAATTGCAGTGGATAGGAGATGCTAGCCTATAGGACACAAAATTTGAGCTAAGAGAATAAGTAGCCAATTGTCACTATGCTCAATTTTCTCACAAACAGGTTGCTCAAAGTATGCTCAAAGATTTCTCAAGTGTAACAAGTGAGTTTAGGTGTCCTAAGGCATGTCCTATTTATAGGAATGTCCTACAAGTGCTTAAGGACGTTCTAGACACTTTCTAGGGGTTTCTAAGTGCTTAACTAGCCGTTTGGTACAAGTTTGTTGCTTTAGCAACGGCTAATTAATTAATTCTGCAGTTGCTGTCAGAGTCCATCTCGGTCGAGAAATGGTCGACCGAGACACCTACTAGGTCGACGTTTTGTCGACCGACAGGCTCTCTGGATCAAGTGTATGCAACGTTTATCTCCAACTGCCAACCACCTTGTCAGTTGTGTCTAACGGCTACTTGGGTCTTTCTCGGTCGAGAAGATTGTCGACCGAGAGTGTCTTGGTCAAGGAGTTAGTCGACCGAGATTGACCCTGTTTCAATTTTTCAATTTAAAGCACTAAGTGTGTGTATGAGTGTGCATATGTGACACTATTGAAGGGGATGACCTATCTTAATGTGATGTTTAGCTAGGGAGAATCTAACGCTTGATTTACATGAAATCTAAGTACTTGTAAATTATATATTTGTACAAGTTTTTACAAGGCGATTACATTTCATGAAAATATAAATATGTAAGCATATGGATTTCCCTAATTGCTTTGTCATCCACCTTATTCCTGCAACACTCAAGTAGCACGTTAGATTAATAAGAATGAAATGTTTGTCATTATCAAAACAAAGGGATTTACAAATGTCCATTTAGCCAACATCTCTTGCTAAGGATCCCTTTAGTTCCTTAGTTCCCCTCTTCCTTTGGTTGCACGACACCTCTTCCTTTGCAAGCTTGGTGGTCGATCCTTACCTTAGAGTCTTCTTATTCTTCCTCTTGAGGTGGTGCTTGGTGCTAGGATCTTGGAGCTTGCTTAAGGTAGGTTACATAACTCCTAACCCTAATCATATTACCTTCTTCCATGTTCTTGTATGTTTTCTTATGATCATAATCGGCCATGTATGTTGCTAGATGTGTTTCTGGCTTAGTTACACCTAGTTGACCGAACCATGTTTTAGGGTTTCCTTGTTAAGCAACACTACTTTCCCTCCTTGGTCTAGAGAAGTGAGCTTGACCTTTAGTAATATGAGCAATACCCCTCTCTCGTTTAAGTTGAGAGGTGAGCTTGTGTTCTAGTTGCTTTAGCAGCACCCTCCTCTCACCATGGATTCGAAAGGTGAGCTTTTTGTTAGATGTAGACCTATGTTGAGGTTGATCCTTGTGGTTGCCCAAGTTGTGATAGAGATTGTGCAAGACCCCTCTCTCTTGGTTGTTGAGAGGTGAGCCGATCTTCTTGATCAATCTAGGGTTTGGTACCCTTGTGCTTGAGGTTGTTGATGATCTTGTTGGGCTACATCTTGCACGATATGGCTTGGGGATGGTGTTGCCCGATACCCTCTCTTGATCTAGAGTTTGGGTTGATGTGATGAGGTTGTGTTGGGCGTTATACCTTGGTCCTTGCCTTGTGTGTTGTCCGATAGGATGAGGCTAGATGGTAGGCTTTCCTTTACTGCCCGTTTGAGTGGTACCCTTGGCCGTTGTGCCTATATGTATTTGGTTGTTGGGCAATACCTTTGTGTGATGGGCGTTATGTTTTTTTGAGTTCCCTACTCGATACACCTAGCTTGGGTAGTGGCTTGGTGCCCGATATATCTTGAATGTTATGGAGCTGTGGGGTAGCTTTGTGTTGGGCATCATGGTTTGGTGGTGATGCCCGATATGGTGATATATGGTAACCCTAACCCTGGTTGCACGACACATAGGTGCACGATACCCATGGATGCCCGATATCCATGGATGCACGATACACATAGTTACACGACATGCCTTGAGGTGGTAGCCCGACACCCTTACTGTGATGGGTCGATATGTTGTTTGGGAGGAAAGTTACCCTGCCCGATACCATCTCTAGTGGGGGAACCCTGCCCGTCACACTTCTTGTGAGGGTAGTGGGCACTTCTAGTGAGGGTCCTCCTTCCACCCGAAAGCCCATCTGATAGTTCTTTATCGTGTGATCACATTCTTGTTGTTAAGAGTTATGGTTATGGTTTGGGAACCTTTGACATATCTGAACTCTAATACCATGATATTACATGTGTTTATGATCATCTTGAAATCATATATACAAAATGATAAGTTTGGAAGTATATGAGTTGCTTCACATGATGATGTGACCCAAGTCTATGGTCACAGGTTGAGGCATGAATGATAAAGCATGCAATCATCAATGTTGCCCTATATTGACAATATAATCATTTTGTTGATCTATGTGGGTTTCAATTATCTCTATGATTGTGTATACTAACCATGTAGGTGTTTCATGCGGATGCATAGACAGGTAAAGGGGTATGAGGTATATATGTTTGAATAAAACTGCTTTGATGGTTACTCTTGATGATGAAATAACATGCATCACTAGTCTTATGTGTTTTTGTTTGAGGACCTGGGTTTGGCTAAGTGCCTAGTTGAGGTGTTATCCTCTGATGATGAGATCTAGGATTGTTATCTCCAGTGATGAGAATGCCATAAGAGGCAGTGGTTTCTTTTGATGAGGGATTGAGATCCCGAGATATTGTGATGTTGGTGATTACAAGGTAACTTAATGTTATGAATGTGTTACAACCTGGTTTCCTCAACAATTCACTTAAAATATACTAATTAATTACAGTGAAATATTTCATGTAGTTTGCCCTGGGCATAGATCCATCATCGTCAGTAGCTGGTGATGGTGAAACGGGTTCTCCTGCAGGTTAACCCGGAGTGCATATTGTTGAATATGCGAGGTTTCTCCTAGCCTAAAATAGAAAGGATTCGAGTGCAGCTATGGTTGCAGACTCGGGATAGATAGATCATGGTGAACAGGCCCATGGCTCCATGTGATAGAGCATGAATGTGTTCATGGCTCAGGGAGCACGGTGAACTGGCCCGTGGCTCAGATATACTAGCATCGAGACCTATACCAAGGTGGACTAGAGAAAGGGTAGCCTGCGGGAGTTGGCCCTGTGGCTAAGGCCACTTAAGCATGAGACTGTGGTCCTGCTTTGGTTCTCGTACACTGACCACGAGGTGGGAGGTCATGGAGTCCGGCTCTTCCATTGACCTTGTATGGCACCAGCTCCGAGTTTCGCAGCCGTGGGTTAGATTTGAGTGGTACGACTCACTTCCTCAGGGTATAATAATAATATGTAATCCATCCGAATAGTATTTATTGCTTAAGGCAAAACACGGAACATTGATTGAGGCCTTGATTTTGTAGTTGATCTTGTTATTCATTACAGTTACTTATATGTTCCTTATATTATGTGGTAAGATCTTATAAATCTTATCTTGTCAATCATGTTTCATAAAGAAATACTTGGTTATATGCCTTCCATACATCTTGGTAAGCTTGATGGGATGGATATCTTTGCTTAGTATGTTGCTCTTATTCTATGCGTTATCAATTATCTGCTGTTATTGCTTAAATATTTCTGAGGTTTTATGGTTTCAGCGGGGAGTGTTGTTTCTCGCTGGGACTGTGTGTCTCACCCCATTGGTTTACAACCTTTTTAGGTGTTCGCGCTAGATGTGGTGGTGGTCACAGGGTTGTGGCCGAGCAGCAAGGTGAGTGGTAGAAGGCAAGAGATGGATATGTTGTTGTTTTGGTTGTTTTTTAGTAGAGTCTTAGAGTCATCCATGTACTCTCAGGTCCTTGGATGTGTTTTGATGTTGTTTTATGATGAAGCTTTGTATATCCCTCTGTTGGCCAGATGTGGCCCGTTATGTAAATAAACATGTGATGAACTCATGTGATGACAAGACAGCTGCCATGTTAAGCTGTGGACATGTATCAAGACTTATAAATGTTTACATAACCTGTTTTCTTGCAGGATGAGGATTTGAATGTAATAGTTTCTTGGTTTATCTATTTGTCGAAATCGGTTTTAATTCATCCGTGTTTTTGGTAATAAGTGGTTTATGGTGTTTTCTGCACATTTTCGTGTGGCACCTCATTGTCTGTGTGATAGCGGGATGTGTCACCATAATAGCATACTAGGGTTTCAACAACAATAAGAGAGTACTCCATGATTGTATTAGTCATTCAAGGACTATTCATACCCAATTACCAAATAAAGCTAGGTATAATGTGACACAATGATCACAAAACATAATTACTTAAGCGGAAGCGTTTCCTTAGCAGCGGATTACCGAAAATCACTAAAAATTAAAACCATTTTACAGAGATGTCCACACATAGGAAAAACTTCTTTCATAAAGAACTGAAGTAATTTAATTACATACTAGTTCACAAGCACATGTCATGTGTCATCTTTTTCTGAGAATTACAAGCATCAACTTCCCTATTAAACTAAACACAGGCAGTATAAAATTTTGAGCCACTGAGCCAAAATCTCGAAAGCACTAACTACAACTCCGAGGACCTGAGAGTACAGAGACGACACATAGGACTCTATGTACATCTATACAAGGCATATCAGCCAGTGTCTCCACCTGAGACTTCACTACTGTCCCTATTGCTGCTGCTGTTGTCCTTCACCTACTGAAGGATTCATGCCTCCTCGTCCGCATCCACCTAAAAAAATGTGGTTCCCACGGGGGTGAGACAATTATAAATTGTCCCAGTGAGAGATATAACACTCTGCTAGAAACATTATTATTGCAGTTTAATAGGATAGACCTGGACAGAGGAATCATAATTGTTTAACAGTAGTTATTTCATTGTCTAACAGATTAGAACATTATTCATATCTAAAGCATTGTAGCTATAACTTGATAGAGTAGCATGTCACTTATCCATTAAGGAATATGAAGAACATGTATAACATTTATTCACTATAGAGTTATAATCGTAGCATATACTCTCTTCAGGCTTAGATCACATAACTAATGCCTGGCTTTGTCTTTGTGGAGTCATGGCCTGTAGCCATATTCTTTTAACAAAGTATTGGGATCTTAATCCCTCATCTCATCAAGTACATTTCCATTTCTTAACAAGTTTATCATCATGATTATAGAATATGGGTATTCGAACCCTTAACTCATAATAGAATACGTGTTACCGCTTATTAGGTAACTTAATACCTTCATGTCATCTGACTAAGGACATTATGATTCTTGCTACACAAAGCATTCCACATAGTTCACAAAGATCATATCACCTCGTGTTACCCCTTAATAGGCAACAAGGCATATTATGGCTTATGAAGCCCATAAACAATTTCAATAATTAAAACATCATATGGCACACAGGTCTCATTAATTTTTAGATCACCTCTCACTGAGAAACAAAGCATATGAAGGCTTATAAGGCCTATGAAACATTTTCAATATACAGAGCATCATAGCCCATTGTGGCTATACTCATCATCTCAACATACCGGCATGATTAGTACGGATGATAACAATCATATATCAGTACCATGCAATACAAGGGTTTTCTTATTACATTCATAACTCATCAATCTATATTTGAGCTTCACATAGGATTACTCTGTATTAAGACTTCACATAGCATCATCTTGTATTAGGGTTTATTATATCCTATTACCCAATTTAGGGTTAGGATGCACTATTCACATTAGATTAAGGTTCATCATGTCCTTTTACCCAATTTAGGGTTTTACTATAACATTGCATAACATCACCCTGGATTAGGGTTTTGTATCACATTCATCATCCTATATTAGGGATTTACACATCATTACCCTGGATTAGGGTTTTCCATAAATAACCATATAGGTTCTCAAGATCATATTATTAATGTTCAAGTCCTATTTCATTACTTCACACATCTAGGAATCAAAATGGAAAACATAAGTATTCAAGCATACTTATTTATTTTCATCATTCATCATTAAATGATTTATCAACACAAAGTATGAGTTTCTCTCTCATCTTTACCAGAATATGATTGCATCATAGTTTATTGGTTTGGATTAACCTTTTCATAAGGCATGTTAGCCTACACTTATCAAAGTGCATTACATCTCAATGTAACAATTGACATGACACACTTCATGTGTCACTCATCCAAATATATAGGATTTAAATCACATCAAGGTATATCAGTCTTGAGGTGTTGGATGTGATACTTATCATATCTTGATGTATCACTTCCCTCATCATCTTTATCTTACTGGAGTTCATCCACTTAGCTTGTATTAGGGTATTCCTCATCCTAATACTTTATGCACCAGTTCATCACATTTTTCATGTAATGTATTGGTCATAAGTCACTTATTTAGAACATACAACCATTTCTAATGATATGAACTCATCCTTGAGTTTGGAACTATTGATATAAGGGTATCCATTATCAACCTCTCTAGGTGTTACATTTGTCAATACATTAATCACTATTCCATTATTAGGAATAGGATTTTCCATATTTATAAATTGAGGTTCAGATAGCATCTCCCATAAATATGGATTTCACCTAATATCACTCTTTATTAGAGTTTCACATAACATCCTTCTGTATCAGGGTTTCACTTGACATCTCCCTCAATTAGGGTTTCACCTAGCTTTGCCCTAATTTAGGGTTTCGCATAGCTTTGCCCTGATTTAGGGTTTCACATAGCTTTTCCCTAATTTAGGGTTTCACATAGCTTTGTCCTAAATTAAGGTCAAGGCCCATTAAACTTTTCAATGAGGGTTTCATGATCTCATTATTATGGATCAAACCCTGATTACATATCTATTCATAATGAGAGAATTAGGGCTTAATTATATAAGCATTCCTCTCTCTCTCTCATCCTCTCTAGGATGTTAAGTACTCGAAGATTGATCTAGGTCAGCTCTTCATTTAAGTACACACAGTTAGGGTTAACCTTTATGATCACCTTTAGTCTACATCATTATCAATCAAGTAGCTAACCGACCTTTAATAATATTAGGTGTCCAAATGGTTTAACCAATTTGAACCTCAAAATGTATTGGTCACTTAGACCCCAAACAGTCTTGGTCACTTAGACCTTAAATGGTCTTGACCAATTAAGTTCAAATGGTTTGAAACCGTTTAGCAAGGTTGGTGCTTGAAACCATTTAGATAACACAATTTGAAACCCAATGAACTTGGGTCTCCAAACATTTTGAGACCGTTTGGTCCCAAATGTTCTTGAGACCGTTTGATCCCAAACAGTCTTGAGAATGTTTGGACTCAAACGGTCTTAAGACCGTTTGGTCCAAACTCTCTCAAAACTGAATGGACCAAAAAGGGTCTTCTATCACTTAGTCAATTCATGGTTTCAAACATTGAACCATCTATTAATTGAGTCGTTGATTTATTATTCAATTGAACCATTGAATCACCCTTCAATTGGACCTTCAATTAGGGTTTTGAACCCAATTGAACTAGGGTTTATAATCAAGAAACCATCAATTAGGGTTTTGAAAATGAGACACCATCAATTGTTGACATTGTGGAACTAATTCAATTGAAATTGTTGGATCATCACCAAACCATGACATGACCTGACCTAAAGCAGTCTTGAGGTCGTTTGGATGACCCCCAAATGGTCTTGAGACTGTTTTCCAAATCCATCATTGAAATTGTGAAGTTCTATTAGGGTTTGCATCATAGAACCAATCATTCAATTGAGCTATTGATTGTATTTCAATTTGATATCACCGGATCGTCAACCAACTAATCATACTTCATTATAAACTTCCAAACAGTCTTGGTTGACCTCCAAATGGTCTTGAGACCATTTGGGTGACCTCTAAATGGTCTTGAGACCATTTGGGTTAGTCAACCCAAAAATTACATCAATCAATTGAGAATTTCAACACTCAACCCGATTAGGGTTTCCAATTGGAGGATTGACTATATATTGAATCAATCAATTGGATCCATTGGATCATCATCCAACATATACTAGGGTCCTGACCTCAAATGGTCAACCCATCCAAATGGTCAACTCTTCTAAACAGTTTGGGATCCAAACCTCCAAACGGTTTGCAAACTGTTTGGTCACCAAACGGTTTGGTGAAACCGTTTCGACCAAGGTTACAAAACTGTTTGCAATAGATATTTGTGGAGGTGTGTGATTATGATGATGTCATCATCATAAAGCTATAAACTCACGAAGCTTTCTATGATTTTCATGGTGATTGCAACAATCATTCAAATAAAATTTCAGGAATAAAGAAGGAATCAATAATTGTTAAAGATATGCAATCAATAACAAAGTTCAAGGGTTCAAGTTATATAACCCACCTTCAATTGAGATTCAAGCTTCAACCTCCACGTTTTTAATTGTGAAAGAAACACCTTCCACTATCCCAAGCTCTTCCTTAATCTTTGAGTGAAAAGGAATGGCTAGAATTGAAGATGGAGTGGAGATAAGAAGAAATCATGCATTGATTTTAAATTTCCACCATGGAATCAAGGTGAAAGGAGGTCAAGAACCTTACCAACAGGTTGGGGGTCATCATCCTGTTTCTCCAAGCTCTCTTGGTCGTTTTTGAAAGCAATAAGTGAAAGTGGTTTCGAAATTACCCTTTCACTCATGGATAAAGGAGCATATATATGAATTTTATGGAAAATTCATTTAAGAGAGATAAAGTAGGGATTATCTCCCCCATTTACTTGCCACTTGCTCCCTTCCCTTCCTTAGATACGAGGTTATATTCCTTGCCTCATATTCCTCTCAATTATCCACGATTTAAGGGAAAATAAACCAAGCACCTTAAATCATATTATAATAATATCCATAAGTGAGTGGATATTTCTTTTCCTTTTAATAATGTGAGTGAGTTATCCACTTCCTTTAGATATTTTCGTGCCTTTGCAATGCACATGGTCGTCCATTCTCTTGAAAACTCATCCCTCACCTTTTGGTTAAAGGTCTCTTCAATTAATATATTTATTTTTGCATTGAATTGAAGTAATATTCCAATTATGCTTCAATCTTTATTATTTTAATATCAAGATTCTCTCTCCTCCAAAGAGGTACAAATGAGGCACCCCTCTCATTTTATTTTCTCTACATTATTAAAGAAACATTAGGTACTATTTTGAAGTGGTAACTTGCATATTGAACCCTGGGTTTTGGGTAAATTACACATTACACCAAAACTAGGTTTTAATGCACCAACATTGCTCAACAGGCTCTTTCTTGTTATTCAGGCTTGTAGAAGCCATTCAACTGTATCATACTCACTCCTATGATGCTTCAACATATGAGGAACATCTTATCATGCACAATTTTCAATTTAACCCCTCAACTTGGGTAATTTGCACTTTAGTCCAAAACAAGTAAAACATTATTTCAACATTATTCAAAAAGGATTAAAATTGAAATATAAGTTCCTCTTGAGCCTTAATTACTATTAAAGAGATAAGAGAAAGCATATAATCAACTTTATTAAGTAAAACACCTAGGGTTAAGTATAACCCAAGTCAGGGATGTTACAAATTATAAACCCCTAACAAGGATTTCGTCCCTGAAATCCCAAGAAAAGGAGAGACAGATTTAATTCATTTATTATACCATCAAGTCTCCACATAACATCTTAATGTCATGGAGATACCATGGATTTGTAATCCACACAAAGTTTCTTCCTCATAGGGTTATTCTAAGGAAATACTTTTAGCTTGATAAACTTTTCCACCAATTACAATTGTTCCTTCCATTAGTTCAACTTTATCAATGTTTATGTTTATGCAGAGCATAAATCCCTAACATATGATGTCCATGTTATTTTATGTAACTAGATTGATTTCACAATTGGCCAATATAGATAGCCAACATAAATCATCTATTAATTCTCAAATACCAGAATCCTTACTTTGGTATTCATCATATGTGTTGAAAACACATCTCATCCTTATCATATTCATTTCTCTATTGTTACCACCAAGGGTACACATGCATAAGGTATTTATTTTATTTTAGGATATTGCTTGTTCCATATATCATTATCTTGGAACCAAAGTCCAAAGCAAACTGATACTTTTCTAAGTATCCATCAATGGATTATTTCTAATCCATGAACATCAAAGTCATAATACTTACTTGATTGCCATGTCAATGAAAGGAAGAAACATAAAGGAACATACCCCTATCATTACCCAAGGTTGTTTATCAAAGGGGAAACACACATATATAATAGAGGTAATCCACTCAGCAATCCTTTATTTGTTTAGGAAAGTTCACTTAGCAATTCCTATGTAATTGAGAAAGTTTACTTAGCAATTCCTTATCAGTTGGGAAAGTTCACTAAGCACTTTCTCATTAGTTGGGAAAGTTCACTTAGCACTTAATCATTAGTTGGGAAAGTTCACTTAGCACTTCCTCATTAGTTGGGAAAGTTCACTTAGCACTTCCTCATTAGTTGGGAAAATTCACTTAGCACTTCCTCATTAGTTGGGAAAGTTCACTTAGCACTTCCTCATTAGTTGGGAAAGTTCACTTAGCACTTCCTCATTAGTAGGGAAAGTTCACTTAGCACTTCCTCATTAGTTGGGAAAGTTCACTTAGAAATTCCTATTTAATTGGGAAAGTTCACTTAGCAATTCCTATTTAATTGGGAAAGTTCACTTAGTAATTCCTATTTAATTGAGAAAGTTCACTTATAAATTCCTATTTAATTGGGAAAGTTCACTTAGCAATTCCTATTTAATTGGGAAAGTTCACTTAGCAATTCCTATATAATTGGGAAAGTTCACTGAGAAAACCCTATGTAATTTCATTATACTCTCTAGATTGTTTCAGAATGACTACTTGATCAGAGTAATCAGAAAGATAACAATCTAAGAGTTCCATACTTGCCTTATCTCCAATAATCATATACCTGGCCAGGGTATACAAGTATTGAGATTAGGTAGTATGCACTTTATTTACTATCATATTCCTCACTTTTCATATCACTATACACATAGGATTTTTCATTTCTGGATTTTCTTCAGGCATCACTTCTATATCTCATATTTTATCACACAGATAAGAGAGATTATAAAGCATTTTAAGGAATATTGAGTAAAATGCAAGTTCTCATCTTCCTTGTGTCCTTATAGGACTAGTTAGAGGAAGTTCAAAAACAACTACTTTCTTATTTTTAACACATAGAATCATGAAATGAAATATCAGAATGAATCTATTTCATCTGACCTGTCACAACCCAAGGGTTGGCTATTGCATCAGATTGATTCATTGCATAGAACCTCACAGTTGTGTGTTGTTGACCCTGTGCTTGATTGTTAGGTGTTGATGAACCAGCTTGGGACGCTCGTCCACGTCCTCTATTGTTACTAGAAAACTACCTCCTTTGTGAGCCTTGCTGACTCTATCTTGGAGGTAGGGTCGTCATCGAATTCTCATCTGGACAATCCTTTGCTAGATGTCCCGGTTGTCTACATTGGTAACAGACCCTAGGCGCAAAATAGGGTATGTGAGATCCAGTCACCGATGTTGATGCTATGTCGGGGGCTCTACTTGGAGCCATACTACGATCCGTACCCCTACTTGACGTCCATTACGTATGGGTATGGAATCTTGATGGTGCTACCGATGTAGAAAATCTCGGCTTCTTAAAACTTTCAGTTCCTTGTCCTTGAAACTGAGTGTACACCTTCTTACCACTGGTCTGTCATTTCTCAATTTCAGACTTTTCTATCCTCCTTACTGACTCCACAAAGGTGGAAAACCTCTCCCTGTTCTCTAAAGTAGACACAGGAGTGGTCAGTTCAGCGTTCAACCCCTTCTCAAAATGTCGAATTCTTTCCTCATCATTAGCAGGCATATGTGGACAAAACTACAATAGCTCCATGAACTTAGCTTCATACTCGCTAACGTTCATCTGTCCTTTTCTGATCCTCTCAAATTGAGAGATCTTCTCATCTAGATACGTCTTAGGGAAGTATCCATTGACGAATTCTCGTCGGAATACCTCCCATCCAATTTCTTCACCTGGTTTCTTATCTTCTTCTATCATCCACCAGTGACCAGCACTCCCTTTTAGGAGGTACACAGCATGTCTTACCTTTTCGGCTTCAAGAATATCAAGGATCCTGAAAGCCTTCTCCAGCTCTGTCAGCCACAAATCAGCATCTGCTAGATCAGATGTACCAGCATAATCTATGGCTCCAACCCGATGAAGCCTCTCAAAAGTCTTGTCGGCTCCATATCCCTCATGGTGGGTTGGTGCCTTAGGTGCAGGTGGTGGCATCCTGTCTGCCATATGTGTCATGGTTTTCAGGAATTTCTCAAATTAAGCATAGAGGGCTGGGTTTTCTATCACAGCTGGGTCAATCTAGGGTTGTTCAGGTACACGCCCTTCCCTATTATGGTCTCTTGCACCTCCTCTTGGTGCAGCAACACTACTATCAACAGCGTGTTCTTCGTGTGTCCCAAACATCTTCAAGTTTTTCTTCTCCTCCTATATGAGAAGAAGTGACTATCAGATGATCTGGAAGACACTAGAAAGGACTCAACATCTTAGTCCTATGTCTCTGTAGACTCAACGAACCTAAAGTTCTGATACCACTAAATTGTGATACACCGATCACAAAACATAATTACTTAAGCAGAAGCATTTACTTAGTAGCGGATTACCGAAAATCACTAAAAATTAAAACCATTTTATAGATAGGTCTACACATAGGAAAAACTTCTTTCATAAAGAACTGAAGTAATTTAATTACATACTAGTTCACAAGAACATGTCCTGTATCATCTTTTTCTGAGAATTACAAGCATCAACTTCCCTGTTAAACTAAACATAGGCAGTATAAAATTTCGAGCCACTGAGCTAAAATCTCAATAGCACTACCTACTGCTCTGAGGACCTGAGAGTACAGAGATGACACATAGGACTCTATGTACATCTATACAAGGCATATCAGCCAGTGTCTCCACCTGAGACTTCATTGTTGTCCCTGCTGCTGTTGTTGTTGTCCTTCACCTACTGAAGGATTCCTACCTCCTCATCCATGTCCACCTAAAAAAAATGTGGTTCCCACGGGGGTGAGACAAGTGTAAATTGTCCCAGCGAGAGATATAACTCTCCGCCAGAAACATTATTATTGTAGTTTAATAGGATAGACCTGGATAGAGGAATCATAATTGTTTAATAGTAATTATTTCATTGTCTAACAGATTAGAACATTATTCATATCTAAAGCATTGTAGCTATAACTTGATAGAGCAGCATGTCACTTATCCATTAAGGAATATGAAGAACATGTATTAAATTTATTCACTATAGAGTTATAACTGCAGCATATACTCTCTTCAGGCTTAGATCACATAGCTAATGTCTGGCATTGTCTTTGTGGAGTCATGGCCAATAGCCATATTCTTTTAACAAAGTATTGGGATCTTAATCCCTCATCTCATTTAGTACATTTCCATTTCTTAACAAGTTTATCATCATGATTATAGAATATGGGTATTCGAATCCTTAACTCATCATAGAATACTTATTACCACTTATTAGGTAACTTAATACCTTCAGGGAATCTGACCAAGAACATTATGATTTTTGCTACACAAAGCATTGCACATAGTTCACAAAGCTTATATCACCTCTTGTTACCCCTTAATAGGCAACAAGGCATATTATGGCTTATGAAGCCCATAAACAGTTTCAATAATTAAAACATCATATGGCACATAAGGCTCATTAATTTTTAGATTACCTCTCACTGACCAACAAAGCATATGAAGGCTTATAAGGCCTATGAAACATTTTCAATATATAGAGAATCATAGCCCATACCTGGATATAGTCATCATCTCAACATACCTGCATGATTAGTACTCATGATAACAATCATATATTAGTACCATGCAATACAAGGGTTTTCTTATTACATTCATAACTCATCAATCTGTATTTGAGCTTCACATAGGATTACTCTGTATTAAGACTTCACATAGCATCACCCTGTATTAGGGTTTATTATATCCTATTACCCAATTTAGGGTTAGGATGCACTATTCACATCAGATTAAGGTTCATCATGTCCTTTTACCCAATTTAGGGTTTTACTTTAACATTGCATAACATCACCCTAGATTAGGGTTTTGTATCACATTCATCATCCTATATTAGGGATTTACACATCATTACCCTGGATTAGGGTTTTCTATAAATAACCATATAGGTTCTCAAGATCATATTATTAGTGATCAAGTTCTATTTCATTGCTTCACATAGCTAGGAATCAAAATGGAAAACATAAGTATTCAAGCATACTTATTTATTCTCATCATTCATCATTAAATGAATTATCAACACAAAGTATGAGTTTCTCTCTCATCTTTACCAGAATATGATTGCATCATAGTTTATTGGTTTGGATTAACCTTTTCATAAGGCATGTTAGCCTACACTTATCAAAGTGCATTACATCTCAATGTAACAATTGACATAACACACTTCATGTGTCACTCATCCAAATATATTGGATTTAAATCACATCAAGGTATATCAGTCTTGAGGTGTTGGATGTGATACCTATCATATCTTGATGTATCACTTCCCTCATCACCTTTATCTTACTTGAGTTCATCCACTTAGCTTGTATTAGGGTATTCCTCATCCTAATACTTTATGCACTAGTTCATCACATTTATCATGTAATGTATTGGTCATAAGTCACTTATTTAGAATATACAACCATTGATAATGATATGGGCTCATCCTTGAGTTAGGAACTATTGATATAAGGATATCCATTATCAACCTCTCTAGGTGTTACATTTATCAATACATTAATCACTATTCCATTATTAGGAATAGGATTTTCCATATTTATAAATTGAGGTTCACATAGCATCTCCCATATGTGGCATCCAACTCACAAAAACAAGATTTACTTAAGCGGAAGAAAATCATTTACAACGGATTACTGAAAATCACTAAAAATTAAAACTTTTTGCAAAGAGATCCAAACATAGGAAGTCTCTTCCATCAAGAACCATTATATATCATTTACATTCTGGTTCAAAAGTACATAACATGTATCATCTCTTATCGATGATAACAACATCAGCTGTCATATTAACATTATGTACATACAACATAAAAACCTCGAGGCATCAAGCCCAAATCTCAGATCGATTTATTAAAACACTGACTAAAAACTCCAAGGACCTGAGAGTACAGAGACGACACGTAGGACTTTTAAACTACATGACTTGACGGATAGTATCTCCATCTAAGATCTCACTGTTGTCCATGATGTTACTGTTGTTGTCCTTTTCCTGCAAAAGGATTTCTGCTTCTTCGTTCACGTCCACCTAAAAAGTTGGATCCCGCGGGGGTGAGACAATTGAAAATTGCCCCAGCGAGAGATATAACTCTCTGCCAAAACATTGTTACAACAGTTTATTAAAACAAACTGAGCAGAAGGATTTATATATATATTTAATAGCAGTTAAATCACTGTATGAACAGAGTGAAGTAATCTCCTTTTCCAAGGAGAACATTGCATCTACTTAAGGTAGAATCATAGTTCATCCATATACTTGCAATAAATACAAACATATATGAATAACATCAATGAACTAGAGTTGCATGAAAGAAATATAACATCAGCCAATAAATTTCAGTATTCAATCCTTAAGCAAACATGTTATACGGTTGATTTGATTTTACAATCACACTTATGCCCTGAGGAGATGAAGTATACCGCTCATACTCCAACCGAGCACTATGAAGTCAAAATCGGTACCATACATAGGTCAATAGAAGGGATGAATTCCCATGACCTCCCACATCCCGGTCAGAGCGGGACCACAAGCAGGACTATGTCGACTGCTCAAAATATCTTTCCAGGGTATACTGGCAACTTCGCTATAGAGTTACAACGTCAATTGCACTCTCATCGGCAATCGAGAGATTTAATGTTTATCTCTATCGACCCAACATAAAATATCATTGGGAGATTAATGATACATCCATCCCAACCATTGGGAGATTTATGATACATCCATCCCGACACTTGAAGAATTGAGAGGTTTAATGTTTACCTTCCTTCAATCTCTTCACCGGACGTAAGGATATTTTTGCCCATTTACCCCCACATATTCAAAATATGTGTTCTGAGTTTTACTGCGGAGCACTCGTTTCACCATCACCTAAATACTGATGATGATGGATCTATGGTCAGGGCTCTACATGAATAGATTTCAGTTGATTAATAAATTACATTTTCATATTCTTTTAGCATCAGCCAAGTTCGCAAACATGACTTATTATAACAATGCTATAAAGAGGCATGTACTATTTTCATCAAATACTTATCAGTCTATAAAAGGCATTCGAAACTCAGTCCCTCATTTTGATATTGGGGATTATCATCCCTTCACAATTTTATCACCATGATCATATGGTTTTGGGTATTCAAACTCTTAGCTCATCATTGAGCATCATTACCATCTATTAGGTAACTATCACCTTCAGGTAATCTGACCAAGGAATTCATGATACTTGTTACACAAGCATCACACATGGCTCTGAAGGCCACAAAATATCTTGTCACCTCTTTCTAGGCAACAGCTTAATCATATGACTCATAAAATCCATGCACATTTGTTACTTTTACTAAGAAACAACTACATTAAGGCACATAAGGCCAATCAACATTTATTATATAAATGTCACAGCTCAAATCTGGCTATGTTCGTCATCTCATAATATATGCATGGTTCTCAGACATGAAACAGTCATACAAGTCATTCATCACATTATGTGATATGATAGTAACACCATTATTCCTTTACCAGGATTAGGGTTTACTATCAAATAGGGCTTTTCATTCCCTTTACCCAAAATTAGGGTTAGGGTTTCCCATTTCTCGTTAATTAGGGTTTCATGATCAAATTATATGTCCAACCCTTAATTCATTATTCCATACATCTAGGGCATTCAAAGAGATCATAAATAATTACTCAAGATCATTACTTTCATCATATAGCATTAATGATCATCAATTCAAGGTATGAGTTCATTTCTCATCCTCATCATGGTATGACTACATCATACTCACTAATTTTGCTTAACCCCATTCTCAAGGTACATTAGTCAACACTTATCAAAGTGTATCAACTCTTTACATTTCATTGTAATACTTGCATAACACAATTCATATGTTCCTTACCCAAATATATTGGATTTAAAATGCATGAAGGTATATAGACCCTAAAATGCTGAATGTGATAGCTATTATATCTTGATGAATCACTTTTCTCATTATTTCAGACTCTCTTGAGTTAACCAACTTATCTTGTATTAAGGTATTTCCCTCTTAATACTTTCAATTACTGACGTATCACCTTTAGCATGTAATGCATAGGCCACACATTAGAATTGTCCGACTATATTTAATGATATGGACTTGTCTAATGATAAAGACATTACTTACAATAAGGTTGTTTATAATCAACCACTTGAAATATTTCACCTTTAAAAGGTAATTCCTTCTATTTCATCATTAGGGTTTTCTTATAACCTTACCTAAAAATTAGGATTATGATTTATTGTCATATTGCCCAGAATTAGGGCTTTATGCATTATGACTCCAAATTAGAGTCTCACATACCTTCACCCTTCTTAGGGCCTCTCGTCACAACATAGTATTAGAGAATCATGTAGTGTTAAATTCTTAGTCAGGGTATCTCATGGAATCACCTTCAACTACGGTTTCTCATGGAATCACCCTCAACTAGGGTTTCTCATGGAATTACCCTAGAATAGGATTTCACATGGAATCATGCATAATTAGGATTTCCACTATAGTCGCCCACAATTTTGGTTTACTATTCATCTCCATTAGGATTTCATTCAATTGTCCATAATTAGAGATTCACTATTCATCCAAATTAGCATTTTGTATCTCATTACCCTAAATTAGAGTTACACATATCATTACCCTAGATTAGGGCTACACCCTCACCCTGGATTAGGGTTTCCTTTAGAATTTCCCTCAATTAGGGTTAGAGTTCAATAACCTTGTCAATTGGGGTTTATACTCATGATTAGGGTTTCATGATCTCTTTACTAAAAATCATACCCTTAATCACCACATGAATTATACTCATGTATGAATTCCATTCTTTCATCCTCTCAACTTGATTAGGTCATGTCAACCCTTCAATCAAGTACATACAACTATGATTGACATAGTGTACCAAATTATTGTTCTTATAGTGATTAGGGTTTACCCCATTAATAGTACTAATCATTTAGGTACTTTTAGGTCCTCAACCTTTGTACCATCTTTGATTACCATCACTATCAATCATTGGATCATTGGAACAATCATTACCTTCCATTACCAAGTGATTGAATCACCAACAACCTTCAATCGGTTTTGAGGTTTCATCACCAAATGGTTTTGAAACTGTTAGACCTCCAAACGGTTTTGAAACCGTTTGACCCCAAACGGTTTCAAGACCGTTTGGACTCAAACGGTCTCAAGACCATTTGGGCCAAATCAGTCCCAAAACCGCAAGGGTTCTTGAGGTACATTCATCAATTGGTTAATCATGATTAGCAACATTGGAACCTTCAATCAATTGAGTTATTGAGGTTCAACAATTATTGACCCTTGGATCTTTAATCCTTTAAATCACCACCTTTGACCATCCATACGGTCTTGAGGTGCTTGACCTCGTATGGTCTTGAGGTGCTTGACCTCTAAACGATTTTGAAACTATTTTCCCATCTCATCATCAAAATCCATGACATCCGATTAGGGTTTGGATCATTGGATTGATTATCAAATCAGCAATTGATTGAATTTCAATTTGGTATCTTTGGATCTTCAAATACCCAACCATACCCAACCCTAGACCTCCAGATGGTCTTGGTTGACCTCCAAACGGTTTTGAAACCGTTTGGGTGATCCTCAAATAGTTTTGAAACCGTTTGGGTTAATCAACCCAAAGATTCAACTCAATCAATTACAAAATCAACAGTTAACCCGATTAGGGCTTGCTACTTGGTGATTAACTATGCATTGAATTAATCAAATGGATCCTTTAGATTATCATAAAACATGCATTAGGGTTCTGACCTCAAATGGTCAACCCTCCTAAATGGTCAACTCCCTTAAATGGTTTGGGTCTCAAATCACCAAACGGTTTTGAAACTGTTTGGTCTCCAAACGGTTTGGTGAAACCGTTTGGACCAACAAGCTGAAACCGTTTGCACTTGATTTGGGGATGTGTGTGCTTATGATTATGTCATCATCATCAAGCTCTAAACTCATGAAACTTGTTGTGGTTTTCATGGTGATTGCATCAATCAACCAAATCAATTATCGTGAATAAAAAAAGGATCATTATTTGATAAGGAATTGAATGCAATAACAAAATTAAGGGTTCAAGTTATAAAACCCACCTCCAAATGAGCTCCAAAACTCCAAGCTCACGTCAACAATGGTGTATGCAACTCCTTTCACCATTCCAAGGCTCATCCTCAAGCTTTGAGTGAAAAGGAATGGTTAGAATTGAAGAGGGGATCAAAATAGGAAGAATTCATGCATTGATTTTGTGATTTCCACCATGGATTCAAGGTGAAAAGGGATCAAGGAGCTTACCAATAGGTTGGGGGTCGTCCTCCTGGTCCTCCCAAGCTCCCTTGGTCGTCTTCCAAGCAAAGGAAAAGAAAGGGGTCCGAAAAAGTCCTTGGTTTAAGTGATAAAGGCTCTTTTATAAGAAAATCAATGAGAGAGAAAATGTTTAATAAAAATCTTTTAATTCCAAAATTATTGCCACCACTTCCCCCTTGATTTCTTGCATTCAAAGGCATCTCTATCCCCACAGAGCTCCCTTCCATTATCCATGAATTAAGGGAAAAGAAATTAAGCACCTTAACCCTTATAATAGTAATATCCATTTTTGAGTGGAAATTCTTTTTCTTATAATAAGGTGAGTGGAATTTTCACCTCCTTAGGATATTTCGTGGTCCTTGCAAATCTCAAGGACGTCCAAACACATATGAATCCAACCATTTTAATTTTGGTTGAAGGTCCTTTAATTAATACATTTATTTTTGCACTAAATTGAATTAGGGTTTCGATTAGGATTAAATCTTGATTATTTTAATATCAAGATTCTCTCTCATCCAACTTAATTCAAATAAGGCGCCCCTCTCATTTTCTTTGCTCTAAATGATTCCAAGAAACATTAGGGACCTTATTAAAGTGGTAATTTGCATATTGAACCCTAGGTTTTGGGTAAATTGCACATTACACCAAAACTAGGTTTTAATGCACAAACATTGCTTTATCAGCTCTTTCTTGGTACTCAGGCTTCGATATGCCATACCTCTGCATAATTTTCACTCTCATGATGCTTCAACGCATGAGGAACATATTATCATGCACAATTTGCAATTTAACCCCTCAACTTGGGTAATTTGCACTTTAGTCCAAATCAAGTAAAACATTATTTCAACATTATTCAAAAAGGACTAAAATTGAAATATAAGTTCCTCTCTAGCCCTAATTATTTTTCACAAGATAATATTAAGCATATAATCATCTTTCATAATCAAAACACCTAGGTTTAAAGCATAACCCAGGTTAGGGATGTTACAAATTATAAACCCCTAACAAGGATTTCATCCCCGAAATCCCTGATAAAGGAAGATAGATGTTATTCAATCATCATACCATCTAGTCTTCACATAACATCTCCTTATTATGGAGACACCATAGAACGTTGATCTACACAAAGTGTTTCCATACAAGATTCTCATAGAATCAACACACAAGACACATGCTCCACTGTTCTTCATCATTGACTGTGGAATTAATTTTGTGTTAAGTAACACTTTTCTTGTTCAGAGAGACATCATACATTATTTATTAATATCATGTTTATGCAAATCATAAACCCCTAACACCTGATGTTCATACTATTTTGTATAATCAGACTAATTTCCTAGTTGACCACTTCAGGTAGCCAACATAAACCATCTGATATTTCTTAGATACTAGAATTTTTTTTTACCTTGGTATTTATCACATGTGTTGAGAACACATCACATATTTATCTTCCTTTCATCTTGGAACATTAATTGTTACATATGTCTTCACCTTGGAACCCAAGTCCAAAATAAACTGATACTTTTCTAAGTATCCATCACATGAACATTTTTATCTTATGCACATCAAGTATCCTAAGACCCACCTGATTGCCATGTCCCTGAAAGGAAAGAAAACAAGGATTCATATTCCTCTTATTAATTCATGTATTTTCAACTATTCATGAACCATTTACTCTTTATCTCATCCTAGGTTCCTTGCCTTCAACATAGGAATTTATAAGGATGATTACATATCATTATCCCTTTCTTTATTATTATCTAGCATGTTTATGATCATTTTATGATCTCATCACATTTCCCATTTCCTCATTATGGAAAAGATCTTTATTATACTTGCAACATTATTGAACAGGGTTCATCTCCCTTATTCTTATTCTAATCTTATGAGGAGTATATTTTTAGTTCCTCATACAACATGCTCATCTGAGATTATCTCAGACTTCTCTTTCTTATGCTTAGGATATGGCACATTTATTCATTCCATATTTCTGATTGCATGATACTCATTAGATTGTCTCATAATGACTACTTGATCAGAGCAATCAAAAAGACAACAATCTAAGAGTTTCCATACTCACTTTATCATCAATAGTTGTATACCTAGCCAGGGTATATAAATACTGAGATTAAGTGGTATGCACTTTGTATACTATCGTATTCTTCTTTTTCATATTATCATAAGCATAAGATTTAACATTCCTAGATTTTATCCAGGCATCTCTTCTGTACCTCATCTTTTCTCATAGAGGTAAGAACAACATAAAACATTTGTAATGTTTACTATGCAAAATGTAAGTCCTCATAGGACTAATCAAAGAAAACTCAATCAATTACTTTCTCAATTTAATCTAGGGAATCATAAAATGACATATTTGAATGACATTATCTTGTCTAACCTGTCATGATTCGTGGATTATTTACTGCCTCAGTCTAACTCTGCCTCAAAGGTTGATTCACCATAACATTTCTGGCTGAGCAATCTCTTGCTAGATGTCTTACCTGTCTACATTGGTAGCAAATTCTAGGTGCTAGATGCAGTCTAGAAGATTCCTTACCCTTTCTGGGTAACCATTGCCTTGGTGCACTAGGCTCTAGTTGTACTGGTGCTACCAAAAACTTCTTCTTTTTGGAACCACTAGGCCTCTATTCCTGGATTTGGATAGGCCTTTTCTCAATTATCATCTTATTTTTCTTCTCTGGGCAATATCTTCTAATATGTTCAGGTTTCCTGCACTTGTGGCTGACCCTGATTTCAGGTTGTAATTTATTCCCTCCATTACTATATATTGATTCAACAGGGTGAGGTTGAGCACAAACTCAATTTAAGTCCATAACTTCATTATTCCTTATTGCTTCAACCTGCTGATGTTGATCATAAATGTTGTTGATATCCAAAACATCATCATTAGGGCTGGTAATCTAGGTTACACTGCCAATGCTTGTTCCACTATATACATCATTGTTGCCCTAAATTCTCCAACAGTAATACTTAAAGATGGATTTCTTATTATAGTTGGATCAACTAGGGGGTTCTCAGGCAATTGTCCCGCTCTTGCCTTCTCACATGCACCTCTTCTTGGTGCAACATTGTTGCTTTCAGCAGCAACCTCCTCATGTGACCCAGACATCTTTAAGTTCTTCTTCTCTTACACGAGCAGAAGACACTATCAGATACACTGGATGACACTAGAACAGACTCTACTACCTTAGTCCTATGTCTCTGTAGACTCAGCGAACCTAGAGCTCTGATACCACTAAACTTGTGGCATCCAACTCACAAAAACAAGATTTACTTAAGCAGAAGCGAATCATTTACGGTGGATTACTGAAAATCACTAAAAATTAAAACTTTTTGCAAAGAGATCCAAACATAGGAAGTCTCTTCCATCAAGAACCATTGTATATCATTTACATTCTGGTTCAAAATTACATAACCTGTACCATCTCTTATCGATGATTACAACATCAGTTGTCCTATTAACATTATGTAAAGACAGCATAAAAATCTCGAGGCATCAAGCCCAAATCTCAGATCGATTTATTAAAACACTGACTAAAAACTCCGAGGACCTAAGAGTACAGAGACAACACATAGGACTTTAATACTACATGACTTGACGGACAGTATCTCCATATGAGATCTCACTGATGTCCCTAATGTTACTGTTGTTGTCCTTTTCCTGCAAAAGGATTTCTGCTTCTTCGTTCGCGTCCACCTAAAAAGTTGGATCTCACGGGGGTGAGACAACTGTAAATTGCCCCAGCGAGAGATATAACTCTCCGCCAAAACATTGTTATAGCAGTTTATTAAAATAAACTGAGCAGAAGGATTATATATATATATATATATATATATATATATATATATATATATATATATATATATATATATATATATATATATATTTAACCGTACTTAAATCACTGTATGAACAGAGTGAAGTAATCTCCTTTTCCAAGGAGAACATTGCATCTACTTATGGTAGAATCATAGTTCATCCATCTACTTGCAATAAATACAAACAAATATGAATAACATCAATGAACTAGAGTTGCATGAAAGAAATATAACATCACCCAATAAATTTCCATATTCAATCCTTAAGCAAACATGTTATACGGTTGATTTCATTTTACAATCACACTTATGCCATGAGGAGATGAGGTATACCGCTCATACTCCAAATGACCACTATGAAGTCCAAATCGGTATCATACATAGGTCAATGGAAGATTCAGATTCCCATGACCTCCCACATCCCTGTCAGAGCCGGACCACAAGTAGGACTATGTCGAATGCTCAAAATAGCTTTCCAAGGTATACTAGAAACATTTCTATAGAGTTACAACATCAACTGCACTATCATCGACAATCGAGAGATGTAATGTTTATCTCTGTCGACCCGACATAAAATATCATTGGGAGATTAATGATACATTCATCCCAACCATTAGGAGATTTATGATACATCCATCCTGACACATGAAGAATTGAGAGGTTTAATGTTTACCTTCCTTCAATCTCTTCACCGGACGTAAGGATATTTTCACCCATTTACCCCCACATATTCAAAATATGCGTTCTGGGTTTTGTTGCGGAGCACCCATTTCACCATCACCTAAATACTGATGATGATGGATCTATGGTCAGGGCTCTACATGAACATATTTCACTTGATTAATTAATTACATTTTTATATTCTTTTAGCATCAGCCAAGTTCTCAAACATGACTTATTATAACAATGCTATAAAGAGGCATGTACTATTTTCTTCAAATACTTATCAGTCTTTAAAAGACATTGGGAACTCAGTCCCTCATTTCGAAACTGGGGATTATCATCCCTTCACAATCTTATCACCATGATCATATGGTTCTGGGTATTCAAACCCTTAGCTCATCATTGAGCATCATTACCATCTATTAGGTAACTATCACCTTCAGGTCATATGACCAAGGCATTCATGATACTTGTTACACAAGCATCACACATGGCTCACACGGCCACAAAATATCTTGTCACCTCTTTCTAGGCAACAGCTTAATCATATGACTCATAAAATCCATGCACATTTGTTACTTTTACTAAGCAAAAACTACATTAAGGCACATAAGGCCAATCAACATTTATTATATAAATGTCACAACTGTGGCTATGTTCATCATCTCATAATATCTGCATGGTTATCAGACATGATAACAGTCATACAATTCATTCATCACATTATGTGATACAATAGTAACACCATTATTCCTTTACCAGGATTAGGGTTTACTATCAAATAGGGCTTTTCATTCCCTTTACCCAAAATTAGGGTTAGGGTTTCCCATTTCTCATTAATTAGGGTTTCATGATTAAATTTTTTGTCCAACCCTTAATTCATTATTCCATACCTCTAGGGCATTCAAATAGATCATAAATAATTACTCAAGATCATTACTTTCATCATATAGCATTAATGATCATCAATTCAAGATATGAGTTCATTTCTCATCCTCATCATGGTATGACTACATCATACTCATTAATTTTGCTTAACCCCATTCTCAAGGTACATTAGTCAACACATATCAAAGTGCATCAACTCATTACATTTCATTGTAGTAGTTGCATAACACAATTCATATGTTCCTTACCCAAATATATTGGATTTAAAATGCATGAAGGTATATAGACCCTGAAATGTTGAATGTGATAGCTATTATATCTTGATGAATCACTTTTCTCATTATTTCAGACTCTCTTGAGTTAACCAACTTATCTTGTATTAAGGTATTTCCCTCTTAATACTTTCAATTACTGACGTATCACCTTTAGCATGTAATGCATAGGCCACACATTAGAATTGTCCAACTATCTTTAATGATATGGACTTGTCTAATGATAAAGACATTACTTACAATAAGGTTGCTTATAATCAACCACTTGAAATATTTCACCTTTAAAAGGTAATTCCTTCTATCTCATCATTAGGGTTTTCTTTTACCCTTACCTAAAAATTAGGATTATGATTTATTGTCATATTGCCTAGAATTTGGGCTTTATGTATTATGACTCCAAATTAGAGTCTCACATACCTTCACCCTTCTTAGGGCCTCTCATCACAACATAGTATTAGAGCATCATGTGGTGTTAAATTCTTAGTCAGGGTTTCTCATGGAATCACCCTCAACTAGGGTTTCTCATGGAATCACCCTCAACTAGGGTTTCTCATGGAATTACCCTAGAATAGAATTTCACATGGAATCATGCTTAATTAGGATTTCCACTATAGTCACCCACAATTTGGGTTTACTATTCATCTCCATTAGGATTTCATTCAATTGTCCATAATTAGAGATTCACTATTCATCCAAATTAGGGTTTTGTATCTCATGACCCTAAATTAGAGTTACACATGTCATTACCCTAGATTAGGGTTGCATCCTCACCCTAGATTAGGGTTTCCTTTAGAATTTCCCTCAATTAGGGTTAGAGTTCAATAACATTGTCAATTGGGGTTTATACTCATGATTAGGGTTCCATGATCTCTTTATTAAGGATCATACCCTTAATCACCACATGAATTATACTTATGTATGAATTCCATTCTTTCATCCTCTCAACTTGATTAGGTCATGTCAACCCTTCAATCAAGTACATACAACTGTGATTGACATAGTGTACCAAATTATTGTTTCTTATAGTGATTAGGGTTTACCCCATTAATAGTACTAATCATTTAGGTACTTTTATGTAACGTCTGGGCCCACTGCCCATGGCTCTAGTAGAGTTTCAGGAATGACAACTGACCCCACAAACCACCACTAGCCTTAACTGCACACTTTGTCCACACTGACGCACAAGCCAGGATCAACTTCCCGACTGGTCACCCATCCTAGTACTACTCCAAGCTGAGCACGCTTAACTATGGAGTTCTTTCGTGATGGGCTCCCGGAAAAGGAGGTGCACCTTGGTGATATGGGTAGTCCAATCATTCCTTTTAAGATCAACTTATCGGAGGCCTCAAATCCTGGGATGTTACAATCTCCCCCACTTAGACTCTTGACGTCCTCGTCAAGTCTCAACTATATGGCCTCATAATCTGACCCCATTTCAGTGCAGACCCACAATGGCCCATGGACACCCAGCTCCCATCCACGGCTACCAGCGCAAGGGCGGATCCATCTCGTCTCTACGGATAGCCCTTTCCAACTTGCCTGGACCGCACGGCTCAAGACTGGCATGCCACATGCCCATGTGTGCCCCACCTACTGGAGGGGTTATGGCTCTGATACCATTTGTAACGTCTGGGCCCACTGCCCATGGCTCTAGTAGAGTTTCAGGAATGATGACTGACCCCACAAATCACCACTAGCCTTAATTGCGCACTTTGTCCACACTGACGTGCAAGCCAGGATCAACTTCCCCACTGGTCACCCATCCTAGTACTACTCTAAGCTGAGCACGCTTAACTATGGAGTTCTTTAGTGATGGGCTCCCGAAAAAGGAGGTGCACCTTGGTGATATGGGTAGTCCAATCATTCCTTTTAAGATCAATTTATCTGAGGCCTCAAATCATGGGATGTTACATTTTAGGTCCTCAACCTTTGTACCATCTTTGATTACCATCACTATCAATCATTGGATCATTGGAACAATCATTACCTTCCATTACCAAGTGATTGAATCACCAACAACCTTCAATCGGTTTTGAGGTTTCATCACCAAACGGTTTTGAAAAATTTTGACCTCCAAACGGTTTTGAAACTGTTTGACCCCAAACGCTTTCAAGACCGTTTGGACTCAAACGGTCTCAAGACTGTTTGGGCCAAATCAGTCCCAAAACCGCAAGGGTTCTTGAGGTATAATCATCAATTGGTTAATCATGATTAGCAATATTGGAACCTTCAATCAATTGAGTTATTGAGGTTCAACAATTGTTGACCCTTGGATCTTTAATCATTTAAATCACCACCTTTGACCATCCATATGGTCTTGAGGTTCTTGACCTCATATGGTCTTGAGGTGCTTGACCTCTAAACGGTTTTGCAACTGTTTGCCCATCTCATCATCAAAATCCATGACATCCAATTAGGGTTTGGATCATTGGATTGATTATCAAATCAGCAATTGATTGCATTTAAATTTGGTATCTTTGGATCTTCAAATACCCAACCATACCCAACCCTAGACCTCCAAATGGTCTTGGTTGACCTCGAAATGGTTTTGAAACCGTTCGGGTTAATCAACCCAAAGATTCAACTCAATCAATTACAAAATCAGCACTTAACCCTATTAGGGTTTGCTACTTGGTGATTAACTATGCATTGAATTAATCAATTGGATCCTTTAGATTATCATCCAACATGCATTATGGTTCTGACCTCAAACGGTCGACCCTCCTAAACGGTCAACTCCCTTAAACGGTTTGGGTCTCAAATCACCAAACGGTTTGGTGAAACCGTTTGGACCAACAAGTTGAAACCGTTTGCACTTGATATTTGGGGAGGTGTGTGCTTATGATGATGTCATCATCATCAAGCTCTAAACTGACGAAACCTACTGTGATTTTCATGGTGATTGCATCAATCAACCAAATCAATTATCGTGAATAAAGAAAGGATCATTATTTGATAAGGAATTGAATGCAATAACAAAATTAAGGGTTCAAGTTATAAAACCCGGCTCCAATTGAGCTGTAAAGCTCCAAGCTCACGTCAACAATGGTGGATGCAACTCCTTTCACCATTCCAAGGCTCATCCTCAAGCTTTGAGTGAAAAGGAATGGTTAGAATTGAAGAGGGGATCGAAATAGGAAGAATTCATGCATTGATTTTGTGATTTCCACCATGGATTCAAGGTGAAAAGGGATCAAGGAGCTTACCAACAGGTTGGGGGTCGTCCTCCTGGTCCTCCCAAGCTCCCTTGGTCGTCTTAAAAGAAACGTAAAAGAAAGGGGTCCGAAAAAGTCCTTGGTTTAAGTGGTAAAGGCTCTTTTATAAGAAAATCAATGAGAGAGAAAATGTTTAATAAAAATCTTTTAATTCCAAAACTGTTGCCACCAATTACCCCTTGATTTCTTGCATGCAAAGTCATCTCTATCCCCACCGATCTCCCTTCCATTATCCATGAATTAAGGGAAAAGAAATTAAGCACCTTAACCCTTATAATAGTAATATCCATTTTTTAGTGGAAATTCTTTTTCTTATAATAAGGTGAGTGGAATTTTCACCTCCTTAGAATATTCCGTGGTCCTTGCAAATTTCAAGGACGTCCACACACATCTGAATACAACCATTTTAATTTTGGTTGAAGGCCCTTAAATTAATACATTCATTTTTGCACTAAATTGAATTAGGGTTTCAATTAGGATTAAATCTTGATTATTTTAATATCAACATTCTCTCTCCTCCAACTTAATACAAATAAGGCGCCCCTCTCATTTTCTTTGCTCTACATGATTCCAAGAAATATTAGTGACCTTATTGAAGTGGTAATTTGCATATTGAACCCTAGGTTTTGGGTAAATTGCACATTACACCAAAACTGGGTTTTAATGCACAAACATTGCTTTATCAGCTCTTTCTTGGTACTCAGGCTTCCATAAGCCATACCTATGCATAATTTTCACTCTCATGATGCTTCAACACATGAGGAACATATTATCATGCACAATTTGCAATTTAACCCCTCAACTTGGGTAATTTGCACTTTATTCCAAATCAAGTAAAACATTATTTCAACATTATTCAAAACGGACTAAAATTGAAATATAAGATCCTCTTGAGCCCTAATTACTTTTCACAAGATAAGATTAATCATATAATCATCTTTCTTAATCAAAACACCTAGGGTTAAAGCATAACACAGGCCAGGGATGTTACACCATAAATATGGATTTCACCTAATATCACTCTTTATTAGAGTTTCAAATAACATCCTTTTGTATCAGGGTTTCACTTAACATCTCCCTCAATTAAGGTTTCACCTAGATTTGCCGTAATTTAGGGTTTCGCATAGATTTTCCCTGATTTAGGGTTTCACATAGCTTTTCCCTAATTTAGGGTTTCACATAGCTTTGTCCTATATTAAGGTCAAGGCCCAATAATCTTTTCAATGAGGGTTTCATGATCTCATTATTATGGATCAAACCCTGATTACATATTTTTTTCATAATGAGAGAATTAGGGCTTAATTATATAAGCATTCCTCTCTTTCTCATACTCTCTAGGATGTTAAGTACTCCAAGATTGATCTAGGTCAGCTCTTCATTTAAGTACACACAGTTAGGGTTAACTGTCATGATCACCTTTAGTCTACATCATTATCAATCAAGTAGCTAATTGACCTTTAATCATATTAGGTGTCCAAATGGTTTAACCAATTTGAACCTCAAAAAGTCTTGGTCACTTAGACCCCAAACGGTCTTGGTCACTTAGACCTTAAACGGTCTTGACCAATTAAGTTCAAATGGTTTGAAACCGTTTAGCAAGGTTGGTTCTTGAAACTGTTTAGATAACACATTTTGAAACTGAATGAACTTGGGTCTCCAAACAGTTTGAGACCGTTTGGTCCCAAACGTTCTTGATACCGTTTGATCCCAAATGGTCTTGAGAACATTTGGACTCAAATGGTCTTAAGACCGTTTGGTCCAAACTCTCTCAAAACTGAATGGACCAAAAAGGGTCTTCCATCACTTAGTCAATTCAGGGTTTCAAACATTAAACCATCTATCAATTGAGACATTGATTTATTATTCAATTGAACCATTGAATAACCCTTCAATTGGACCTTCAATTAGGGTTTTGAACCCAATTGAACTAGGGTTTGTAATCAAGAAACCATCAATTAGGGTTTTGAAAATGAGACACCATCAATGGTTAACATTGTGGAACTAATTCAATTGAAATCATTGGATCATCACCAAACCATGACATGACCTGACCTCAAACAGTCTTCAGGTCATTTGGATGACCCCCAAATGGTCTTGAGACCATTTTCCCAATCCATCACTGAAATTGTGAAGTTTTATTAGGGTTTGCATCATAGAACTGATCATTCAATTGAGCTATTGATTGTATTTCAATTTGATATCACTGGATCTTCAACCAACTAATCATACTTCATTATAAACTTCCAAACGGTCTTGGTTGACCTCCAAACGGTCTTGAGACCGTTTGGGTGACCTCCAAACGGTCTTGAGACCATTTGGGTTAGTCAACCCAAAAATTACATCAATCAATTGAGAATTTCAGCACTCAACCCGATTAGGGTTTCCAATTGGAGGATTGTCTATATATTGAATCAATCAATTGGATCCATTGTATCATCATCCAACATATACTAGGGTCCTCACCTCAAACATTCAACCCATCCACACGGTCAACTCTACTAAATGGTTTGGGATCCAAACCTCCAAACGGTTTGGTGAAACCGTTTGGACCAAGGTTACAAAACCATTTGCAATAGATATTTGTGGAGGTGTGTTCTTATGATTATGTCATCATCGTCAACCTATAAACCCATGAAGCTTTCTATGATTTTCATGGTGATTGCAACAATCATTCAAATAAAATTTCGGGAATAAAGAAGGATGCAATAATTGTTAAAGATATGGAATCAATAACCAAGTTCAAGGGTTCAAGTTATATAACCCGCCTTCAATTGAGATTCAAGATTCAACCTCCTCATCTTTAATGGTGAAATCAATACCTTCCACTATCCCAAGTTTGTCCTTAAGGTTTGAGTGAAAAGGAATGGCTAGAATTGAAGATGGAGTGGAGATAAGAAGAAATCATGCATTGATTTTCGATTTCCACCATGGAATCAAGGTGAAAGGATGCCAAGAAGCTTACCAACATGTTGGGGGTCGTCCTCCTATTTCTCCAAGCTCTCGTGGTCATTTTTGAAAGCAAGAAGTGAAAGTGGTTTCGAAATTACCCTTTCACTCATGGATAAAGGAGCATATATATGAATTTTATGGAAAATTCATTTAAGAGAGATAAAGTAGGGATTATCTCCCCCATTTCCTTGCCACTTGCTCCCTTCCCTTCCATATATACGAGGCTATCTTCCTTGCCTCATATTCCTCTCAATTATCCACGATTTAAGGGAAAACAAACTAAGCACCTTAAATCATATTATAATAATATCCATAAGTGAGTGGATATTTCTTTTCCTTTTAATAATGTGAGTGAGTTATCCACTTCCTTTGGATATTTTTGTGCCTTTGCAAGGCACACGGTCATCCATTCTCTTGCAAACTCATCCCTCACCTTTTGGTTAAAGGTCTCTTCAATTAATATATTTATTTTTGCATTAAAGTAAAGTAAAATTCCAATTATGCTTAAATCTTGATTATTTTAATATCAAAATTCTCTCTCCTCCAAAAAGGTACAAATGAGGTGACCCTCTCATTTTCTTTTCTCTACATGATGACAAGAAACATTAGGGACTATTTTGAAGTGGAAACTTACATATTGAACCCTGGGTTTTGGGTAAATTGCACATTACACCAAAACTAGGTTTTAATGCACAAACATTGCTCAACATGCTCTTTCTTGTTATTCAGGCTTGTAGAAGCCATTCAACTGCATCATACTCACTCCTATGATGCTTCAACATATGAGTAGAATATTATCATGCACAATTTGCAATTTAACCCCTCAACTTGGGTAATTTGCACTTTAGTCCAAAACAAGTAAAACATTATTTCAACATTATTCAAAAAGGACTAAAATTGAAATATAAGTTCCTCTTGAGCCTTAATTACTATTCAAGAGATAAGAGCAAGCATATAATCAACTTTATTAAGTAAAACACCTAGGGTTAAGCATAACCCAGGTCAGGGATGTTACATATAACAAGCTATACCTCATTAGGGTTACATATCAACACAATATAATTATCATCCCTTCTATTAATATGAGTGAATAGGTAAGACGACCTTATTAAGGGTTACCCTCCATTTGTTCCATCATCATTCAACCAATATCACCATACCACAATGTCACCCAGAACCATTGGATGTTTAAAAGGTAACACCATTGGTTGTTTACATAAGTAAACACCTTGGATAAACCACCTATGAAGTCCTTGATTTGTGCTCTATAAAGAGTCACCATTTAACCCTAGACATACCTTGATTAGAAACACAAAAAACCCATTCAGAGTAGGGTAAAACCCATAATTGACTGTTCAGTTAAAACAAGCCATCCACTGTCAACAAGTAAGCTCCTTAAGTTGATCATATAAAGGAAACCATCTAAATCACATTATTAGGACCAACATATTACATTATCCATCATTACACTTTATTGGAGGAATAACATTAGATCTTGACCATTGGGTCAAGTTCATATGTTAACACCGTCAATTACAGTATTGGTTCGACCATTGCACCAAGTGACCCAAGAAACCATTGGTCTAAGGATTAATTGATTCTACAACTACATGATTAACTCACCATAGGTTTTGGAGACCTGATCCACATCATTAGTGACCATTAAGTCACCACATGTTGTTAGATTAGCACTACATTCATTAATCAGCATCAAATTTTAAGCTAATGTCAACATTAATTGATAACATCAGTAGGGTACTTAATGATTGATCATTAAACTTCTAATTGATCCAAAATCTGACCTAAGGGGGTAACCATAGGTTGTCACAATCATCTGAAACCTTTGATCTCGACCATCAATTTTCATTAAGACAACATCATAGGGTTGTTACAATGGTACCATCATCGGGTCATGGGTTTATAGAAGAAATCATCTTTAAACCCTAAAATTGGCCATTGGTTGATAGGTGGTTAGAACCATAGGTTGTCAAACCAACCTGATCCAAGTCATATTATACCTTAGGAATAATGTACACATGATCACAGGTTCATATAGAACTGAAATCAGAATAGGGAACATTATAAAAATTGAAATCCAAGTCAAGCATAGCATTTTTGGTGCATGGATCATCATTTTCAAGCAAGAACATGAGCTAGCAAGCTTATAATAAGAAATAAATGTGGAACAAGTTATAAAACTTGCCTCTAATGAGAATATGAAATCCCAAACAGAAGAAAACTCGATTAGGTAGGGTATAAAATCTAAGAATAAGTTGTGAACTCGTCCATTTAGCACCTTTCTTCATCAAATGAGCAAACCCTAAGCATACGGAGCAAGAAAGGTAGGGTTTTAGTGCTTTAGATCAATTTCTACCATGGAACAGCAAGGTTAAAACCTGTAGGAAGGTATAAGGAAGGATAAGAGCAATAGAAATGGAGAATAAAGGAAGAAAACAACTTGCCTTGGTCAAAATCCCTAGAAGATGACCTTGGAAACCCTAGGTAGGGCTAGATGGAGCACTAGGAGACCTTCTTCTCCAAAAAGAAGTTGTCTTCTACCTTAGAGTATTTGGTTCTACAGAAAAAAAGAGTGGAGTAGTTTCTCTAGGCTAGAGAAAATATAAATCAAGAAAAGTTTCGTACTTGGGCAAGGAAGAGGTAAATATAGCCCATGGATAAGGATGGAAGCAAGCATGAGGTATAAAAGTAGCTTCCCCATGTGTCTATGACCTTAAACTATTAAGAATATACAAGCACACACACAAGAAGCTCCCCCACCATCCATATAGACCTTCTTAGCATTCCTTTGTCGAATTTACAAGCCAATTAAATAATTCATTAGTTGATAGCTACTAAAGGTAGCTCATCCGTGAAAGGGTAAACCCTAAAATACCCTTAGAGAAAACACCTTCAAAACAAGGTTTACATAGGTTCCCCATGGCTCAAAAAGCTCTAGAATGATGATATAATATCCAAGGAACATAATGCAAGTGATAAATTGCAAAGAATACCTATCAATTGGGTAAATTGTAGAAAAGTCCAAAATGTGCATAAAATTGCATAACTTGCTCAAACAGTGTCCAAATTGGACCAAATTTGAAACTTAAGCTTGTATTATGATTTCGAATCATATCACAAGGTTATATTAGGTTTATAAGAATTAAATTATGATAATTAATATTATTCAACTCATTAAGCAAGTTTAGGGGCATTACAAAAATGGGCTAATTTAGTCATTTCATCAACTACAACCCATATGGTGTCACTCCCTTTCTTGTTCCTGGGTAGACTCACCACAAAATCCATGGTGATGTTTTATCATTTCCACTCAGGGGTAGGTAGGGGTTGTAGAAGACCACTTGGCCATTGATGTTCAGCCTTGATCTGTTGGTAGGTCAAACACCTATAGATGAAAGCATCGATGTCGGTATTCATATTCCTCCACCAGAAGTGCCTCTATAGATCCTTGTACATTTTTAGTAAATCCAGGATGCACTGTATATTTTCACTTGTGATCTTATCATAGCACCTTTTATGTTATATCTAAATCCTTTGAGACCCATATGCATCATTTGTGATGGATTCCACCATCCATACCGACCGTCAGATGTGTCTGGGGCTTATCTAGTAGCTTAGTCATCTCTTCAAGGTTCTTACTATTCTTCTAGGCCAGTAAAATCTTAGACTAGAGGCCTAGTTTGACATGAATGCTAGACAACTTGAGAACATTGCCCACACGCCTCGAGGCCAATGGTAACGTGACTTCCATGTTTCTCCACTCAATGGTGGATATGGTAGCACATTTATCTTATTTCATGCTAAGTGCATTGGCCATCACGTTTTCCTTACCAAGGTGGTAGGAAATGGTGAATTCATAGTCTTTGAGGCACTCTCGCCATAGCCTCTGTCTGAGACTGAGATCCTTCTATGTCAGGATGTACTTCAAACTCTTATGGTCGGTGAGGATGTCAAAGGTGGCACCATACATGTAGTGTCACCATAGATTTAGTGCATATATGATGGTGGCAAGCTCGAGGTTGTGGGTTGGGTAGTTGACCTTGTTTGGCAACAATTCTCGAGAGGCATAAGCACCTACCTTTCTTTCTTGCATGAGGACACAAACCAGATCAGACCTCGATGCATATTTGAAGATGAAAATGTTTACATAAGTGTTGAGCATTATCCATGTTTTGATAATGACTTAGCCATTCCATTCATATGTATCTAATATATTTGTTTAAGATTGATTTTAGGCATTAGGTACATGAAAAGGATCAAATCACTCAAGCCCTATCTTGGCTTAGTTCAAGTCAAAAGCAATGCAAATGCACCTTTGGGGAGAACACTCCAAACCACCTTAGAATATTTTTGTAATCATTTGTATTGATGATATGACTCATAACTAAGATGATGAAAAATCAAGGTCACTTAATTCCAATGTTTCATCACTTAAAATTCATTTTGTAAAATTCATCACAGAAACTTCATCGGTCGAGTTGCTAACTCGAGCGATCCTTGATGGATCTTGGAAATGAATGTTGATCGGTCATGTTTCAATTTCACAGATGTCGACTGATCCCTCTAAAGAGAAAACTCAATTTAAGTGGATTGTTCAAGTTATCCCAAGACAAACTTGACTAGTGGTTTAAATTAGCTTTGTCGCATAGTGTGATCAGTCGAGTTATCTTTATTGAAACTTGACCAAATGCATATGGAGAATGCAAAAAAAAAGTGACTCTAATTGTTGGAAGGGTGCAGAACTTGAAATTATATTTGTTGCACCCCTCCAAATAGCTAGTAAATCTGTTTAAATGATCCCACACTCTAGTGGACACCTCCAGCTATAAATAGGACCTCTTGGAGTTCATTTCAAGGTTGCTCATTTATGCTATTCAAGGTCCTTCCTATAGTTGATTGCTTTTAGTTCACTTGAGACACTTTATCTATCTTGATTACAACTCATTTTGTTCACTATGAGTGAAATAGGATTCATGTGAGAGAGCCACATCATTGTACACTTGTAAGGCTCTCAAGATCTCTCTTTTTCAATCCTCATTCTTGAAGAATCCATTGGTGAAAGCTTCTCCAAGAGAAGGAGAAGGAGCAAGCTTCTTCAGCTGGAAAAGAAGGTGCTCAAGGCTAGTCCGAGTGAAAGAGAAGATCAAGGTAGAAGATCCAAGGAGCTGGTGGGTAAATCCTCAAGGACAATGACTTGTTGCATTAAGAGGAGGACCTTGTTGAAGGCATCCAGCTAATTGCAAGAGTGGGTAAGACCTTTGTGAAGCAGAAGACTAGCTCTTGGATAGGTAATCCCTTATGTAAGGTTGTTGGCTCCCTTGGCCTAAAAGGGAAGTTGGGTATCCTTGTCCCAGAAAAGGAAGGTCATATGTTGTAACTCTTATAAGTGAATATAAGGAGTAGACATCTTAGAAATCCTAGAGCTTGACCTCTCTATATAGTAGACTAAATCTATCCTACTTTGGAGAGTGGAACCACTCTAAAACATCTCATTATTTTGGTTGCTTTAATCTCTCTTATCATTGCTTTGTATGTTTCAATTGTCATCATACTCACTATTTGCAATTAAGCGTATTTGAAGTAACTTGAAGGTCTAACCAGTTTTGTGTAAGTTTTGAAGCTCTATTCACTCCCCTCTATATACCTTAGATCCAACAAGTGGTATCAGAACCACGGTCTTCTCTGACACAACTCCCATAAGACGAGAAGATGGGTGACTTACTTGGGTCACTCAACCTAGAGGGAAGCTTCTCCATGAAGCCATCGCTCTTCCACGGCACCAATTTTCTTTATTGGAAAAGAAGGATGTAGTTCTTCCTCTAAGGAACCAACTATGACATTTCGAAGGTGGTGATTCTCCCCTAAAAAGAGCCAATCGGGGATGTAACCACTTGGGATGAAGACACAATCAAGAAGGCATAGCTCAATGCCAAGGTAGTTAACATCATCTATGTTGTCTTCACTCCTTCCAAGTTCAACTGGATCTCATCTTGGGACACAGCCCATGAGATTGAGAATAGGTTGTGCATCACATATGAAGGCATGCATCAAGTCAAGGAGTCTAAGATCTACATGCTAAATGGGCTACTTGATAACTTCAAGATGGGTAAGAAGGAAAGAATGGCGGACATGTACTCAAGTCTCAACACCATTGTCAATGGACTTGTAGCTTTGGTAAAGCCCTTGGATAGAGGTACAATCAACTCCAAGATACTTAGGTCTCTTCCAAAGAGACGGGAACCCAAGGTGACTTCAACTGAAGAAGTAAGAAGTCTTAGAGGCCTAGCCATAGAGGATCTCATTGGCAACCTTCAAGCCCATGAGACAAGGCTAGACAAGCAAGAGGAAGATGAAAAGCAAGAAGAGAAGGAGTCAAAGAAAGTCAAAGATAATGCCTTCAAAGCCCAAGTGGAGATGATGGCCCTAGTGATCATGAAGCTAACTACTCTAAGGGAAAACACTTCAAAGGAAAGCCTTCTTCATCCTCAACTCCAAGGTGCTATGAGTGTGGAAAAAAAGGGGCATTGCAAGAATGAATGCCCAAAGGCCAAGAAGAGCCACCATAAGAGTAGAAACAAGAAGAAGGATGATTACAATAAATAAGGTAAGTACAAGAGGAAGGATAAGAAGGAGAAAAGAAGCAAGGATGCATCTCATGCGGATTGGGAGGACTCGTCTTTAAGAAGCTCAAGCTCTGATGAAGGAGAATGCCATCTTGCACAAATGGCCTCCACAAGTGAAGACATAGGTGAGGTAAGTGAGGTAAGCTTGCATGAGTTTTCCAAAGAAACTCTTATAGAAATTCTTAATACCACTCATTCCTCCTACTAAAAATGCAAGTCTAAGAAAAAGAGGTTGGGTAAGATTATTGATAATCTTTATGCTAAAATTGACATCCTCGATCAAAATGAGAAAGTTCATCTTGAGAGTATTGATACATTGCATGGCCAATTTCTTGATCTTGAGCTTCAATACAATGGGGTGAAGTTGACAATGGGATCTACCTTAAGAATATCACTAGTTTCAAGGAAGAGTACAAAAAATGCTTTGATGAGCTTGAGTTGCTTAAAACTGAAAATATCAAATTTAAGATTATTATTGATGTTCGTCAATATGAGAGAGATGTTTATCTTAAAGAAATCCAACTACTTAAAATAGAAAAATGCTAGGTTGCTTGCTCAAGTGAATGATTTATCTTCTAGACCTATTTTCCCTAGCAAGGATGTTGATTCTATTACTCTAAAAAAGGATTCTTACTTAACTAAATTCCTCTATCTTGAGGTAAGCCTGCTACAATGCTAATGATGATATTTATAGTTTAACTTCTATCTCTATTACTCTTACAGATGACACCCATAATTTGAGAGCTACTTTACAAACATTCCTCAAAGGGAAGAAGTCCCTTAATGAAGTTTTGGATCACTCCACCAAACATAGTGGTAAGAGTGGTCTAGGATATAAGGGTACTTCAAAAGGCAAAGGTAAGGGTAATAATAAGAAGAGAAAGGAACCTCCAATCTTTCATGGAGAGTCATCCAGCTCAAAGAACCCTATGGTTTGTTCTCATTATAAGAGTGATGATCATTATTCTACTTATTGTCCTTATAGGGAGAAGAGGGCCATTCCCAAGATTAAGTGGGTCCCCAAGCTAACCCCAGATCCCAAAGTTTGAATTTGGCACTGATTATCTTCATTTCTTTTAGGTTAAAGGCCAATGGATTTTTGATAGTGGTTGTTCTAAACACATACTGGTGAAATCAGCCTCTTCAAGCAATTCATAAAGAAGAAAGGTGGATCGGTGACTTTTGGGGATAACAACAAGGGTAAGGTAATAGGTGAGGGTTGTGTGGGTAATTCACTTTGTATCAAGAATGTGCTTCTTGTAGATCACCTACATCACAATTTAGTTAGTGTAGTCAACTTTGTGATAATGGTTATCTTGTGCTTTTTACTTTTGTAGAATGCTTGCTTCTAGATTCCCTCTCCTACAATTTCATACACAAGGGAACCTGAAATGGTAATCTTTATATTATTGTGCTTGACTCTATAAATCTTATTGTTGGTAGATGTCGTGTTTCCAATTTGAATGATATCTCTTTATGGCACCGTAGGCTAGGTTAGGTAAATATGCATCAAATGAACAAGTTGAGAAAAATGGACTTGGTGAAGGGACTTCCCAAATTGGATTTTGAAAAGGATGAGGAATGCCAACCTTGTACCCAAGGAAAGCAAACCAAGTCCTCCTTCAAATCCAAAGGAGTCCATAGCACCTAGAGAGCTCTTGAGCTTCTTCACATTGATCTATTTTGACCAATATGTACACAATCGCTTTGAGGTAGCAAATATTGTTTGGTGATTGTCGATGATTTCTCGCGCTTTACTTGGACTTTCTTTCTCATTTCAAAAAGTGATACTCTTGATGTTTTCTCAACGTTTTGCAAATGGGTTGAAAATGAAGCTTCTTGTCAGATTGTTTCTATCTGCAGTGATCATGAGGGAGAATTTGAAAATGATTTGTTTGAACACATTTGTAAGGAATTTGGTTATGCACATAACTTCTCTTCACCTTGAACCCCTCAAAAAAATGGAATTATAGAGAGGACGAACATGGCTCTATAGGATATGGCTAGGACTATGCTTCTAGAGTACATCACTCCAAAGAATTTTTGGGCCGAAGTTGTTAGTACTTCATGTTTTGTGAGTTTTCACTCATCCTTTGCTTAATAAAACCCCCTATGAGCTATGGTGTGGTAGAAAGCCTTCCCTCAATTTCTTTCATGTTTTTGGGTGTCCTTGTTTGTTTTGAACACCAAGTATTCTCTTGACAAGTTTGATCTAAAATCTTGCAATGCTTTCTTTCTTGGCTATAGCACTACCAGTAATGCATATAGAGAATATAACATAGAACTGTGTAAAGTAGAAGAATCTATAAATGTTAGATTTGTTGAGACTAACCCCTATATTTCCAAAGATGTTGTTCCACATGATGATGTTGTAGGTGATATGATTCCTCTCTTAAAAGAGCTCAACATAGATGATAAAGGAAAGGAGGTGTTAGTTGATGAAGAAGATAAGAATGAAGAAAAGAAGGATCCAACTCCCCACTTTGCAAAGAATCATCCAAAGGAGCTCATCTTAGGCAATCCTTTTGAAAGGGTGAAGATGTGGGTTGCACTCAACAAAGAACAAGCAGAAAGCACTTTCATCTCTCAAATGGGGCCAAAAGATGTCAAAGAAGATCTAAAGGATGATGAATGAATCCAAGCCATGCAAGAAGAGTTGGATCAGTTTGAAAGAAACAAAGTACGGACTCTTGTTCCAAGACCAAGTGATATAAAGATCATTGGCACCAAATGGGTCTATCGCAACAAGTTGGATGAAAGCGGCAAAGTGGTAAGGAACAAAGCAAGGTTAGTTTTCCAAGGCTACAATCAACAAGAAGATATAGATTTTGATAACATATGCACACGTAGCTAGACTTGAGTTAATTAGAATGTTGCTTACTTTTACTGGTCACAACATTTTCTTCTTTATCAAATGGATGTTAAAAGTGCATTTTTAATGGTACAATTGAGGAGGAAGTGTATGTTGCACAACCTCTAGGCTTTGAACATGATAACCTGCCTAGCCATGCTTATTTGTTGCAAAAATATCTCTATGGTATCAAACAAGCACCTCGATCTTGGTATGAGAAACTAAAGAACTATTTGTTAGATCATGGATATATCATGGGCAAAGTAGATTCTACCTTGTTTCTAGAGCACACTTCTAACAATTTTTTTATCATTCAAATTTTTATTTATGATATCATTTTTGGCAGAACGAATCTTGATCTTTGCAAGGATTTTAGTGATCATATGTAGAGTGAGTTCGAGATGAGCATGATGGGGGAGCTTACATTCTTCCTTGGATTTCAAATCAAGCAAACAAAAATGGGAACTTCATCAACCAAGGTAAGTACACAAGTGAGCTACTAAAGCACTTTGGGATGGAGAACACGAAACCAACAGACACCCCCATGTCAAACACCACCATGCATGATAGATATGAAGAAGGTGAAAAGGTAGATGAGAAGCTCTATATAGGTATGATTGGAAGTTTACTTTATTTAACTACCTCTAGACTAGATATAATGTTTAGTGTTTGATTGTGTGCTTGATTTCAATCAAGTCCTAGGAAATTACATCTTATAGAGATTAAGAGGATTTTAAGGTATCTAGACAAAACCTTAAATTTTGGACTATGGTATCCCAAGTCAAGGGACTTTAATCTTACTGCTTATAGTGATATGGATTATGTAGGATGTTTGATTGATAGAAAGTGCACAAGTGGCACTTGCTTCTTCCTAGGACCTTGCCTAGTTTTTTGGTTCTCCAAGAAGTGAAGCATTGTGTCTCTATCAACTACTGAGGATGAATAAATTATAGGTGGAAGTTGTTGTGCCCAAGTCCTATGGATGAAGCAAATGCTCCAAGACTTTAACATTTATTTTGATGTTTCTCCTATCTTTTGTGATAATACTAGTGCAATTAACTTGTCATATAATCCCATATTGCATAGTAGAGCTGAACATATAGAGGTTTGTCATCATTTTCTTCGTGACCACATTTCCAAGAAGGATATTTATATCACACATGTGGATATGGAGAATCAGTTAGCAGACATTTTCACTAAACCTCTAGTTTATTTTCATTAGATCAAAACTACTTATAACTACTCTTGATGATATTAACATGCCTTCTAGCTAGTTATTATCTTGCCTATATGTTTCTTACTCAATTTTGATCATCTCTAAGCCAGGGGAATTATCATCAATTGAATTATCGGATCTCTGGAAACTCTCTCTCTAGACACCCGCCCTGCTCTGATCCATCTCTACCGGGGTTGGCCGCTCCCGATGGCATAGGTCCTAGGGGGCGGGCTCCTCTGTCCTCGCCTCCACCACCTCCGAACCACCATCTTCCTCCCTTCCCTCACCTCCTCCCCTTCCGCCTTGGGGAAATCCACAGGCGGATGTTACTGTGGGGTGCACCTGGGCTAAGGCGCTGGCCAAACCAATGGCCGTTCATAGTAGGTTCAAGCCCCTGCTCATGCCCAAAGATGCCAAGAAACCAGAGTTCAAGGAAGGTGATGATTGGCCCTGGATGACCTTCTCGGAGCCGGTTGTCGAAGCTAAGGAGGAGTACCATAGACACTCAGTAATCATCCAAGTCCTTGGTAGGCAGGCAACTCTCAGTCAACTTCATGGGTGGATGCTGAGGTCGTGGCGACCAAAGGGGGATCTTCAGCTGTCCCAGCTGGTCGGAGGCCTCTTCTTGGCGAGGTTCAATACAGAGGCAGACTTGCTTATTGTGACTGAACAGGGACCCTAGTTCTTCGACCAAAAGTTGGTCCTAACCAGGCATTGGTCACCGGAAGTGGATATCATGCATGTAGCTCTTACATCTGCTCTGGTTTGGGTGACCCTTCCCGACTTTAGACAACATTGGACCAAGAGAGCCATCTCCATAATTTCCTGTGGGATTGGCGATCCCAAGGTCATCGACTTCCGCACCCAGGGCCGTTTTGCAGGGGCGGCTCATGTCTGTGTTGAGGTGAGCGTTGTGACTAACCCTCCACCAATGTTGATGGTGGAACTACTGAACAAAAGCAACTTGGAGGTGAAGATAATCTATGACGCACTTCCAGAAAGGTGTGGGAAATGTAAGGTCTTCGGACATGTGGAGGGATAGTGCCCGGGTGTTAGAACCGTGCATCACGAGCCTCCCATTGTTACCACAAGACCAAGAGCTGATATACCGGAGAAAGTAAGCAATAGACAGAAATGGAGAGGAGTAAGCAGGAGCAGACCTCTGATTCCTGGAAACCTGAGAAAGGAAAATCCCAATAATAAGGAGGCCTTGGCATAACAAGAGGCAGAAGTTGAGGAGGTCATGGTTACCTCTACTGAAGTTACAATCACTGCTAAAGATGTGAATGCTGAAATGACAAAGACAACTAATGACATTACAGGAACCAATAATTCTGCTGAAGGGGCAAGGATCAACAATAATGAGAATTCCTTTGTGGTTCTCGAACTGGTGGCGGATGCTGAACTGCAGGATGGCACTGGAAGGAGTACTAGCCCGAGACACACTAGAAGTGGCACAGCCAAAGGTAAAGAAAAGGCCCCCCCGACTCTGTTAGAGGAGGTAGAGGGGGAAAACCCAGGAATACAAGATGACTATCCTCGCATGGAATGTGCAAGGTGCTTCCCTGCCCAAAACACGGGGGAAGTTGAGGGGTATTCTGAAAGAGATGGAAGCTGAGATCATTTTCTGCTTTGAAACCAGAATTAAAAGAAGAACTACCTAGAGAGTTAAAATGATCTTTCCTGAACAATGGGGTACTTTATCTAACTTTGAAGCCTGTGAAGGAGGAAGAATTATTTTGGGATGGAATACTAGTAAATGGCAAGTGGAACCAATCCATATATCTGATCAAATGATGATAGTTAGCTATTTTAATCAAGGTGGTTTTGCGTGTATTATTTCGGGGATATACAGATAAAACCTGGACAGGGACAGAGACAAGCTCTGGGAAACCTTGGTCAGTACAACTCAAGAGGAGATTCCTTGGATGGTGTTGGGTGATTTCAATAGTACTAGAAGGAACAGAGAGAAGCATGGTGGCTTGAGGGTCCCTGATCGTATCCTAGAGAGCTTTAATAATGTTGTAGCTGATGCCAACCTTTTTGAACTGAACAGAGTTGGCAGTTTGGTGTCCTGGTCCAACAAGCAAGATCCTTAATATAGAATAGCAAGCCTTCTTGACAGAGGTCTTGCTAATGAAGCCTGGCTCAATGCATTCCCACACGCAGTCATTAACATGGGAGCGCATCCCTTTAGTGACCATGCGTGGATGAGAGTTCACCTCACGAACTTGACGATGATTCCAAGACCTTTCCACTTTCTGAACTTCTGGTGCAAATGGGAGGGTTTCGAGGAGGAGGTGAGAAAGAGCTGGCAGACTCCTATACACGGAAACCCACTTTATATCGTGTTGAAAAAGTTGCAAATGACGAAAGCTAACCTGAAAGACTGGGCAAAGAAGAAGGTCAATATATCTAACCTACTTTTGAAAGCTAAAGATGAATACAATGTAGCTGCTGTGAACTTGAGAAATAACCCTCTTCTCATAGAGGCGATTGAAGAGGAGAGACTGAAGGAGAAAAGGCTTTTGGAGTTGGAAAAATCCCGTGAGAGCTACTTATGGCATAGAAGTAGAATTAGATGGATTAATGATGGGGATAAAAATATCCATACATACCACTCAGCAATTAGAAAGAAGGAGATGAGGGATACCATCCATGAGCTCATTGATGAGAAGGGACAGACCGTGAATAGCAGGGCGGAGATTGCCTTTAAAGCCATAAACTTCTTCAACAGCCTATACAATAAAGACAGAACAGAGGAACAGGAGTGCACTTTCAATGTTGAAAAGAAAGTTACCACTAGTATTAATGAAACTCTTTGCATAGATCCTTCTGACGAAGAGATACATAGAGCGCTCAAATCCATCCACCCGTCCAAAGCACCTGGACCTTACGGCTTCAACAGCAGATTCTTCCAACACATGTGGCCCCTGGTCAAGGTGGACTTGTGCAAAGTTGTTAGATGGTTTATTAAAGGCGGAAACATGGTTAGGGTTGTTAACCATTGCTTCATCAAGCTCATCCCAAAGAAAAATGACGCCTGCGAGCTAGCGGATTATAGGCCCATTTCTTGTTGTTCAGTTCTTTATAAAATTATATCTAAACTTCTTGCTAGCAGGTTAAAGGGGGTTCTACCTCTCATCATCTCTGAAGAGCAAAATGCTTTCATCAAAGGTAGAAAGATTGCAGATTGTTCTCTACTGGCTGCTGAATTTCTGAATGACTTCAACAGGGGAAAAGCTTCATCGAAAGCATGCATGAAGGTCGATATTAGTAAGGCGTATGACCATGTGCAATGGGGTTACATGTGGAGAATAATGGAGGAGATGGGATTTTCTAAGAGGTGGATTAACATTATGAGGCAATGTACTGAAACTACGTCCTTCTCTATCCTTATCAACGGAACCACGGAAGGTTTATTCAAAGCATCCAATGGTTTAAGGCAGGGAGATCATCTATCTCCTCTACTCTTCACCATTGTGATGGAAGGTCTGTCGGGTCTGATCAAGAAGGCTAAAGTTGAATGCCTTATTAAACCATTTAAAGTCAAGGGTCTGAAAGTAAAAACACACCTTATTTTTGCATATGATGTCTTACTCTTTTCGGTGGGGCACGCTAATCATCTAAGGGAGTATGTGAAAGTGCTTATTTAGTTTGGGAATAGCACTGGCCTCTACATCAGTGCTATTAAATCACATGTATTCCTGTCCAAATCATGTGATTCCAGAAGGGGTAGACTCAAGAGAGTTTCCGGTATGAGAAGGGGGAAACTACCTACTAGATACCTCAGAATACCCATAGCGGGGGGTAGAGGTACTGCTAAGGATTTCAGCATGTGCAAAGACAATTTTAGAGATAGAATTAAAGGGTGGAGTGGTCTGAAAATCTCTTTGGCAGGGACATCGGTGCTTGTTAGAACTTTGCTTCAAAGTTTGATCAACTACTGGTCCATGATGTGCGACATCCCTAACCCTACGATCATGAACCTCAGATCCATGATGGCCAGATTTGTTTGGGGTAGTAAAACCCATGGCATTGCATGGAACGTCATAACTCAACCTTTTTTAAAAGGTGGGATGCAAATTGTCGATCCTGAGAAGATCCTTAAAACAAATACTATCAAAAGAATCAATAATTTCCTCTTACAGAAAGAAAACATCTAGACAAAATGGATGACAGGGAGATATGGTAGGAACCTTATTCTTAACTAACAGAGTCACCCTTCCAGAGCTTGGAGGAGGATGTGCACAAGCTTTCAAGCTATCCAGTAGTTGTTTAGTGTTGATTGCCATGGTACCTGGTCGTTCTCTAACCAGACACCATGGATCAACATCGATACAGCTCCGGACCTTGATTGAACTGTTGTTGTTTGGTGTAAACACCACTGTCCCAAAGGGAGTACGTGCCTCTACAGGACGTTCCTTGGGTGCCTACCTACAAAAGATAGATTGATTAGATGGGGAATGGATGTTAATCCTTTATGCCCACTCTGCAAAACACATGAGGAGTCGATAGATCATGTTTTCCTGAACTGCTCATTTACTAAGAGGGTGTGGTCAATTGTGTGTCTCAGAAACGAATGGAGAAACTTGAACAGCTATAGACTAAAAGACATCCTTCAATGGATTTTTGCCAACCACAATCAAAATAGGAAGAAGATGGTGTTCCCTAGTATTTGCTTGGCGGCAACCTGCTACTGCATCTGGCAGGAAAGAAACGTCAGGGTACACACGAATATTGAACAGAGTTATTTGGCATTGGTGGACTTGATAGGCGCCCACCTTCGGTGGCTTGTGAAAGCAAACATTAATATTTTTTGTAATGTCAGCTCTAATACGAGAACCTACTGGGGGCTGTGATATAACCCAGTAGCGTGTTTTGTCTTCCCTGGGGTCGGATTTGATGCCCTGCTCTATACAGTATAACCCTGCTATACTTTCTCTTTTGGCAATACATTTACCTTATCTAAAAAAATTGATCATCTCTTCCTTGAATGTGCTATAATTGCATTATTCTTGTCTTGTCTTGTTTTGCTTGTTTTGGGTATTTCTCACAAACACTTGTTTTATTGCAAAATAGTACCCTATGATGAGTGAAATGTTCCTTAATATCTCTAAAATGCATAATAGGCTAAAGAAATAAAATTGATTAGCACCTTAGAGGCTATATTTTAATATTTCATAGTTTTGGATAGGTTATCTATCGGTCTAGTTGCCAACTCAACCGATCCCAGGCCGAGGTCAAGGGTTTTTCTCTTGATTAGTTGAGTTTCCCTAGGATGCACTCAACTAATTTCCGGGCTAGACCAAACCTAAAATGGGCTTCGACCGACATTTCTCCCTCTCAACTAGAGAAAAATCGATCAATTCCTAAGCTTTAGCCCCTCTTAACTGCAACCCTAGGTGTGACCATCCTCTCACTTGCCAAACCTTGCCTCCCTTGCCTCTTCCCACACCCTTCTAGGTGGTTAGATGGCATGTTTGTGTGGTTCTCTCTCATTTTTGTTGTTGTTTGCTTCTCTAATCCATTCACATGGCATCTAACTGAAGAAATAGAGCTACCCGGGTGGTGTACCCTTGTCCTTAGCCAACCCTCACTTAATCTCCTTTTATGACACCTCCTTTATCTCTTTTGAAGCTCTTAATCACTACAAGGATCTCCTTCCTAGGAACCCCTTTCCTTTTAGATATTTGTTTGAGCCTCCTCTCAAAACAAAGGAAGTTATTGAAGAGATTGTAGAACTTTTCTATACCCATCACTTAGGAGCCTTGTGTGTAGAACAATGGTGCTTTCATAATTCCATCACAAGCACCAAGGCATTCCATGAATTCTGTGCAAATCTCACATGGAACTACAACACATTGGTGCCACCACCCGATAGCCAGGTCATTCTCTCCTCCATGATTGTTGGGATCAAATTCAAAATCTTTGAAGATTTCTTGAACATCTTTTTCAATGGAACAGATGTCACTGACACATGGAGAAAGGATTATCCTAACTATTTCAACCTTCTGGATCATGAGTCTTTCTACAAGAACTTTAACCTTACTCTTCTTGACATCTATAAGTTCTTGAAGAATCCTCAGGTACCCTATAGGAATAAGTTGACCATACCATCCTCTTCCCTCGGTCTTAAGAACGTGCTGCTTGCATTAGTTGTTAACTGCAATGTCCATCCAAAGAAGAGTCAAAAGGAAATTGCAAAAAATAGTGTTATGATTATGTACTATCTTCATAAGAATGTTGGAGTCAAATGGTCCTGATATATATTACATAACATGACCTATTTTGACTCAGGGAAGAATCTAGTGGTATCCACCCTCCCTACCCATCCTTGATATGTGGTTTGTTCACTTTTTCTACCCAAAAATCTCTTTTACATGACTTCAATACAAACCTAGCAGGAAAGGAGTTTGCATTAATGAAACCACGATCAATAAAACATTTCTACCTACCTCTTCTACCACACCTGAAGCCTCTACCTCCACCCAAGAACTTCCACCTCCATCACCATCTAGACATGCTCGTGCCTCATTCAATGTATCAAATGAAACCCTTATGGGATATATGATGCATCAGCAAGCGTATAACCTTCAGTTTTAGGAGCACCTACATAAAGACCTCTGTCAGATCATGTCCACCATGAACCTCTCTTGCAGCTACCCTTACCCCTCCTACCAGCCCTACCCAGGCGATGACTATGCTTCATTGCTTCTTATGCATACAGTAACTTCTATCCGACCCCTCCACCTGTTGCTTCACTTCCATATCTTGTATTGATGGTGGACCTGTACCTACCCCTGGAGTGCTTCCTCTGCATGTTGGTCCTCTTGCTACCCTACTTGCCATCATTGGCACTTCTTCTCCCTCTTTCCCTTAGGCCAAGGAGTTACATGACCTTGGCATGTCTTGGGATGAGCAGGATGCCATGTGGCCTAGTTGTGGTTTTGGTCCTTCTGTTAATGAGGAGATGTCTGACTAGGCTTATGAGGAAGTTGATGATGATGAGGAGGCCACTAAGGATGATGGCCCTAATGTTGGTTCTGATGGCTCTGGTGAGATGAAGCAAAAGTTTTTGTCTCTGTCGCACCTTCAAATGGAGATGAGGATTATGAGCCTGGAGCTGAAGAGGATGATGTGAATGATAATGTTGTGGACATAGATAGCTTAGATATAGTTGGATGACTTAGTTTCATAGTCGTTTAGGTGTTGATTAGATATATCTCCTTAGACTCTTATGTACCTGATACATTTGGGCACATGTATATGAGATGTACTATTTTATCTTTCTATTGTTTTCTTGTTGTTTTATGTTTCTTGTGGTGGGGACATGTTTTAGTGTTGTAATATTAATCATATGTACCCTTACTCTTTGGTTGATAGTATCTCTTGAGTCTGTGGTATGTTGCCCATATTTTGATTATGGCAATGGAGTGTCTGTTTCTCTTTACCTCATCTCTGTTTGATGTGTGATATGTGGTTATTATTGCTTTATCTTATCCTTTGTGGAGAAAGCATGTGTTTTAGCTCTTGTACTTCCCTATATTTTTTATATGACAAAGGGGGAGAAATTACCTCAGCCATATGTTTTATCAAGTGTATGATCCTTTTCTTGTCAATTATCTCATATCATGTGACTTGCTACATGACCATATAATATGTATATGTGCTTTGTTTATTGTGTGGAAAGACTAAACATGCAGGTATATGTGACCATAAATTGAGGGGGAGAAATTCACTTTGTTCAAATCATGAATTTCCTTGCAATTCACAAGGTAAAGGATTAACTTTCACATCCTTTCTTGAAGGTAAAAGTTCAATTTCAATATATTTTTCAATATGTTGTGGAATGGTTTGTCATTGTCAAAAGGGGGAGAATATTGACCTAAGTGTTGAACATAGTCCATATTTTGATAATGACTTAACTATTCCTATCATATGTATCTAATATGTTTTTTAAGATTGATTTCAGGCATTAGGTGCATGGAAAGGATCAAATCCATCAAGCCCTAGCTTGGCTTAGTTCAAGTCAAAAGCAATGCAAATGCACTTTTGTGGAAAACACTCCAAACCACCTTAGAGTATTTTTTTAATCATTTGTATTGATGATATGACATGTACCTGAGATGAGAAAAAACCAGGGTTACTTAATTCTAACGTTTGATCACTTAAGATTCATTTTGTAAAATTCATCACAGTAACTTCATTAGTCAAGTTGTCAACTCAAATGATCCTTGATGGATTTTGGAAATGAATGTTGATCGGTCGAGTTTCAAATTTACATAAAGAGATCAATCCCTTTGTAGAGAAAACTCAATTTAAGTGGATCAATCGAGTTACCCCAGGACAAACTCGACCGATGGTTTAAATTAGCTTTGCCACGTAGTGTGATCAGTTGAGTTATATTTATTGAAATTTCACTGAATGCACTATGTGGAGAATGCAGAAAAAGTGATTCTAACCGTTGGAAGGGTGAAAAACTCAAAATTATATATGTTGCACCCCTCCAAACGTCTAGTAAATGTGTATAAGTGATCCCACGGTCTAGTAGACACCCCCAGCTATAAATAGGACCTCTTAGAGTTCATTCTAAGGTTTCTCATTCATGTTATTCAAGGTCCTTGCTATAGTTGAGTGTTTTTAATCCATTACAGCCCCTTTCTTGATTACAACTCATTTTATTCACTATGAGTGAGATAGGATTATTGTGAGAGAGCCACATCATTGTAAACTTGTGATGCTCTCAAGATCTCTCTTTCTCCAATCTCCTTTCTAGAAGACTCCATTGGTGAAAGCTTCTCCCAGAGAAGGAGAAGGATCAAGCTTCTTCAGCTGGAGAAGAAGGTGCTCAAGGCTACTCTGAGTGAAAGAGAAGATCAAGACAGAAGATCCAAGGAGTTGGTGGATAAATCCTCAAGGATAAAGACTCATTGCATTAAGTGGAGGACCTTGGTGAAGGCATCCAGATGATTGCAAGAGTGGGTAAGGCCTTTGTGAAGTAGAAGACAAGATGTTGGATAGGTAATCCCTTATGTAAGGTTGTTGGCTCCCTTGTCCTAAAAGGGAAGTTGGTATCCTTTTCCTTGAAAAGGAAGGCCATATGTTGTAACTCTCATAAGTGAATGTAACGAGTAGACATCTTAGAAATCCTAGAGCTTGACCTCTTTATGTAGTGGACTGAATCTCTCCTAGTTTGGAGAGTAGACCCACTCTAAAACTGCTTGTTATCTTGGTTGCTTTAATCTCTCTCATCATTGCATTGTTCAATCTCTCTCATCATTTATTTGTATGTTTCAATTTCCATCAAACTCACTATTTTCAATTAATCTTATTTGAAGTAACTTGAAGGTCTAACAAGTTTTATGTAAGTTTTGAAGCTCTATTCACCCTGCCCTCTAGAGCCCTTACATCCAATAGAAAAACCCATCATCTCCTGAGAGAAGGCGTGACTAGAAATTCATAATTGTCGTATTGAGTTCGAAAGGTGGTTGTAGGGATGTATTCATCCTAAAACTTGAGTTGGTGGTAACCAGAGCGGAGGTCAAATTTAAAAAACACATGAGCATAACGAAGTTGATCAAAAAGGTTGTCAATTCTGGGAAGTGGATATTTATTTTTTACAGTAGCTTGATTTATCATATTGTAGTCAATGCACATGCAAAGAGATTCGTCTTTTTTCTTGACAAAGAGAATGGGTGCTCCCCAAGGAGAGGTACTAGGGCGTATGAAACTCGTGTCTTGTAATTCCTGCAACTACTTTTCAATTTGGTCAATTAAGAATGAGCCATCCGATATGGTGCCTGAGAAATAGGTGTGGTACCAGGTGCTAACTCAATAGAGAATTCAATATCACAATCAGGTGGTATCCCAGGGAGCTCCTCGGGTAAAACACTTGGGTGCTCACGCATTATATCAATGTTTTCTAGGGCATTAGTATCAAGATTGACTACAGTCACAATTGATAAGTATGCTTTACACCCTTTCGATATTAAGGTTTAGGCTTTGATCAAGGAAATGACAATATTTTGATTTTGATCATTTCTTCCAGGAATTACAATATGGGGTGGTTGGGTTTAGAAATGATGACTTTCTTGGCACTACAATCGATCATAGCATGATTTTTATGAAGCCATTCCATCCCCAAAAGAAGGTCAAAGTCTTCCATATCTAAGAGTATAAAATTAGACTCAAGATTATGACCAACATAAGATATAGAGACTTTTTAAACAATATAGCAGGAGACTTTCATTTTCCCACTTGGAGTAGTTACATTAAGTATGTACCCTAAGTCATGTGTTTCTAGATTGAGAATAGAGGCAAGACTCTTAGATATGAAGGTGTGTGTTGACCCGGAGTCAAATAGAGTGACAATATAATAGTCATAGATTTACATTATACTTATATATACATATTACGATGTAAGGTGTTTGTACAAGATAATCATGATATGACATTATGGAAATGATTTCGAATTTAAATAGTACCTTCCATGAGTTTGTTCCCATTGGCATTTGCCTCATTTGCATTCACCACAAAGACATAGGCTTATCTCTGCTAACCTTGTTTGGCCCATTTTGGAAGGAGGTGAGGGCAATTGTCTCTGAAGTGTCCCTCCTATTTGTAGAAATGGAACACTGGGGACATGTACTTACATTGTCCAGGATGGAGATTACAGCAATTGCGGCACCAGGGCACATTAGGATTTTGGCCTAGTCCTCTATTTGGGCCAGGATTCTGATTCCAAGCAGTACCTCCATTGTAGTTTTGGTTCTGTCCTTGGTTGTTATACTGGGCAGGAGAATTTCTGGGATTTTTTTGTCGATTTATGTTCTTATTGCCACTATTATGGGGTTTCCCTTTTTGCTCAGGCTTTGTGAGCACAACAGCAGTAAGCCATGGGTAGGCTAGGGTAGGTAGTGACTTTCGATTTCCCATCCCTAGGGTTCTCTCCATGGATAAGGTATGGTCATAGGCTTCCTGAAAATTGGTAAGTTTGGATGAGGAGACAAATGCATGCTTTTAGGGTCAGGAAGAGCCCATCAATGGAACGGTCTAGCTTTTGATATTCTATGAGGTTTGTGACATGTCTCTCTAGGAGACGAAATAGTTGACTATGCTCGGCCATGGTATCGGTACCTTGGGTAAGGGTAAGGAATTTCTTTTGTTTCTTCCTTTTAGAGGTAGGTTGGAAATAGTTAGTGAAAATGGGCTTAAAGGCTTCCCAGTTAATAGGGATGACTTTTTGTGACCAAACATAATTCTCCCACCACAACTTGGCTGCCCCTTTCAATTGGTAGGAAGCAAAAGTGACTTTATCTTATTTATGGCACCTCAAGACCCTAAATGTATTCTCCATAGACACTAACTAGGCATCAGCTTTATCTAGGACATCATCCTTATCCTCTCCATAAAAGGCTTTTGGGCTATGTTTCAGGAAGTCATGGATGGTGATGGGTTTTGGGTTATGGTTGGGTACTAGAGATGTTGTATGGACTACCAGATCATGAATGGCATCCATAATGGCTTTTTTCTAGATTTCTCAATCCCCCATATTCTTATTGGCATAACTGACTTCCTCATCATCATTCTCGTGAGGCCTCTTTCCCTTATTCTTGGTTCCAGAATTTCCTTCACCATACCTATTGTTCCTAGTTTTTGGGGCCATTTGCAAGGTCTCAAATGGAATAAGTTTTCTCATTTTTAAATTTCAAATCAAGGATATGATAGATCATGGCAATATTGCAACTTTCATTCAACTTTCTCAAATTATTTTCGAATTTTAATTCTTTCCCATCCTTAGACTACCCAAAATAGAGAGATTATAGATCATGTCATGACATCCTATTGAGAGAGAAAAGTTGAGGAGTCATCCTACTTCCTTCTAATAGGTGGCTTGAGTAGTCCTTAAAGAAGAGATGAGATGCTAGAAGACTCTCTAGGGTTATAGGAAGTCCTTCAGTCCATTTCTAGATTCACTAAGGCTAGGTGGAGCAGGGGGGACCTCAGCCATCATGAAAATGGATAGGATGAATTATGCCAGAACCTCCTTTATGCTCTTTCTAGACACCTCAATTTCACCATTGTGAACTTTAGAGCTTCCTTGGTTCAGATATTAAGAATATCATTTCATTAATGCATATGAAATGTGTTATGGATCTTATACCAATTGTCAGGGAACCATTCTTACCCTAATCCCAACCCCACTGTCCTAATGAGCAGTGTTAAAGGGATTAGAGTGTTCATCCCTGAGTAGCCTGAATATCACACACATGATATGCAAAAAGGAAATAACATTTTGCTTTATTGAAAAATGTACCTAAGGTTTATTACATAAGGTATGTAGGCACTTTGGAAGGAAAGAAATAATATAAACAAATCTAAATTATCAACTATATCGCTTTTACATTAGCTCTCATGTAAAGTCTATATTGATGTAGCGGTCTTTATTTCCAACAGAGAAAAAGAAATAGATAGCAGATTTGGTAGGTGCATAACTTTAGTTCTTTGCATGGCCTAAAATCAAGAAAATAATGACACAATCAATGCAATTGCATGGTGCGCTATTAAAAACAAGTAAAATAGTTTTATATCAAAGTATTATACTTGGCGGGACTTATATTCAAATAATAAACAAGTGATTTCAAAATAGTATTTGTTCGATATGTTTTTATTATGAGTTTCCCATTATGCTGATATCGAGAAGCATGCTTTTATTTATGTGGCTCTGTCACCCCAACAAGATGGGGGAGGTCACCAGACTCCATCACTCCATATGAGGGAGAAGATCAACAATATGTACAAGTTCCACCCTCCGAATGAGGAGGTCACTTGTACTCAATATCAACAATCATTATTACTGGCAGTCATAATGGCCAGTATCATTTATGTTCCAGATGTGTTGCAAACTATAATATAGAAAATCACAAGACTTATCAGTAGGGAATGAGTTAGCTCAAACAAATATATAACCAAGTATACATTTCATGAGGTACATAAAAGTATCATCAATACTAATAGTCTGTTCTAGGGGAATGTATAATAGTGTACCCTTTTGGTTGATTTTTAGAGTACAAGATTCCAAGAAAAATATGCCAACCCCTTGATTCTGATCCTAAATCAACAAGATTTGGATTAGGGGTCAAGATCATGATATTTTGAAGATCATGTTTCAATATTAGAGATTAGGGTTATTCATTCTTGTTAAACCTTGGGGTTAGGTCATTCACTTATGATCAACAATATTTTGAGATGTCCAACATTTATTCAAGTGTCAAGTATATTTCGAGTATGAATGACCTGCCTAGGTATTTTAGGAACTTATATGCTAACCCTAATTATTACCATCAATATTCAAGTCATTATCAAATCTCTAGATCATTATCATAATGGATTAGCATCATCTTTGTTCAAGATCAGATCAAGGTTTGATTGATGTAATAAGGAATGTCAGGGATCAAATATTAGGTCAGATGATCAAGTATTAATGAGAAAAGATCACATATATGCATTTGAATAGATGATTTACTAATTATAGGAAACAAGAATGTGAATTAGGTCTTGGAATAATTTTTATTGGATTGGGCTAATTTTCTTGATGAAAATGGACTATAATTTTGATATTTTTGGAGCTATGATGAATTCTCTATGATTTTATTGAGATCTAGACATTTTTATTTATTATTCATCAGAGAGAGTTGGAAATACCTTAAAGTTGAAAAAAAGTAGGTTGTTGATCTCATGATTGTATGGTTGTGGATCTTCATTCCCACTTAGTTCTCTGTGCATGAACAGGGAGGAGCCACTACGGAGTTGGGTTTAAGAGAGTGAGGCACCCTATCGGCAGCAAGGTGACTGCATGGGGTCGTAGTGACCTTGCGGTGTAGAACGTGGATAAGATTTAGAGGATGGGCGTGCAGTTGAGAAATGCCCAAAGGGGTTGTGCAGCGGTGCCTCTAATGTGAGAAGGTGAAAAGGAGAGGAACTGGGGGTGTGGATACTGAGATAGCACACGAGCTTGAGGTTTCAATCAAGGTACAGTGGTGGCGATCATTGGGGGTCTTTTATAGGGTTGAGGGGTAGGTTTAGGGCTAGATAGGGTATGGGGTCTAACCATGGTCAGTGGAGTGAGAGAGGTGAGTGAGCATCTCATTGTGGTGTATTAACAGTGCCTTAAAGGTAGTCAAAGTAGGGCTACATGGGTGCCGAATTATGAGATGATCATTTCTATTCGATCATAATTTCGAAATATGGTCAGAGTAGGTTGATTGCTCATTTCAATTTCCTTGTCTCCTCCCCGTAATTAGTAGGAGGCAGAAGAAGAACCCTTGGCCACTTAATTAGGCCATGATCAGTGAGGGAACATGTCCAAGGGTCGGGGTTTGCCCCCTAGCCTACCACAGATCGCTGACTTGGAAAGGGTCAAATAAAAAGGGGAAATAAAGGGATTTTTAGCATATAACTTCAAGAATTGTAGAAAATTTTAGAAATGTCCAATTGAGATAAATTTGGACCATAGGTTCACAATAGTGTATAGAATACATAGAATAAGTTTGAGAACCAAAAGATTAAGTTACATGACTAAATGTACTACATTGGATAAAGTGATCAATTAACCTAAGTTGTAGTGTTACATGGTGTATAAAATTCATATTAATCACTATATTTTGAATTTGAGTGTCACTATTGATCAAGTAGTCAAGAAATAATAATTGAGGTCATTAGTGAACATAATGAGGGAAGAATAGTAATTGAATAAGAATAGAGGAAAACTCACTTTATCACACATTCATAGCTTGACATCTAATTAAACCCAACTGTATAGTGCATGAGAATGCTTTTATCGTTTCATAAATCCATGACTCATGTCCCTCATCTTCTACATGTTATACATCATCACCCTATGATTTGACATGTCTGGTTCTTCATTCTCTATCTCTAGTTCATCTTTTTCTACTTGTGGTTCCTTGAAGTTCTCTAGTGGTGGAGTTAGAAGAAGTGATGAATGTGATGAAAACTCCTTTACTTTTTATGCAATTAGTTCTCCATTAATTTTAGGTGGAGTAGACTCCTTGTAATTTGTTGAAGGGTTTTGTACTATAAACTAGTACTTGAATGATATAAAGTGAGAGACACAGAGTAAGGGGGATATGAAATTACAAATATATACTATAGTACTGAGTAAAAGAATGAAACATTGTGGCCTAGATTGGTCGACTTTATCACCCATTGTACTATTGTTTACAATAGTGCCAAAAACTTGACATGACATTTATGTGTGTGTAAAATGAAAGAGTATGTGTCAAAGTAATATTGAAATTTTGAGTTCTACGTGTTGAACTTAGGGTATCGGGTGCTAGAAACTACTGCTAACATGAACCATATCAGCTAGTCCAAAGAAAAGATTGAGTTGTTTGATTAAGAACTAATGAATAAGATTATGAAATAAATTTAAATGATTGATTTTAACAATATTAATGAAATATCTAGGAGTATTTCTTTCAACATAATGTACCTTGTACTTGTTTTCTACCTACCTATAAACAAATTGACATTACTCTCTAAAGTAGGAATTTGTAACTAGTATTACCCCTTTTGAAGAATAATATCCAATTTGAATATATTCAAAAGCCTACTCTTGTGGTGTTTATTGTTCAAATAATTTAATTATCTCTGTATAACTTCCTCACAATTGTAAATCCTCTTTTTATTTGTGTTATTAATTGTGTTAATGACAACTCATCTGATAATTAACCCCTATTTTGAATTTTTTTATTATATAGAACATGTTCAGGGTTATTAATGTAAATATGATAGTTCAAAGTCATATTATCATTATAATTTCAAACAACAAATTCATATATAAATAAATATTATCAAGTATAAAAATAGATCGGGCTACTCTTGGATCCTAGAGAAGAAGGGAATTAGACATGCATGTTGCACATGGTATCAAATTTGATTCTTGGAAAATAGAAAACATAAATTAATATGGATAGAACCTAGGAGCCATGTTTGATTAAGATCTCCTTCAGATATGAGAACAAATGGAGCTTCCAAATCACTCCATAAAGTAGCTTTAGCCAACACTTTGTTGTTGTCTCATCGTTCTTATCCTCCTCTCAGTTGTCACGCCAAAACAAGACATCTCTTGATGGTCATAACCACTTAGGCCATGTAGTGACCTAAATCGCGAGAATAACATGGACCATCACTTTATTACACATAATCAAGTCCATCAACATAGTAGACTCGATAGCATCGACTTACTTTTCTTATACCTTGTACCATAATCAGTGAGTTTATGCCACTGACTATAAAGTATGTGGTACTGAGAATTTCCTATGGGACTGTAGACGTTGAGTCGATACCACTGAAAAAGGCGTCGATGGTACTGATAAAGGCTCCCGGTGGTAATGAGAGTGGGTGATTGGACTGGAAGTGCTCCCTTATAGGTGAGGCACAATTTTTTAAGGTGCCCCACCTATATTGGGATAAAACCTTAAACATAAAATATCACTTGTAGGTGGGGCACCATTTTTTAAGGGAGGGGAGTTAAGGGGTAGTTAGACTGGAAGTGCTCCTTGGATTGCATCTACATAAAATTGGCTTCTCATATATAAACTTCTCAGTGTGGTGTCTATTGTAGTTTCTATGCCTAGGTGGCAGTTCTTTTCTTGTCTTTTAATCATCACTCAAATTCTTCTCTATACTCTTTCCCTTCCAACTATTACAACCATGAAAATTCTTTTTCTCATCTAGGATGTTGGATCTATTAAAAAATCATAGGTACCCTGCAAAATGAGCCCCAGTCAAGCCTAGGGTTTTCTCCATATAAAAAAATTTCAAAGTCCTCATCAAAGGAACAAGGTTGGGCCTAAAATGAAAGAATTAGGTTGGTATAGTGCTAGTCTACAAAATGTTCAACTTATTTTTTGTTAAAGCACATGATCTTGCCTCAAAATATCATGGACCCTACTCTTATAAAAATTTTGAGAGGTATATGTGCTCTATGAACTATAGACAAAGAGGAAGTCTCTCAATATCTAGCCTGACTAGGCTTATACTTTATATTTCATGTTTGAAAAGTATAGAAAAGGGTAATTTCATAAGACCTTAGAGACAGAATAAAAAAATAAATCAAAGTTTTTGCGTGCACCTAATTAAAATTATTAAAATTAGAGGTAATATTAGAGATATTATTAAATATATATTATTAAAATTAAATTCATTATTATTATATTTATTATTCTTGATATGTTATTTTTTTGTAAAAATGTCATTTTCATTGAACGATAATACAAGATAATATAACGACCCCAGGCACCATAGGACCATATTCCATCGCTCATCTTATGTTTTGATATATGATGCAAAAGCATAAACACTTAATTATTTTGATATTAGTCTCCATAGTTATATTTTCCATTATTATTATATTTTTCTATAAACATTATATATCATATAATTATATACATTCATAGTATCCAGTTCTTCATATTCTAGATTTTATGGTCACTTCAATTTTCCTATAATGGTTTTTAAATGTCCCCACCTCGTTGTTTGTATAAATTTTATGTGTAATATGGTTCCAAGTTTTAGTTACTAAGGAGTTGCATCATAATACTTGATGTAACTAATATAAACACAAGTATATTGAATTGCATTAGCATCTAAACTAATATATCATGCTAGTAGTAATTTTTTCTCATATTCATAAACCTAGAACAAGGATCCAAATGCTATTTTACCTTAGTTTTTTTGAAAGCATGTGTTTTAACTCTGATCAACTATGAGTCTGCCTTTAATTCTTAATTTGGTAACCTCTTATCATTTTCTATTCAACTATCTTATGAGTCCCCAACTACCATAGCTAACATAAACATGCCATAGATATGTTGAACCAATATGACCACTTTTGTGGTGACAAAATCTATCATGGCCCTTAGCTTCTACAAACACTTTAAAGTAAATGACCATTCTATAATGTAGATAGTTCATTAGTGTTAACTTTTTTCATGAAGTTAGTGGTTCCCTTAAGCAATATAGTGTCATTGAGACTCAATGTGGTTATGTTGACATAAAAAGACCTTGAGGTATGGATATGCATCTTATTTCCATGGAAAACTATAGTAACATATTTTATGGATGAATATCACAATCAAGTAGGAATTCGCATATGCATCTTTCCTAATTACAAGCCCATATTCAAGATAATTTGCACAAGAAAAATTATTCTATGTAGGTTATAACCATAGAGGACCACTTCAATATGCAAATAGTACAACGGGGTGGGATACTAATCTATATTTATCATTGGGAAACATCCCAATTTGTGGACGACCTAGACAACCTTGCCTCTAACATCCATCTCATATCAGGGATGAATGTCCAGCCTTTCCTACTACTAACATATCAATGTATCTATAATGAACACCAACTAGGAAAGCCCCATTAGAGGTTGAGCAAGCCTTTGTCAACTCAAGGAAAGGGCTTTGACAATATATGATAATTAACCTTCTCATATGAATATTTGATACAAATCATAAAATATCTCAATTTTTGAACTTTAGACTATTGGCTTCCATTTATGATCATCCCTTAAACATCGTTATATAGGAATTGATACCTACCCAAGAGTAAATATTAATGATCATGTCTTTATCTTTAGATTTCCTTTGAAATAAAAACATTTCCTTTTCGGGACAAGAATCAATAAGGATATTATTTCTTTAAATTACAATATTTTTTTTATCTAAGAAAGAATCAAGAGAAATTCAAATGTAATATTTGACATGTATTCTTTTGAAGGTGTTTATGTAAGATTTGACATGTATTCTTTCAAATCATAATGTAAATAGTCTCTTTATTCCTATTATTAATGATAAGTTTCCATTTTGTTTGATCAAATGTTTCTTAGTTCTTGACCCTTAGTATTCACCATGAATCACATAATCATGTGGCTTTACAATATACTAATAAAACCCCTTAGAGCACCATTAAACCCCCCTCCCAAGTAAAACCATGTCAAAGAGAGAGAGCAAGAAAACATGGTTGAAAAAGTTGAGATATATTTTATTCTTTCTTGGATATGACCACTTTGGAAAATCCTTTATATCTAGTGGTGTGACTCGCTCTCCATCTAACTAGGTGGACACAACACCATATTCATTTCTCTCCTTCCTTATCTATATATAAAAATAATTTAAATAATGTGAAGTTAATTTTTTTCCTTCAATATTTGTTTTATTTACTTCACTTCATTAAAAAATCTTTTATCTCTGTAAACCATCATATTTTGTCAATTTAAGTCTTCTCTTTACTATATGTTATTATATTTTCGATCATAGTCCACAACCGTTCATTTTTGTTGGTGTCTTGTAGAGATTAATCCCTTCTCAAACTAGAACTAGTCACAACTCTTCATTTTGCCTTATTTGAAGTTTTAATGGGACATTATCTAGTTGTTTTTGTAAGTTTAATCTCCCTTGAAAAATAGATATTTAGTCCCCCCTTGATTCTCTTTTCTCCAACACTTGAATGGTTAGAGATATGTTGAATCAATTTTTATTAAGTTCCTATTTTTTGTCATAATACGTAGCACTGTCAGTTTGTTGTATGGTCATGTTCAAGCATTGTTGAGTCAGGTAGCCTAAATACACAAGGTTACTTTTCCCCAGTTATGTTTTTGGAACTTCTTCAATCACGACAATTGTGTCTCAATAGGGATAGGGTCATGTTCATCTCTACACAACCATTGAAGTATAACACTCATGTCTGCTTCAACTCAAGTGTGCTCTTTGTGTCAACAGTAGATCATCTCATCCAACATCATCATTTGGTATTTGGGCACAGTTGTGGTTATGACCAAAAAGGCTATGTTGTATCACATGTGATGCTTCTCACTGTTGTCAAAAAAATGTTTCATACATCACGAAGTAAATAATATATATTATGGCCTAATTTATTGAACCTTCAACATGCTTTTTTTCTCCTTATTGGACCAAATATCATAATGGTATTCTTGAACTATAACTTCTCATAATGGTAGTTCCATTGATCCAATATGAGTTGTCTACGGTTAGGATTGTCATGTAAATTAGCATAGTTTGATATAAATATGAAGTATAAGGGTTATGTATCTTAGCTTTGAGTATAACTAAACAAAAAAAGTGGATGCTTGAAAATATTCTTTGGTCCATTCAAGAATTAGAAAACCATTGTTTGTTGAATTCCTCTCCAAAGGACTTCCTTGTCTTTTCTCTTTAGGGGAAGGGCCTGCTTAATTTAATATTGATGGTGAGATTACTTTTTTACTACACTAAGAGAGACGGTGGCGTGCTTATCTTTCTACTAGAAAAAAAAAGTGGGCAGAAGCTTTTGCTTCATCAAAAAAAATTAATGCCAATTATCTCTAAAACCACTTAGGTAATCATAATCTATATCATTTTATACTAGTAAGCACACACGTGCCCACACAATTATCAAAGCATAATCATCTAATATAATCGCTTTATTCTTAATAGTAATCATAGAATGCAAGCCATTTTTCTAATGGGGTATAGTTGAATTTTAGATATTGGGGGATTATGTCTTATCAGTGAAGTAAGTCGAAGTGGTTTAAGAAACAAAGAATATGAAATTTGTTTCAGCAAGAAAGTAAGTGGTTATATATCTAGATACATTTGAATTTATTTGATATATATATATATATATATATATATATATATATATAGAGAGAGAGAGAGAGAGAGAGAGAGAGAAGTTAAAGTGATGCTATAATTGAGGTGTGCTTCAGAGGAAGGTATTAAAGGGGAAAATCAATCAATGATATAGTGGTTAAGAAGAGAAAGAGAAAATAAGATTTTAAAAAAAAGGAGAAGAAGAAGAAGAAGAAGAAGAAAATGCTAGTTAAGTTACTCTACACAAGACTTTAACAAACGCACACTTTCGATAGTAGTATAGATGTGTTATTTATTGAGTTCGAGAAAATGTTTGTTAGGTTACTTTATAATAAGTTATTAATTTTGTTAGGTAATTTGCTTGTTTGCTCGTGCGAGGAGGGACGGATGAAAAAGGTTTTCTCCTCACTTCTCCTCAAATAAACTACGTTAATTACATTTTTACACGTGAAACTCTTTGCTTGAATCAGAATATGTTTTTTTTTGTTCAAACATTAACTATAGGCATCTCACTTAACTCATAACTTTCGTGTACATAATCTTCTTGTTTACCATGTCTTCATCCTCACTTTCCCCTACGTCCTTCCCTTCTCTACCTTCACCACCACTGTAGTAGGAAGCACCTCCAGCTACCTCCCCTATTCCTATTTGTCTTGGTCCCAACTAATTTTCGTGGATCCAACTTGGCCGATTCAATTTCAGCATGTTGGGGTCTTCAATATTTAAACCTAACCTGGATAGCCGCCTACTCAAAAGGAAGAAAATATTTTTGAGCCAAGTTCCGGGTTTGAACTCTCAATCCAATCAACACGAAATTATGGTTGAGTCGTGAAATCTACTTATTCTAGCTATATGCTTTCAAAAAAGATAAACATATTCTAGCTATATGTATAATTAGTTCTTCTTTATGCGTGTTTGGATAGACGTTTCATTATATATGCTAGTATGTTGTTTTGAATTTAGTTGCAAACCATTTTTTAAGATTGTGCCATTGTATTCCAGGAAACCCATAATCGGATATTTATAGGCATGCAGTCCTGCATGCAGTCCAAATCTGCTGTGACGAGAACCTGTTCCACATCCTGTTGCAGGAAATCTTGACCACTCATCTATCATAAAACGCCCCCTTAAAAAAATTAGTTTGGTGTTTCTACCGTCTCGATTAATTGTAACATGCCTGCAACAGGCTGCTCGGAACAGGGAAATTGATCCCGTCTTGCATGTTGCAATTTTGTTGTATTGTTGTTTTTCAATTTAAGATTCATACGCATCTATTTTGCATTCCTTTTGTTTTTTTCCTTCAATGCTTGTTAAGTGTATATTTCATTTTTACACGTGCTCCTTTTACTTTTCTTGTACGTCCACATGATTTTTAGTTTCTTTTTTATTTGTATTTAGATTTTGTTTTGCATTCGTTTTTATTTAAATATTATTTGTCTTAAAACGTTTCAAGTTATGCTATACTCTAAACGTAAGCACTTTATAATAGGTACACGATTTTCACGCTACTTTCGTAATCCTAGGTTTTACTACAACTATTCGAATAACTTTTGTAATGGGGAGAAAAAGGTTTCGGGTTACTCAGTTCTATCAGGTTCGTCCGGAGATCAACATTTTGATGTTAGGGTCTAACAGAGGAAATCAAAAATTGTTTCTAAGTCAGGATGTAGTCATGTATCTTACAACCCACTAAATCTAAACCTTGATTGTCACGGCCTCGGCATCTACTAGTCCCCTGCGAACACGAAATAGCTTACACCTCTATCAGAATGATTTCACGTGTCACAAAGATTGATCCAAACCCATATATTTAATTATATTTACACATATCGTATGATAACTAAAGGTGTAACCTACTCTCTTCCCAATCGAGAGCAGCAAACATGCACTCTAGATTCTAACCCTAATGTGAGTCTTTTTTTATTGCTTTATACATTTACTTCAACTTTGTTTATATTAGAATGTGTGGTATTCAATCTAAAACTAATTGACAATAGGTGAAGGGACGGCATATTAGACCTCCTTATAACTCAGTAGTGTGGGACCATTCTAACATCCTCATCAAGTGCAAGTTACTTTTGTGTGTTTGAACTTGTCATTTTATTTAAGGTGTGATCTTTGCACTTGTCTCGTTGGTTCACTCTGATACCATATTAGAATGTATGATTTTCAATTCAAAATCAATTGGAAATGGGTGAAGGGACCACATACCTTATAAGCCACAGGACCATCCCAGAGCTTAGTGGTGTGGGACTATTCTATATTAGAATGTGGTGGTATTCAACCCAAAACCAACAATGAGTAAAGAAACAACACACCTTATAAGTCACAGGGCCACCCTAGAGCTCAATTATATGGGGCTATTCTAACAGTTTATTCCTTAACTAGTCAATTTGTCTTATGTGGATGACATTGATAAGAACGTAGCAATTTTTCCATTCTAAAATGCTATGATGGCCGTCTTATCTTTTACGTTACATGTTGATTATGATTGATGAAAAATGTAGAATGGAACTTTCCATTTGCATTCTTTTGATACAACATGTTGTCTCTATACTAAAATACATTTCAGAAGTAAGTTCTACTTGTATTTTTCTTTTTGTCAGCAAAAGCATGTTACACTATATAATTGATTTTTAGTACAATATTGTACCCTTATGACATGTAGATATCTCCACCTTACCTCATAACTAGGGCTTGCAAATTCAAATACGGCCGACCCTGTTACACCCACATCTCATAATAACCACTATTCATGTGATTATGGCATAATTTGAGAATTAAACAGAATGCAAACATCACTCTTAACTTCTTTTTTTCTTTTACATATTCTTTGTTTTCCCACATTTAATCACATAAACTAACTTTACAAAGGAATACATTGGCTCTAATTTGATTTCAGCAACAAAGGTACAGATCTAAACATTCATTATATTTTTCACACTTCCATGTGCATAAGACTTAATAATTAGATACAGACATTGTTAAAAGACAAATAATGTTACACCATCATTTACAGTTCTCTCTTATTTCTTTACAAGGGCTTAGAGTGATAGGGACTGACTTGGTAAATCTCATACTTAAATCTTATGGCAAATCTACTATGATCCAATATGATCTTCAATATACATGATTTCCTTAAAAATTGTGAATAGAAGGGTGAGCCTACTCGCTCAGTGAATAAGTAAAATAATAATATAGTTTAAAGCACTAAATTAATCAATTATCTTTCTTGAATAACTGAAAACAATAGGAAGACGGTAATTTAGATTAAAAGACTAGCTATTCAGAAATTTACAAACAGCATTGAAGCATGCATCACTAGAAATAAACAAGTATCAAAGCATATTCCTCGCACTACTACAGAACCTACCTTTAGTGTCGGTTATTTAAGGCCTTTAGTGTCGGTTTCTAAGCGACAACTATGTGGGCGACACTAAAAGCTCACCCATTACGCGTCGGTTCCAAAACCGACGCCCAAACTCTTCCCGCGCCACCGAAATCGCGCATGTTTGCTGTGGCGCGAAGGTATAGGCGTCGGTTATTAGATAAGAAACAGACACCATATACCTTCGCGCCACAGAAAGGGCGCCATCTTGGCCACTATCAGCGTCGGTTATTATATAATAAACCGACGCCATATATCTTTGCGCCACAGGGAACAGGCGTTGGTTATTTATATAAAACTGACACTATAACTTTGTGTGTCGGTGTTATACAAATAACTGACGCCTATTGTTTTGTTTTTTTTCTGTCAGTCTGCAGACCTGCTGTGGCTGGTCACAGGATGAGAAACTTGTAGTTAACTGTAGGTTTTACGACATCCATTGATATCAGCCAACAACAGGCCACAAACCTGCAAATTTAACAACAAAAATATTCACACATGCATTTAGCAATACAACCTGCAGTTTCATTTTATTTTTACACATTTAGAAATATTCATGTAGCTAGCAATCTGTAGTTCCATTCATTCACACTCACACATGTAGAAACATTCATATAGCAACCAACACTTTCATTCATTTTCACTCAGACACATGTAGAAACATCTAGACATGTAGAAACATTCACACATATATTATAATTCAGAAATTCATTTACAAAATATCATTCTTTAGTCATTATTTGCTATCAACATCCCAATTATATTTTAAAACCCCCACTATTTGTATAGTTGTTGCTCATTCTTCTCTTACTTCATTTAATTCTCCCATCGTATAGGGAGCATGTACATCTGGTAAGTCCGTTCATGTAGTGGGGTCAGCTTTAAATACATGTAAAGAGAATGATGTATATATATAATTAATGTGCTATAAATAAGATTGATATATTTCATATTATATAATGAGACTATATAATACATGAGCAATACAATCGATGTCCATACAACATGATAGACTAACACATATATAGTACATAACAACAGCAACGTCAAATTTACATACAACACTAGCTTAGTACATATATAGTGGGACTAAGGTGACGATCCCACCTGCTAAAATAGGTTACCGACAACTACATGTTACGACTGGGAGGTCGTGATTCAGCAACCGTATTCATTAGCAGGAGGACAAACATATCCACCTGCTAATGCATACGGTTGCTAAATCACGACCTCCCAGTCGTAACATGTAGTTTTCGGTAACCTGTTTTAGCAGGTGGGATCGTCACCTTAGTCTCACTATATATGTACTAAGCTAGTGTTGTATGTAAATTCCGAGCTGCTATTGTTATGCACTATATATGTGTTAGTCTGTCATGTTGTTATATGAATCCGAAGCACTTGTGTGTGCTGCACTTTATGTATTGTATATGTATCCTGCTTCTCTTCATTGGGGCTTCTTTTGTTGTTTCATGGCTTGCTGCCTATATATCTATATAACCTTTGGCAAACGCCTGCATATCCTCTTGGACCCATTGTGTGGTCGTAACATGTAGTTGTCGTTGAGCATCGCTGATAGCCTAGTTAGTTAGCACATTGATTTGGTTAGTAACAATAAAGGTTAATCTTGAATAGGTGAATACATAAAAACATATATTAATTAAATTGGGAGTGGCGCTTAATACCTTGAATTAATCTGTTTTTCTTTGTGTAACAAACTCCTCCCAGTCTTTGGGGTCCAAGTAGTTCCATTGTTGTGTGGCTTCCTTCTTCCTATATTTATTTTTCAAAGAGAATACAAACAAAAATTATTAGTGTAGAGTTAGTGAAATACTGATCAATGTCTAGAATTGGAATCAATCAAGAACCTATTCTCAGCATCGCGTATGTAATCTCGGGTGAGATTGGTCTTATAGTTCTTTAGCACCCTCCCACAATGTTTAGCATTTGTATTAACTAGAAGATAATGAAACATCAAATCAGAAAATGATATTGATATTAAAAAAGTAAATATTTATCTTCAATAAAAAAATATAAACATGCATGCCTCTAAAATTGTGATCTTTTATCAATTAACAATCCTTCATTGTGATCTCCGCACACATATAAGTCATCATTATCTTCAATATTTTGTGGAGTTGGCAACCCAACTGAGAATGGACTGGAGTCATCATATTTATCATAGTACTCTTCTTCATCTATAGGATCTTCAATGAACTGTCTTTTACCATGAAGAACAACCGACCATTTATCATTTGCAGGATCATCGATATAAAATATTTGTTTCGCCTATGATGCCAATATGAATGGTTCAGCCTTCTCGTCAATCTTTTCAAAGTTCACTAAAGTGAAACCCAATTCATCCACTATAACTCCTTTGGTATTATCAACCCAATTACATTTGAAGAGCGGAATTTTGAAATCTATGTAGTCAAATTCCCATATCTCTTCAATGACACCGTAATATGACATTTTAGCTTCACGTGGACTCTTATCCTTTGCACTTGCAAAAAACATAGTCGATGTTTGAAGGGTGACCCCACTGTTTTGGACGACACTCTTATCATCTTGGCGCTTTGTGTAATATGTGAATCCATTAATGTCATACCCTTCATAAGACATAACAGTCAACTTTGGTTTAAAGGCGAGGCATTTGATAGTTTCAGTAATATCATCTAGTGTTTGAGATAGTTGATGTAAGACTTTATCTTCAAACCACTTAATAAAAGTCTTGTTATGCTCTCTAGCAAGCCACATTGTATTGGCTTGAGGATATTGTCTTTTGATGAAATTGGTATGTTCCTCGATATAAACGTTCACTTCGTCCATGTTGTGTAAAATATACAAATGACCTTGTTCCAACTGCTCACGGTTGATTACTTTCACACGTGATCCCAAAATTCCTTTACCAAATAGCTCGTCAATATTCTTGTCATTATCAGGAGTGTCATTACCACTGAGAAAGTCATTGCAGAAATCCATAACCTCTCTCGCCACATAACCTTCAATAATACTCCCTTCAGGCCGATAACGGTTTCGAACATCACCTTTAAAAACACTCATGTATCGTTCAAAGGGATACATCCAATGCAAGAAAACCGGTCCCAAGATTTTCACTTCCCTAGTCAAGTGGACAACAAGATGTACCATGATATCAAAGAACGAAGGAGGGAAATACATCTCAAGCTGACATAGGGTAACAACCACTTCTCTTTGCAAATTATTGAGAGTCTCAGGGTCAATAACTTTGCTGCAGAGACTGTTGAAAAAGAAACAAAGTCTGGTGATTGCAAACCTTACATGCTTCGGCAATATTGATCGAATTGCCACGGGAAATATTTGTTGCATTAGAGTGTGACAACCATGAGATTTAAGACCTATCAACTTCAGATCTTTCATTGATACCAATCTACGGATGTTGGATGAGTAACCATGTGGCACCTTAACATTTACCAAGCATTCACAAAAAGCTTTCTTCTCCTTTCTAGACAATGTGTAACAAGCGGGAGGTAAATATGTTCTTTTATTACCCATTTCACGTAATTCTGTTAATTATGTCCTTATTCCCATTTCACGTAGGTCCAGTCTAGATTTTATCCCATCTTTAGTCTTACCTGGTATATTTAATAGAGTACCAATGATGCTATCACAGACATTTTTCTCAACGTGCATTACATCGATACAATGTCTGACTGTCAAAGAACTCCAATAAGGAAGATCCCAAAATATTGACTTCTTCTTGAATGAAGAATTGTCACTCCGTGTAGTACATTGTGATCTCTTACCAAATTCATTGACAAAGTCTTTTACTCTTTCATAAACAACCTCCCCTGGTATAGGTTTAGGTACACTGCGTTCCTCATTCAATCCATTGAATGTTTTGCGCTTCCTACGATACGGATGGAATTTTGGAAGAAACCTTCGATGACCGAGATATACATTCTTACCGCCATGTTTTAGTCTTGTTGAATCAGTGTTCTCTTCACATATAGGACACGCTTTAGCTCCTTTGACACTATATCCAGACAAATTCCCATATGCTGGAAAGTCATTAATAGTGCAAAACAACATAGCATGCAAACGAAATGTCTCTCTTCGTGAAGCATCATAGGTCATCACACCTTCACCCCAGAGTTTCTTTAAGTCATCAATCAGAGGTTCAAGATAAACATCGATGTCATTTCCAGGTTGTTTAGGGCCCGATATCAACAACGACAGCATTACGTACTTATTTTTCATACACAGCCAGGGAGGAAGATTGTATATAACAAGCATGACTGGCCAAGTGATATGTTGGCTGCTCAATGTCCCGTACGGATTCATCTCGTCTGTACAAAGCCCAAGTCTTAGATTCTTGACTTCTTCACCAAATTTAGGGTACAATACATCAATCTTCTTCCACTGTGGGGAATCAGACGCATGTCGTAGGATCCCATCATTATTTTTCTTAACATCTGCATGCCACCTCAAATTCTTCGCATCTATCGGATTGGCAAACAAGCGTTGAAACCGTGATATTATAGGTAGATACCACATCACCTTGGCAGGAGAACCAGTTTTGGACTCCCCCGAAGTCATCAATTTATACCGTGACGCACCACATTTTGGACAATCTTTCAAATCCGCATAGTCCTTTTGAAATAATACACAATCATTAGGGCATGCGTGTATCTTCTTGGCATCCATTCCCATTGGGCACAACAATTTCTTTACCTGGTATGTTGAGATTGGCAGCTCGTTTCCTTCAGGAAGCATTTCTTTCAACAAAGACAGCAATGACGTGAAGCTTTTGTCGCTCCATCTATTGTTAGATTTCAACTTATACAATCTCAACACAGCGTTAAGCTTCATAAACTTAGTACAACCTGTGTATAACGGCATCTCAGCATCATGCACAATGTTTCTAAAAATGGGAGGTGGATCGGTGTGCTCTACCCCACAACTATCCAGCATCGCATCGACGATGTCTACTGGAACTGGTTCATTCACATCTACGTCATCGTAGGCAATTTCTTCTTCCACACAAGCACTGCTATCGACATCCACTGGTTTCGGGTTTGAAATCTCTCCATGTCAGTGCCATTCTGTATAGCCTTGTATAATCCTGTTGCACATGACATGAGTTTTAATTTCGTCACCAGTGTTGACTTTCAAGTTGTTACCGCAATGCCTACATGGATAGTAGAACCTATCTCCAGGTTGTTTCCTATGTTCGTCGGCAAATCTAATGAACTGGTCAAGACCAGAAATAAACTCTGGGGTGCAGCGATTGCGAATGGACATCCATGATCTATCCATTCTATGATCAAAGAGAAAACAAGTATATATTAGGACAAGATTAGGGTCTAGGGTTAACAAATACATGTGATGTCATTATTATATATAATAAATGTGTACCACCTATCCATTCTTGAACACCTAATCTCACTAGTAAGTGTATAATGTGTATTGGGTTTTCAAGAAAATTTCGGCAGCATTTCCCCGCTGTTCTCCAAGTACATATGTACTTAGAGAACAAACGGGGAAATGTTGCCGAAATTTTCTTGAAAACCCAATACACATTATACACTAACATCCTAAGCGAGATTAGGTGTTCAAAAATAGTCCCAAACCGGGGACTATCCAAGATTTACTCCTAATGAGTAAATCTTGGACGGGTTTCTAGGCCAACAAATAATGTGTTGGATGGGTTTCATGTAGCAACTTTCAGTTCCATTCATTAATCTCTTTTTACATCCACACACAGGGGTGTACCCCTAAACAGTAACTAAACAAAGGGGTTGGTGTACCCCTAAACATGCGCATAATTAAAAAAACTATTAATACAGACAAGTCTAGATAGATAGACAACTAAATACTACACCAACATGGTCCCACATTAGTAACTTCGAGGACTTATCATTGTGGCGATCTTCTCCTGAAGTTCAGAATAGAAAGCAGCTATGAGTATTGATTGCTTGACAATTATATTTGTTAATTGGACTTACTGTGGTCTTTTTGATGATGAAGCTGTGTCACGAAGCTCCTCACTGTATTTAGACAAATCTGAACTGACAGGGGCCTCAGATTCATATTCGTCCGAGCTGATATGCGACGACGTGCGCTCATACCGCAGTAGATGATCGGGGGTCTCGCAATTGCTGTTGGTTATCCAAACTTTGATGGAATTATGGCCAACTGAACGGAGAAAAAGCCTGTTGCAACGGACCACATGCATCTCTCCAATCCAATCACGCCAACCAGATTTTGATACAAGATTTCCCTCCAAATCATACTCAACCTCGATAACATGTGAATAATTGCCAAAAGTTAGGGTCACTTTACCAGGCATGTAGTGTCTTCCTTTTAGAAAACGCCAATGTTTGGGTATGACCATTTGGTTTAAGGAACGATCATCTAGGATGATGTCCAATTGTTCTTCAATAGGGAACGTTAACATTGACATAGAGGCCCAGTTCATAGTGACTGTTATGGGTGGACAGAGACTGCATAATATTAGTATTAACAAAGTGTAAGTACATATAACGATGTTATATATTTTCAGAAAAAGTTGTATAACATCAGTTAACCTTTTATTGCTTGTCATAACCAACTTTATTGTGGTAGACATGATAGCTTGAAAAGAAGTCTACATATGTACTTAGAGAACAAACGAGGAAATGCTACCGAAATTTTCTCGAAAACCCAATACACATTATGCACTTACATCCTAAGTGAGATTAGGTGTTCAAGAACAGTCCCAAACAGGGGACTATCCAAGATTTACTCCTAATGAGTAAATCTTGTACGGGTTTCTAGGTGCTTACTAAAATAGAACCATTATATGGAACTAATCTTACATTATACACATACTTTTCCTGAGTAAGATAATGTGCACTTCATGGAATTATTAAGATCTGAATATATATAATTTGTTTCTACCTACTTTGATGGGATTTTATAACATTCGAGTCTCCCATTTAAGGCATTAGATGCATATATTGCAGTCCATTGTGTTGAGATAAGAATCCCATGTGATACACACGATTGAGAATCTTTCACGATACTAGGAAAATTCATGTATTGTATAGACAATAGAGGATTCAACTCAGTAGAAGCACAAAATCAGTACCTAAACCCTAAACACAAATAAGTAAATAACTTTAAAAAAAAACGCCCAGCAGCTGCTTGGGCGTGCCTTGGCACCGTCCAAGCAGCCGCCGGAGTAGAGGAAGAAGGAAGAAGGCAGGGCAGGCGGGAATACCTTGAGGGCAGAGGAGAGCAGCGGCCGGAGCACAGCAGCCACTGGCGGAGGCGGCAGCAAAGAGAGGAGAAGCGCCGACGAGGACACGGAGCAGCGGCGGCGAGGGCACGGAGCAGCGGCGGCGAGGGCACGGAGCAGCGGCGAGGGCACAGAGTAGGAGCACGGACGGCCGCCGGTGAGCACAGACGGCAGGAGCAGGAGCACGGACGCCGGTGAGCATGGAGCAGCGGCGAGGGCAGGAGCAGGAGCACGGCAGTGGCGGCGGAGGAGCAACGACTGGCGGGGGTGAGCAAGAAATCGCCGGACCTAACTGAAATCGAGAATGAAAAAGGGAAAGGGGAAGAGAAGCTTGCGCTAGTGTGCTATTAAGTTGACAATAAGCGTCGGTTATTCTAAAAAAGTGACAAATAAACCAACTGTGTCGGTTCTATTCCAAAAACCGGAACCTATACTAGATTATAGTCGTCGGTTTTTAACTAAAAGACAACTGACAACTATTCCTGTCTCGCGAATACCCTTTAGTTGTCGTTTATATTTTTATGAACCGACGACATATGTCAAATTTTGGAGGTAATTTTTTCACTGGAATTTTGGTTTTGGCGGTTGATTTTAGGTGTCGGTTTTTTATTAATTAACTGACACTTAATAAAAGTGGTACCCGTGTCTATTCGACCTTCACAGATTGTATGTCGGTTTATGTTATAAACTGACACTGTAGAGTTTAGGTGTCCGTTTATGTATACAACTGACACCTTAAAAAGTGACTTTATAAGCCATTTCTGTAGTAGTGTCACTATTTTCTTTCTAATCTTTCATTAAATTTGACTTGACTTGACTACTGAACTGACTACTACTATGTTGGCCAATTGAACACATCTAACTAATTTGACTACTAATCTCTTTATTTAACTCAACTGAAGTCAATTAACTTTTCTTTCTACTTTTCCCTAGAACTCACTTGGATTGTACCGTCCAAGAAAAGGTCACTATTGTGTGACTTGATGTACAAGTCTTAAGGTAAAATTGGTACCTTAAGACTTCTACTGATTGTTGGATACTAGGATGGGTGATTGTATTCTCTAGAGGGGAGGTGAATAGAGTTGAATACACTTAAATAAAATTTGTTAGACCTTCAAGATATATCACAAGATAAGGTTGCTAATATGGGAATTTGAATGCAATCAAAACATACATAGTAAGGATGAGAGAGATTGAACATGCACTAATTGACAAGCAACGTAGAGTGGTTCCATACTTCAAACTAGAAGTATGTCAGTCCACAACCTAGAGAGGTCAACCTCTAGGATTTCTTAACCATTGCACTCTTATATTTCATCATAAGACTTACAATACATGAGCAACCAAAGGACTTACCTATCCAAGCCAAGAGTCTTCAACCTACCCAAGGACTTACCCACTTTGTAAGAAGTTTTTGCCTTCACCACAGACTTATCCACTATTACACAAGTCTTCGGCCTCAAAGGAATTACTCACTCTTCTTGGATCTTCTGCCTTTGACTTCACCTTTGCCAAGGAGAAGCTTTTTCAAAGGACTTACCCACTTGAGCAAGGAGTCTTCTGCCTTCACCAAGGACTTACCCACTCTTTCTCCAACTCTTCGGCCTTGTTCTTCACCAAGGGACTCCTTCCCTTGTTCTTCTTCACCTCTCTTATCTAAGAGAGAGAATCTTTATCTTCATGGTTGAAATGAGAGATTGGGAGGTGGTGGAAGTGAGAGCCTCACAAGATATACATGTAGGAATAGCTATCTTACAAGTCTCCTAATCACTCTAATGGATGATGCAAGTGATTAATCTTAGAGAGAGGAGGAGGTTGTAGGATGCACTCAACTATAGAATAGGGACCTTCATAGTGCTTGGCTAATCATGGGATGAAGCACAAGGGGTCATATATATAGTTGAGGATGCCTAGAAGCCTTTGGGAACACTTAAGGATGAATACTAGTCATTTAGCATGTTCCAACATTCCAACGACTAGAAACACTTTTCTACAGTTTCCCATACAGTGCAATCGGTCGAGTTTCAATAAAGATAACTCAAACGATCCCACTATGCGACTAGATCAATTTAAACCATCGGTCGAATTTGTCTAGGTGGCAACTCGACCAATCACTTATATTGAGTTCAGTATGTAGAGGGATCGGTCGAGTTCTGTGATATGGAAACTCGATCGATCAAAAGTCATTTTCAAAATTCAATAAGGATTGCTCAAGTTTACAACTCAACCAATGAACAACCTGATGTGAATATTGGAAAATGGCTTTTGAGTACTTAAATATTTGATCTAAGTGCTCCTGAGTTTTTCTAAGCTTAATTACAAGTCATAGAATCATTACAAGTGGTTTACAATATGATTCTAATGGATTTACATCATATTTCAAATATGTGCACTTGTATTGACTTTCACTTATCTTTTCTCCAAGTTAGGATGCACAATATAGGGTATTTGAAGTGTGTCTATATCTAATTTGAAATCACTCAAGTAGAGACATTATTCACAAATAATTGGAATGATTATTCATCATCAAAACAAGGGTTTATTTAATTTATACCTAGGGTCAATATTGACCTTAAGTCAACATTCTCCCCCTATTTGTAGATGACAAACCATTCTAGAAATATATTGAAAGCATTTAAGTAAAGTCATACTTTTGGAGAAACCTAGGGGTTTCATATATTGGAGTTCATATGCTCCCCCTCAATTGATGTTATTGGAGTTCTCATACTCCCTCTCAATTGATGATATTTCTCCTGCATGGTTAGCTTTCATAACATTTATAGAATACTATGTCTTCTACTCATATATGTTCTAGACATATATGTCTTCTCCCTTTTTACCTTCTCCCCTTTACATAGACATGTTTCTCCCTCTACATGTAAGACATGCTTTCTCCCGCTGAAGACATGTTTTTTCCCCCTTTGTCTTTTCAAAAAGGTGGGGGTATGAAGAGATAAGAAACACCACTTTGTAAAACAAAGGAGATAACAAAAGTTATAATGGAGAGTAGAAGAACAAAACTAGGGGCTTGTCCAAGCATAGAAAGAAAAGCAAGTTAAAGCATGCACTTGAACAACCCATAATGTAATTCTAGCAAAGATTAAGACAAGAATAAAGTGTTGTAGAAAAATAATAAATCAAAATTTTGACCCTCAAGATGATGGAATTCGCCCAAAAAGTGTCAAGACTTATCACAAAAGTAATGAGTCTTACTGAAAAGGTCGTTTTTGCAAAAAAAAAATACTAGTCTTGCATCAAAATCTAACACTGAAGCAAAATCTGTATAAAATTTAAAGATGCTCCAATTTATACATAAAATGTAGGTCTATATATCCTGCATCACAATGCTATGTAAGCAACTCAAGATAGTAGATATGCAATTCAAGGAACAACCCAGAGCAAGTATGAAACAAGATACAAGCATAGCATATAGTAGAATACCACTTGATGAAAAGAACTAGAACTACATGTATGTAGGCTACTAGTAGATGTTATCACAAGTTAGAGCTACTAGTAGGATCTAGATCATAGCCAGAGATAGCAAAATATACATAAGATAAAGAAAGCTATGAGTAGATGTAGAGAAATATCTATTCAAAGGAATGAGCAAGTCAAGAAGGATGAATGGATATTACTTACTAGCAAATATGCATCATTACCAAAAGATGATTACCACTAAGAACTTCAAGATTGTATCAAAACAAGAGATAAACCTAGATAGATGTAGCAAGTTATATCACAATGGAAGCAATTTAAGACACAACCAAGAGATCCAAAGAGATCATCATCAAAACATGCAAAACAACTCAAAGCAAGTAGCTGCAGGATATAGGAATACCGCTATTGGGATACCAAATTATAGCAATTAGAAAGATAGAGTTGCAAGCAAGATAAGCAATTTAAAGCATGGCAATAGGCATATATGAAGGTACTAATGGAGTGCCAAAGAATAAGGCTATTGGTTGAGAAATTCTAGTTGAAAGGGAAATTCTCATTCAATAAGCCAACTATGTATTCTCTACATAGTGCTATCGGTCGAGCTACTTACAGGACAAACTCGACCAACAATAGTTGTTAGCAACACCCATTGTGCCTATCGGTCGAGTTTCTATTAGGACAAATTCGATCGAACCTGCTCTCAAAAAACACATATATTTATGAAAACACATCTAGAGGCATGGTATAAATATAAACCATATTTAAGCATGTGTCGACAAGTTAGTAGTGCACTATGAAAGCATTAGACGCAGTTTTTGAGCAAGAAAGTGATGAAATCACAATATACCAATTTTAACTCAAAAACCACATGCATGGTGCACACTAACTTAGCAAAAACATGCTATGATCAGATATGAGAAAGAATAACATTACCTCTGTGCTTACCATTGCTTTTCCACCTATTACCACCCCCTACACATCTCACCTTTCTTTCTTTATGTGGATTGAGAAGTCAATTTGCAAATCCATAGATTAAGTTAATCCATTAGCAAGTGAACTACTGGAAGAAATATGAAATGGTCCCCAACCATATTTTTGGGTCCGGAGGGGTTATCTTAGCAACCCAAGTCTTATTCTTGGGTGCTTTCCTAAATGGGAAATATGTGGAATAATGATCAATTTTATTGCAATAATTACATGATCTCCTAGCCTTGGAACTAAAGGATTCATCATTGAAAATTAAAGGTCCTTTGTTTTTATTGTTCCTTTGTCGAATATCAAGGTAATGACCATCTCTACCCATTTGTTCGGTAGTATGATCTAGGATTTGATTAAGATTCTTTTTATCATCTAGGAATCTTTGCTTAGAAGATCTCAAACTATGATTATCATGCATAAGAGAAGCAATAGTAGAAGACAAATGGTTTATATTATCTCTAGCATCCAAAAGTTCATTTTCTAAGAAAATAGCTTTAGTAATATAAGAATCTCTATCAATATGAAGAGCAACAACATTAATCTCTCTGCTAGTAAAACTAGACCAAGATTCAAGAACATTGATTTCAGCAAGCAAGGAAGCATTTTCATTTTCAAACATAGCAATCTTAGAACGATATATCCTATTTTTAGATTCTAAACCTTGCAAAGCCAAAACTTTATTCTTGTTTTTAGATTTAATAACATTAATATCAAGCATGAGAGAATCCACAATGTTAATATTCTCTACATTAGCACTATGCATGAGAGGTTGAGCTTCAAGAAATATAATCTTATCAAGAAAACTAGCATTTTCAAGTTTAAGAGCATCTACTTGACTAAGACAAGCATTTTTATCATCAACAAAGCAAGTATTAGCATGTTCAAGATCATCTATTTCTACATGCAAATTATCAACAATTCTAGCAAGCTTTTTCTTTTTCATTTTAGAAGACTTAAGAGATGTACCGGTAGTATGAATAATAGCAATTAAAGATTCTTTATCTAAAGAGTTTAGATTTACCTCATTTGAGTCTTCACTTGTTGATGCCATAAGAGCAAAATGACATTCTCCATCATCACTACAACTTGAGTTAGATCCTCCACTTGATTCTTCACTTGAGCTTGAGTTAGAGGAGTCACATGAGCTTGAGTTGGAAGAGTCACTTAAGATTTTGTGCCATTTCTCCTTCTTCTTGTACTTATCTTCTCTTACTCTTGTGATGATGGGTATTTTTTGCTTGTACACAATCTATCTTAAAGTGACCTTTCTTTCCACACTTGAGGCACCGGATGGAGGAGGAAGGATTCCCATTGTAGAGTCTACCCTTGGAGTACTGACTGGCCTAAATCGTCCATCCAAAAGGAGTGGATTTGAAGTAGTTGGACTTTTAAATAACCCAACTCTTAGGCCCCCGCAACGATGACAGGGTCCAAAGTAGTGATCGGGGTCGAACCACAGGGACAAGGGTGGTAGTGTTAAGAACTTGGAATCAACACATTACATTCCGGTAAAAGCAAGGTGAGGATAAAGTTCCCAAAGGGAACAACAGGAGAAGATCGATAAAATAAAAAAAACTATCTCCAACTGGAGTTACAAGGAAAATTAAGGTTTTTATCATTTTTTAGGGGTTTTGCGCAAAAGAATCAGAGGAGATAAAACTATTGCTTTGGTAAGGAATGAAGGAAGAAACTTCGGTAAAACAAGCGGCAGCAGGAACATCCAATACCCCTTCTCTCGAAGAGGGTACCTCTAACTAAGCACCAACACCTCTCTCAAGGTTGCTGGACTTGGGTTAGAGTGGAAAGATCACTAAAGCAACTCTGATCCTGGGTACTCTCGTACTCTCAGATCGGACCAAACACTAGAGCCACAACACCTCTCTCGAGGTTGCTGTAACGGGAAACACGATTCGATAGCTAGTCAAAACATGATCCAAGCATACAAGCTAGAGTTCGGATGCTAAACAAAGTAATCATCCAACAAAAAGGAACCAAACATAAAGCCAACAGATATTTAAAGCTCCTCTAATTTCATTAGCATAATCATTATATAAAAGGGTTTGGTTACATTACGTAAGTAAAGAAAGTAAATGATTGAAAAAGGAAAGATAGGTATCGTCTCCTTGATTTAGGAACTCGACAAGCAGCAGCAGATCCCTAAGGGCCCTCTAGCCCAATATTGGGCGGGAGCTCTGCCCAATATGCCTGTGTCGGGCGACATGCCATGATGGACAGACGTATGGGTCAAAGTGCTCATGCCCGATACGCCTGTGTCGGGATGCCACCCTCTCGGGCGACACACTGTAACGATTGATTCGTATCGGGCTCGGTATCGTGCCGGGCTAGAGATCACTTAGAGTATTGGGTTCCTCATATCGGGTGGCCCCTCTGGTCGATATCGGGCTGTTGCGGCTACCGGAACGAATTCTAAGTGAACCATTCCCGCCCTCTCGGGTCGGGGAAGTGCTCACCTAGTATCGCCCAGTACACCTCTAGGACGCGACACACTAGCTCCAGATACTTTCCAAAGTTAGCTTTCGCGAGGTTCTGACCCATCCCATCAAGGTCATGTAGCTGCTATTTATAGGCAGTGGTTGGGAGAAGTTGTGGTTCTCCGGGCAACACGTGTCCTCGATCAGCTCTATTATTGCGGCTTCAGGGATGTCCGATATGCATGTCGCCCGGCACATAGGGTGTCGGGATGTAAGTGTGTCGGGTGTCGTGATGAGTGGGCACCTGCCGGTGGGTGGCTTGTATCGCGTGACATGCTTCAGTAGTCGTGGCAAGTACAGCTCCCTGTCGGGTAAGTGGCGTGTCGCCCGTCAGAGCCTTCTTGCGCGGCACACCCGTGTCGTGCAGCATCCGTATCGGGCTGTTGTGGCGAGGTGTGAGTGTATCGGCCGACTGGTAGGAAGGTCGATGCAGGTAAAATGCGTTCATGGGCCGGGATGGGCTTTTTGCTGATAAAAGAGTGGAAAAACGAAAAAAAACCCTACAAAAGATGATAAAAATGGGATAAGAGCGTAGTGTGGCCTATTTATTCAAAATCATGACAAAAAGGAGAGGAAAATAGTTTAAAATGGCAGTTTTGACAACGAAATAAGGGTCAAAAACATCATAAAATTTGATGTTATCAACTCCCCCAAACTTAGCATTTTGATTGTCCTAAATCAATCTTTTAAAGCTTTGTTTTGCGATACTTCTTCTTAACCGGTATGGTTTTCAGACCATGAGTTTGAGCGGGTATTGAAATGTCTTACAGAGAATATTTCCCGACCACGAACAACAGACTTTACTTTTCCCGCCCTATTTAAGCAAAAAATTTCTCCACAGCTTCGGCGAGACTTAGGTGCATGATTTCGAAGATACCTTTCACACCAAACAGCTTTTGGGAATAGAAAGTTGTGTTTGGGTAGGCTTAAGATTTTTTAGGTTTTTTTTATTGTTTCCCATCAGTCCATCCAGGTACGGGTCCGTTAGCGGGCGAGTGGTCCCTGTAGTCCAAGCCAGTTGCTTTTAGAGCAGTGATTTCACATCCTACGTACCACTGCCCCGGATCTACCATGCCTAAAGATGGGTACTTTTGGAGCACAAGTATGTATTTTTTTTTTTCATTTGGCACAACTCTCATGCTTTTATTCACTCTCATAAGGCTATTCTCTCTTTTTGGGATTTTTGTTGGGTAAGGGAAAACAAGAGAAATTTCTGCTGTTTGGGCAGCTTTTTCCTTCTGCATACACGTCTCTTAGCTGTTGCGAGATTATTTTTCAAAAATTTTGACGTGGAAAGTCATGGTCTTTCGTTGTTTGAGGCTGCATTTTAAAAAAGACATAACAAAACTTGTACCTCTTTGGACACATTGAAAACAAACTGACAAGAAGACATATCAGGTTTTTACTATAAAGTGTATTTGTACATATGTATGCAGACAAAATTTTTGTATTTTTTTTGTATGAGGAATGTATATGTATATGTACACATGTTATAGAAAAAGAACAAAAATAACAAAAGAGGTGAAGTTTGAAGTGCTTTTAGTACCTCCCTCACTGGTATATAGTATCCCCCCCAAACTTACTCCACACTTTGTCCCAGAGTTGTGAAGTAGCTAAGGTAGGGTAATGTTAACGCAGTGAGGGTTAGCTGGTGAGCGTGCCTTTGCCAGATAGAAGCTCCCACACATATTCTCCTCGTTTGCTGTGGTAGTTGATGTGGTGGAGCTGGTCAAGAGTCTCTTGATTCGATATCCATTCCAGCACAAAGATGTCGCAGTCGTTGGATAAAAGAATTTTTGTGGACTGCGGTGGCAGAACTGAAGCTCGTGCCATTTGCTAGATGTTGTCTCTAGGAATGGTTGTATCAACGTCGCCACCTCCTCGTAGTATTTTCGTACTAAGCGCTCGAGGGGTGTCAACTCTATCGATGTACACTGCACCGGATGATCTTTGTTGCTGTCCGAGCTGTTGTAGAAGATTCCTGCTCGTTGGCGAGTGTACATCGTCAGGAGTGTCCAGTGGTTGTAGTGCAGGATGGGAAGGAAGATGGTGTGCGGAACTCTGCACTGCAACTTTTCCAGAAAGGATTGCTTCACTCCTGATTCATCGGCAAGGTAGATGTCGTTGAACAGCATTGGATGAGCTATGTATGCGTGTTCAAACTTCTTCTGTAGTATCTGGATGTAGGCGGCCACCACGGATATCGCCAAACATCCTCCTTATTTTACCATGTCCCTTAAGTCGTCAACCGGGACTATGACACTGCCTGCCTCGTAGATGATGTCTGCCGGGGTAGAGTCAGCTAACTTCATAAGAACTTCATTGACCTACTCCTGCATGAGTGTAGAGCATGAGAAATGGTCGAAGTTGTTGATCATTTCTTCTGATGTTTTAGGCGAAGCGGGGTCTTCGATTCCGTGTACTTCCCGCAAGATTTCTAACCGCTTGCCTACCCCGTAGATGTTTGCTTCTATCTCAGCTTCTTTCTCTGGAGTGTTGCTGGGTTGCGAAGATTTGTCTGCTTGATCACTGTCCAGCAGCCTCTCTGGTACCCCTGTGTCTTGGAAGTAGCACATGTCCTTGATCAGCAATAGTGCATATATGCTTCTGAGCTGGTAGAAGTTTTGGCCCTGGAGATGCCTTACGTATCTGAATATGTTGAGCAGCTCCATCGCGCACAAGACGATAAAGGCGATGTTTCCACTTCCCTCTTCTGCTTGTGGACGGGAAAGTCTCCGATAGAGAATAAGTTCCAAATGCCGCTATGATGTTGGACTCCTTGCTTGATGGCTCGGAGAAGATGCAGTGGTAGAATCCTGAGATTTTTATCCTCCGGGTGACTGAAAATAAGTCATGAGCGTGGCACCTCCTTGTTGCAGCAGCTGAGGAGCTGGACGTCATGGTTCCGGAGGTCTACCACACACAGGAACCACATGTTGCGGTGCTTGTACGAGGCCAACATGATGTCCGTGTTGTGCTCTTTGATGTGTCGCAGCATGTTGGCCAACGCGATGGAGTCTGGTACTCCCATCATCAACCTTCTTGCCAAGGTCGGGTGGTGTTGTATATTGTTTGCCGACCTGTCCAGGTGCTGATATTCTCTATTATTGTACCTTCTAGGACCCTGAACAACTTCTTTCCGATGATGGATGGCAAGCGGAACATGCTTCTGAGTGCTCCCCATTGTACAGAGACGTAGTCGTCGCTCCAGATGATGTCTTCTTCATCAGCTTGCAACCTCAGGACCTTGTTCAGTAGTTGTTGGTCCCTGATCGTCAGGTATCCGATGACCCTTCTATCGAAGTCGGCCATCTCGAAGGAAGGTATCTCGGATGGCACAGAGAATTCATCTGACGTCGAGCTTCTTCCTCTAGGGGTGTCTATATTGGCGGCACAGATGTCCCCCCCCACCCTCGGATTTGTCAGAAGAGTCCTCCCCGACGTTGATTGCTTCGTTGTTATCCTCAGCTTTGTCTAGGGGGACTGAGGGAGCTGCTTCTTCCAAACTGTGGGAGCTCGCCTGTCCTGTTGGAGCTCCATTGGCTGACCTTTGCAGTGTCCCTTCCTCGGGGTTGGGGATGGCCCGCTGGAGGAGGAAGTGGATGATGATCTTGGCGAGGATGATGACGAGGAGGGTTGGGAGCCTAAGCCAGGAGGTGATGGAGATCTCCTCAGCTGCCTTGGACGCGGGTGATCATCCCTCATGTTCATCCTCTCCTCGATCACGTCGAGGCATTGGAGGGCCTGCTGCAGCGTGGCGTTGAGTGACTCTAGTTGGCCGGGGAGGCCAACTAGAGTCAGCAGTTGCCGCTCCTGGCTATTCAGCCTCTGCTGGAAAATAGAAAACTTATGGGTTAGTGAAGTAAATGTAGCCGAGTGGCTTTCTGTTACCTCCCGCAAGTGATCGAGTTCGTGCCCCAGCATCTTCCCAAGCGACAGAGGGGCTCCTACAGATCTCCCTCTCATCCTTGTGACACTCCTCTCGCGTGAGGGTCTACCCGACGAGGTAAAATCTATCTCGATTGTTTGCGAGTTAGTTGCTTCTGGGCGAGGCGTAAGCGCTTTCTCAGATGTCTCTGCCTCGCCCCCTTGTTGTGATGGAGAAGGTCACGGTGTGGGCTGATGCTGCTCCACCTCTGTATTATCGGTGACCTCCTCTATAGCTGTTATGGGAGACACTGGTGGTGGTGTTGGCGTAGGATGCGCAGCCCCGAGCTCCATCTCGAGGATCTCAGCGAATGCCTCATTGCTGGCGTCCGGCTGCATTTCTTCTTCTTCCACTAAGGGCACCACAGAAGTTTTGGGAGTTGCGGCTGTCTCTTCCGCGGCAGCTTCCGTCGGGGCTAGTATGGTTGTCTCTGCCTTGGTTGTCTCGGTGACCTCCACGATCGCCGGTACTTCTTCAGCCACGGTAGATATTTTCGTGATCGTAGCTGGGATGGTAGGAGCGATGAAAGCTCTATCAATGGTTGTCGTCGGTGGCTCTGGAGCGGTGGGCGGCTCGGCAGGAGTTGTTGAAGATTTGTCCTATCGTGTGTCGAGAGGAATTGGTTCTCCTCTCGCAGCTGCCCTCTCTTGTATGTTGGTGGTGGCGGCGTAAGCGGCTTCGACTGCCACCGCTTAAATCTCTACGCTGGTGAAGACCAGCTTTTCTGCGTCGTAGTTGGCACAGCTAGGAAGCGGAAGGAGGGTGCTTGTTCTCGCGAATTTGTAGAAGTAGCTTTGCCCCTCCTTCTTGATGATGTTGGCCCTCATGAGGAACTTGAGGTCGATCTTCTCGTCACCCCTTGTCCTTGAGAGATTGCGTGGTTCCCATGGGTACCCTAACCCAACCGTAATCATATTGATGATGCCACCCATGCAGTACTCCTTGGTGGCATCCTTTATTGGGTGTAGCCTATTCAGCAAGAAACGTCCCTGTTGATCATATTTCCCTCCATCATGTGCCACATGAGATGGATTTCTTCAGTGTAGATGTTGCTTGATTTGTTCTTGCTGAAGAGCAGGCACGCCACAAGTTTTTGTACTATTCTCCAAAAGCAGGAGTGCACCGCCGCCACCTTGCTTCCTGGCTTGAACGATGACTCATCAGTCAGCTTCCTCCAGAGCTTTACGGGGTTGAACCCATCTCCTTCGGTGATCCTTGCACCGTTGTTAAGTAGTTCATTCTCCTCCTTGATGGAAGAGAAGATCTAGCTCGTTGAGTAGATTCTCAGAGATGGCGTGCTCATCATTGTATAGCCGCCCCTGCAGTCTGTCTGCTCCGCCATATTCTTCAATTTCTTCGGGTTTATTCTACACCCGGCGGAGAGATGACATGAACTCCCTGGTGAGTTCAGTGTAGGAGGCCGAGTGGCTGAAGCAGATCTTCCTCAGCCCTACTGTAGCTAGGACATTTTCTAGTCTGTCAAAAATGCCTAGTTGAAGGAAGGACGATTGGTGGCAGAATCTGCTCGGCCTGTAGAGTTTTGTTGCCAGTTCTAAGTATCGATGCCCGTGCTCGTTATCTCTGGGCACGAACCTCCCTGGTGTATGATCCAGAGGTTCTGCCACTGCGGTTGAAACTGTCGTTGGGGTCGTTACTTCTTCCGTCCTTGGTCTCTTTTCAGCTGTGGATGGCCCAGCTGCCTCAGGGTTCGGGTGTTTCTGCCCGACGGTTGTAGTTTCAGCTGTGGCCTCGATGTGGATCCTCCGACTATGTTCATCAATTTGAACGACGGTTTGCTTTGTACGGGCCATTTCTACTATCATAAGACAAGTTTATTAAGCATTTAAATGTTCCACCTTACCCGATATCGGTGTCCAAAACAAAACTGATTATATGATAAGAAAAGTTCGGCCTGATACAAAAGATACCCAACACCACCGTATCGGGCTTCAAAACTGAGCGATATGATGTTTGCCCGATACGGTCATGTCGGGCGATAAGAAGTTCGGCTAAAAACTGCATAGGTTCATCGTGAGATACCGGGCGTCATCGGGAATGGATTTCTATCCAATATAAGACACGGGTGTCACCCGTCAGGAGAAATACGCGAGGCGATACAAGACCGGGTGACACGGGAAAAAATGGACGTTATGGCCATTGCCCGATATGTCTAAAGTTCAAGGCGTGTCGGGCGACACGGCCACGCGATGCGAAGCACCTGATATGGTACGGTCGCTCTGAAAGAAAAGGTGTCGCCCGACATGCGAAGCAAAACAAGTCTGGGCGACACGGGTCTAGCCTGACATAAGGTATCGGGCAAGCTCGCGTTATAGATGTGTCGCGCGACACGGTCAAAAGTAATGCAGCCAACACAAATGTGTGTCGGGTGATACCAGGAAATCAACTAAAGCCGTGAGTCTGATATGAAAGTGTGTGACATGGGGGTCGTGTCGGGCAATCCAAACGATACAGATGTCGGGTTATACCTTTCCTGTCTGAAGTTATCTTGCACGACACGAGAGCAGAAGCTAGGTTGTGTGACACGGGAGCAACGAGAGAAATTACCACATGACATGGGAGTAGGTGAGGAGTAAATGCAGGTTCCTGACACAGTTAAACTTCCGTTACTATATATAGCAATCCAGATCAGGGGTAAAATGGGTAAAAAAGGGGCATGTGTCAGGCGAGGAGACAAATCATTCCCGAGACGAGCAGTCCCATTCGTCAAATCAAGGATTATTACTCATGCCGCCCGACACGGCTGATCGCTGCTCGGCGTATCGTCCGACACGGCTATTTTCTAAGGTGTGTCGCCTAATACGCCAGGCTGGTAAGGGTGTGTCTTGCACGCCGCCTGAGTCTTTTTCCCGATACGGGTAGGGAACAAGGTATCCTTGCCCGATACAAGGCTTCAGAATAAGATACTTGATGAAAAACTGAAAATAAAGTGAAGGAAAAAGCAATTGATGGGTAAAACATCATTGGCCTAAGGTGAAGTTCCCGACCTCAGATAGCATTACTCATCAATGCTCATAAAACTGAGTGGTGGCCAATAAAATAGAAGAGTCAGAGCATGTGAAACATGTGTTGACTCGGGACTTATTACAATCATAATTTTCATAATGTTTTTCTTGCAGGAAAGGAAATAACGTCCTATACTAAGAAAAGTAAAAACTCGGGCTGCCTCCCTAGGAGCGTTGTAGTTAGCGTCGTCAGCTCGACAGCTTCAGATCCTTCACTTTTCACCTTCATCTATTTCCACATCCTGCAAGCTTATCTCTGTCCTTGTCATGAACGCTTCATCTTCATAGAACCTTTTTACTTTGTGCCCGTTCACTGGGAAAACTTTGGATGGATCTTCTTTATCATACAGCTTCATCATCCCTGATGGATATATCTTTGCTACGGTGAAGGGTTCGGACCACCTTGTTTGCAGCTTACCTGGAAAAAGATGAATGGAAGATTTAAATAATAAAACTTTGTCACCTTCACTTACATCCTTCTTCCTCAGGTGGGCATCATGCCACACCTTGGTCCTCTACTTATAGATCATTGCATTCTCGTAGTCATGCATTCTCAATTCTTCGAGTTCCTGTAACTGTAGATATCTTTTCTCCCCATCCTTTTCCAGATCCATATTTAGGAACTTAATTGTCCAAAGAGCCTTGTGTTCAAGCTCTAAAGGTAGATGACAGGATTTCCCATAAATCAATTTGTAAGGGGTAGTTCCAATGGGTGCTTTATATGCAGTTCTGTAGGCCCAAAGGGCTTCATCAAGCTTCATTGACCAATCTTTCCTCGTGCGGCTGACAGTCTTCTCTAAAATCTGCTTAATTTGTCTATTCAAAACCTTCACATGCCCTGAAGTTTGAGGGTGGTAGGGCGTAGCGACCTTGTGTTTAACCCCATACTTCTGTAGGAGTGCTTCAAACTATTTTTCCCTAGAATGTGATCCACCATCGCTTATCACAGTATGAGGTACTCCGAAGCGAGGGAAGATAGTCTTCTCAAACAACTTGATCACTGACTTGGAGTCACAAGTTTGAGTGGCAACAGCTTCCACCCATTTAGACACATAATCCACTACGACTAGAATGTATTGATACCCTTTTGATGGGGGAAATGGACCCATATAGTCAATTCCCCATACATCAAAGATCTCGACTTCGACCCAATAGTCCATAGGCATCTCATTTCTTCTTTCAATGTTTCCTGTCGATTGGCATTCTTTACAAACCTTTACATAATTTGCAGCATCCTTGAACAAGGAGGGCCAGTAAAACCCTGATTGCAGCACCTTGGCGGCAGTTCTTTTGCTCCCCATGTGTCCTCCATATGGAGAGGCATGACATTCTTTTAGAATGTTTGGGACTTCTTCTTCAGGGATACACCTTCTATATAGGTTGTCTGTGCATCTTCTAAAGAGAAGAGGATCATCCCAATAGTAGTTCTTTACATCCGAAAAGAGCTTCTTCTTTTGATTGAAAGTTATATCAGGAGGCAACTCCCCGCAGGCAAGATAATTACAAATATCTGCAAACCAAGGCAAATTCTCATCTTTGGTTTCAACCATCATCAAGTCTTCATCAGCATAGTTGTGGTTAATAGGTGGCTCCTTCTGGTCTTCGACTACGATCCTTGATAAGTGGTCTGCGACTACATTTTCCGCACCCTTCTTATCAACGATCTTGTGGTCGAACTCCTGGAGTAACAAAGCCCACCTTAACAACCTGGGCTTGGTATCCTTTTTCAGCATAAGATATCTTATTGCCCCATGGTCTGTGTAGACCTTCACCTTCATTCCGATAAGATAGGATCTGAACTTTTTGAAAGCAAAGACAATTGCGAGCATCTCTTTCTCACCTGAGCTTCATCCAGATTACGACTGGCGTAGCAAATTACATGGTGCCTTTTGTCCTTTTTCTGTCCCAGGACTGCTCCTACAACAAAGTCATTGGCGTGACACATAAGCTTGAAAGGTAGCTCCTAGTCTGGAGCTTGAAGGATAGGCGGTGAGATAAGGGCATGTTTTAAGGCCTGAACAACAATTAGACAATTATCAGAGAAATTGAATTCAACATCCTTTACCAGAAGGTTGGACAATGGTTTCGAGATCTTTGAGAAGTCTTTTATGAATCTTCGGTAATATCCGGCATGCCCAATAAAACTCTACACTCCTGTTACAGACTTCGGTGGGGGTAGCTTAGATATGGCTTCAACCTTGCTAATTTCTACCTCGATGCCACGCCTCGAGACTTTATGCCCTAGCACGATGCCTTCTGGTACCATAAAGTGGCACTTCTCCCAGTTCAGGACCAGACTCTTTTCTTCATAGTGTTGCAAGACCAGAGATAGGTTTTTCAGGCAAGCATCGAAGTCCTTTCCATAGACGGAAAAGTCGTCCATGAAAACTTCCACGATGTCTTCTAGAAAATCTGAAAACATCGATATCATGCAACGCTAAAACATTGTGGGAGCATTGCACAGGCCAAAAGGCATTCTTCGGAAGGCGTAAGTCCCATAGAGACAGGTAAAAGTGGTTTTTTCTTGATCATCTGGTAAGATAGGTACTTGATAAAACCCAGAAAAACCATCCAAAAAGTAGAAATAATCATGATGCACCAATCTTTCCAGAACTTGATCAATGAAAGGAAGTGGATAATGATCTTTTTTTGTGGCTTGATTCAGTTTTTGGTAGTCAATACACATCCTCCATCCAGTGACGGTCCGAACAGCCACTTCATCGCCTTTGTCTCCTTTTACTACTGCTATGCCTCCTTTCTTTGGTACCACATGGATTGGACACACCCAGTTACTGTCACTGATTGGGTAAATGATCCTTGCATCCCTTAGTTTGATTACTTCTTTCTTCACAACTTATTTTAGCATTTGGTTCAATTTTCTCTGGGGTTAATCCAGAGGTTTAGCAGATTCTTCCAAATTAATCTGATGCATGCATAGCGCAGGGCTAAGGCCTTTGATATCCTCCACCGAATATCCTATAGCCTGCCTGTGGAGCCTCAACTCCATGAGAAGCTTTTCCAATTGATCCTTCGTAAGGTAGGCATTAACGATGATAGGATTTTTATCTTCTTGATCTAGAAATTCATACCTTAATCCTTCACGTAGCTGCTTCAGGTCTGGTTTAGCCTTGGGTGTCTTTTCTTCCAATGCCTCCTCTAGAGAAGCAAACTTAACTGTTTCTATTACCTCTTCCTCGTCGCTCAGATCTTCATCAAACAAATTTAGATAGTTGAGAAACTCTACAACCTCTGGATCTTTAGAATCAGAGTCTTGATTGCTTATTGCTCTTAAAAGAGGGTCTACCATTAGGATATCTTCTTCTACCTCTTCACAAAACTGGTTGTAGCTTTCTCCAAAGTAAGCGGACTCTAGAAGGGATGGCCCTTTCATAGTATCCTTTACTTTGAAAGCTAAGTGATCGTTTCCGACCCTTAGAGTGATTATTTCCTCAGTGACATCAATCAACGCTCTTCCCGTAGCCAAGAAAGGGCGTTCAAAGATGATAGGACAGCTAGGGTCCTCTACAGTGTCAATGACCACAATGTCGCACGGAATGAAGAAACTTCCCACACGGATCGGTACATCCTCAACAACACCTACAGGTCTTTTAAAGGTATGGTTTGCCAATTCAATCCTCATGTTGGTCTTGACCATATCAGTCAAACCCAAACGTTGCACGAGGCTTAGGGGCATAAGGCTGATGCTAGCCCCTAAATCAACAAGACCTTTCCGCTCGATATTATCTCCAACGGCAAAAGGAATGGTGAAAGCCCCTGAATCCTTCTTCTTGTTGGGTAAATCTTCTTTGATAAAAGCAGAAGACATATTAGCTAGATGCACGGTCTCAACCCTTTCGCCTCTTTTCTTCTTGGTTATCAGATCCTTGAAAAACTTGGCGTAGGTTGGCATTTCCTCTAAATCATCCAGAAAGGGTACTTCGAGGTGAAGCTTCTTTACTGACTCCATAAACCTCTCGTAATGCTTTTTAAGATGTGTCTTTATCAGTTTGTAAGGGAAAGGCAACTTAGGAGAGTAAGGACTTCTTTTACCAAACAGTTCCTCCATAGATCTTGGTATTGTCTCCCTATCATGAACTTGTTGGTTGTCTTCCTCTGCGGGATTTTCTGTCGCAGTCCTTGATTCAGGTTCCTCGGGTCTGGCTGCTTCAGGACGTTCTACTGTCTTTCCTGATCTCAGCACTTCCATTTTAGCAAATTCAGTGTTGGAAGGTATCTTACCCGGGGGATTCTTTATTAACTCGGCCATCTGAGCCAACTGCTGATCTATTTGGCATTGGTGCATCTTCATGTCTGCCATCTGAACCTGCATCGTGTTTAGAACTCCTGAATTTGACAGCGTGCTTTGCGCCAGCTGGTTGTTGATAGTATCCTATCTTTTTACAAAATCGAACAATTGACCCACCAAGTCTGGTTGGTTCGAGTTCTTGTCCTGACTTTGCTCCTTAGCTTGACCCTGGCTTTGACTAGGGTTAGCTGCTTGGAGACTTTGGTACTTTCCTTGCCCTTGGAAGTTTGCCTTGTTCGATTGGAAACAGGTAGTTCTGGTGAACTGGCCTTGTCCCCCCCTTTTCTCAAAACCTTGTGGTTGCTTGGTTGGGTTATTCAACCGATGTGAGTTTTCAGCCGCATCCTTGTTGCCATAGTTAAAACTAGGATGATCCGGTCTCTTGAAGTTGACAAAAGAGACGTTCTCGGCTTCCTCTGCTTCAGATTCACTTTCACTTGACTCGCCAGGCCGGGTGTAAGCGCAGTTATCAACCCCGTGTCCACCTTCTCTGCAGGTGACACACTTCATAACTTTCTCAACCTGTTTCTTCCCTTTTCCACCTTATTCTTTCAATTGTCTGACATCAGTGGCTATCTTATGGATTTGAGTGGTGATAGCTTCAAGAGCCTTGGATTCAACTGAAGCTCCTTTACTAGCAGCCTTCTTAGCATACCCTCTATCAGATGTGTCGTAGTCGGTGTCATCTTGTAGTTCGGCCATGTTCTCGATGATCTTTTTGGATCTGCTGGGCTTCTTCCCCAGAAAGTCACTTCCTGCAGTTGCATTCAGTGAAACCCTTTCTTCAGGGGTCAGACCATTGTAAAAGGTGGTTATCAGAAAACCCTTCTTGTAGTTGTGATGAGGGTAGTCCCTCTGATATTCTTGATATCTTTCCCAAGCTTCGTGTATATTCTCATTTGACTTTTGCATAAATGAGGTGATCCTCTGTCTATTCCTAACAGTTTTCTCTGTAGGGTAAAACTTGTTCACAAAAGCGTCTGCCAGTGCATTCCATCCGTTAAGAGCTTGATGCGGTAGCCTGAGGTACCAGGATAGGGCCTTGTCCTCTAAGGAAAAGATGAAGTCCTTGCAATAAATCACCTCATGTGGAACTCCCCGCATTTTAATGGTATCACATATGTTCTTAAAAGCATCTAAATGATGGTAAGTGCTATCGTTCTTCGAATTCCCATAGAAACTCTTGTTCTGGATCATAGATATTACAGACGGTTTCAGCTCAAAGTTAGTTTCATTGAACCTTGGGATAACAACAGGACATCTTGAGTTATTGGCCTTTGTGGCAGCCAACTCCCTGAGGGTCTTTTCTTCTTCGTTAGAATCTTCATTGTCACTATCTCCATGGTTCTACTCCTGATTATGTTGATTTCTTCGGTGTCTGCGGTGATGACGACGTCTCTAATGACGGTGATCATCCTCAAATTGTTCTGTTTCAGGTTCTTCCTGTTGCCGATCGCCATTATAACAGTCATTATTCCCACGCGGAGGAGAGTGGGGTCCAACTCTAGCATTTTGCTCACCCTCTGAAAGAGATGGTTCGACGCGAGGTGGCATGACTAGCGGTGTCAGTGCTCAACTGAGCGAAATGCTTCTTTCCTGAATACCTGAATAGCACGTATAATCAAGTTAGAAAACTTGTATTAATAAAATGAACTACTCTATACTCATTTTAGGTTAGAAGATCAAAAAGGAAAAAGTGTTGTCAAGCTCATTACTAAGCTTGAGGCACGGGAGTGTAGTCAGCAGATTTGGGTTTGTTAATAGTACCATTTTTCCTTGTCCCCGGCAACGGCGCCAAAAAGTTGACCAGCCTAAATTGCGCGTCCAAAAGGAGCGGATTTGAAGTAGTCGGACTTTTAAATAACCCGACTCTTAGGCCCCCACAACGATGACGGGGTCCGAAGTAGCTATAGGGGTCGAACCACAGGGACAAGGGTGGTAGTGTTAAGAACTCAGAATCAACACATTACACTCCAGTAAAAGCAAGGTGAGGATAAAGTTCCCAAAGGGAACAAAAGGCAAAGATTGATAAAATAAAAGAAAACTATCTCCAACTGGAGTTACAAGGAAAATTAAGGTTTTTAAGCATTTATCGGTTTTTAGGGGTTTTACGCAAAAGAACCAGAGGAGATAAAACTATTTCTTTGGTAAGGAACAAAGCAAGAAACTTCGGTAAAACAAGCGGTAGTAGGAACATCCAGTACCCCTTCTCTCAAAGAGGGTAACTCTAACTAAGCACCAACACCTCTCTCAAGGTTGCTGGACTTGGGTTAGAGTGGAAAGATCACTAAAGAAACTCCGATCCTGGGTACTCTCGTACTCCTGGATCGGACCAAACACTAGATCCACAACACCTCTCTCGAGGTTGTTGCAACTAGAAATACAATTCGATAGCTAGTCAAAACATGATCCAAGCATACAAGCTAGAGTTCGGATGCTAAACAAAGTAATCATCCAACAAAAAAGAACCAAACATAAAGCCAACAGATATTTAAAGCTCCTCTAATTCCATTAGCATAATCATTATATAAAAGGGTTTGGTTACATTGCGTAAGTTAAGAAAGTAAATGAATGAAAAAGGAAAGATAGGTATCGTCTCCTTGATTTAGGAAATCGACAAGCAGCAGCAGATCCCTAAGGGCCCTCTAGCCCGATACAGGGTGGAAGCTCTGCCCGATACGCTTATGTCGGGTGGCATCCCCTTTCGGGCGACACGCCATGACGGACATACGTATGGGTCAAAGCGCTCATGCCCGATACGCTAGTGTCGGGATGCCACCCTCTCGGGCAACACACCGTAACGATTGATTTGTATCGGGCTCGGTATTGTGTCGGGCTAGAGATCACTTAGAGTATCGGGTTCCTCATATCGAGTGGCCCCTCTGGTCGATATCGGGCTGCTGCGGCTACCGGGACGGATTTTAAGTGAACCATTCCTGCCCTCTTGGGTCGGGGAAGTGCTCACCTAGTTTCGCCCGGTACACCTCTGGGACGCGACACACTAGCTCCAGATACTTTCCAAAATTAGCTTTCGCGAGGTTTCGACCCATCCCATCAAGGTCCTGTAGCTGCTATTTATAGGTAGCAGTTGGGAGAAGTTGCGGTTCTTCGGGCACCACGTGTCCTCGATCAGCTCTATTATTGCGGCTTCAGGGATGCCTGATATGTGTGTCGCCCGACACATAGGGTGTCAGGATGTAAGTGTGCCGGGTGTCGTGACGAGTGGGCACCTGCCGGTGGGTGGCTTGTATCGCGTGACACACTTCAGTAGTTGTGGCGAGTACAGCTCCCTATCGGGTAAGTGGTGTGTCGCCCGTCAGAGCCTTCTTGCGCGGCACACACGTGTCGTGCAGCATCTGTATCGGGTTGTTGTGGCGAGGTGTGAGTGTATCGGCCGACTGGTAGGAAGGCCGATGCATGTAAAATGCATTAATGGGCTGGGATGGGCTTTTTGCTGATAAAAGAGTGGGAAAATAAGGAAAACCCTACAAAAGATGATAAAAATGGGATAAGAGCGTAGCGTGGCCTGTTTATTCAAAATCATGACAAAAAGGAGAGGAAAACAGTTTAAAAGGGCAGTTTTGACAACGAAATAAGGGTCAAAAACATCACAAAATTTGGTGTTATCAAGTACTTTCAGTCTTCTTCAACTTGAGAGGATGGAGAAGCTTGACCAACAATATCCTCAATCTGAGCTTTGATTTCAGCCTTCTTCATTCTCTTAAGCTCTTTCTCCTCTTGTCTTTCTTCTTCATCTTGCTTGTCAAGTTTGACTTCATGGGCATGTAGATTTCCTATGAGTTCTTCAGTAGGTTTATCACCAAGAGACTTTACTTCTTCAATGGAAGTCACCTTGGGTTCCCACCTCTTAGAGAGAGTTCTAAGGATCTTTGAGTTGATCTCTCCTCTACTCATAGGATGACCTAGAATGGCAATACCATTCACTATGGTGTTGAGCCTAGAGTACATATTGGTTATCCTCTCTTTCTTCCCCATCTTGAAGTTATCAAGAAGCCCTTGAGCATGTAGACTTTACTTTCCTTCACTTATTGAGTCCCCTCATAAGCGATGCATAGCTTTCTCCATACTTCATAGGTTGTCTCACAAGAAGAAATCTGGTTGAACTCAGTGGGGATCATGGTGGCATAGAGGATGTTGGTTGCTCTTACATTCAAGGTGGCTTTCTTCATGGCAGCTTCATCCCATTCTTCCATCTTTTTCTCTGGTAGCTTGTATGTACATTCCACCATTTGTCATAGCTCAAGACTTTTTCCTTGGATGTGGAATTGAAGCCTTCTCTTCCAATAGAGGAGGTTACTTCAATTAAATATTGGAAGGTTGACGAAGTATCTCCCATCTTGGTAATCACCCATCTTCTCCTACTTGTGGAAATATGCTTGGATAAGACCCACTCTGATACCAATTGTTGGATCCTAGGATGGGTGATTGTGTGTTCTAGAGAGGGGGTGAATAGAGATGAATACACTTAAAGAAAATTTATTAGACCTTCAAGATATATCAGAAGATGATGTTGCTAATATGGGAATTTCAGTGAAACTAAAACATACATAACAAGGATGAGAGAGATTGAACATGTACCAATTGACAAGCTATGTAGATTAGTTCCATACTTCAAACCAGAAATATGTTAGTCCACTACCTAGAGAGGTCAACCTCTAGAATTTCTTAACCAAATCCTATTTTTTCTATCCTCGAGTATTAATGACTTTAAAATTCTCCATATTTTATGAAACTTCACCCACAAGTCATATTTAATGTGTTGGATATGAATTTTCCATCAATTTCACATGTTGGAGTTATTTGTTCATTTATTTAATATTTTGAAGGTTCTACACATTTTCTCTCTCATGATTTCACCTTTTATTCAAACATCTTCCAAATTGGATGAAAATTCACCTAAAGGCTATATTTATTATGTAGATTATGAATCTAAGATTATTTTCCTCTTTTGGATTCATTAAGTATTTTATTTGATATTTTAGATAAAATATAGACTTCTCTATCCAAAATGAATTAAATTAATTATTATTATGTGAATAATGTGAAACTTGACTCCCGAGGCAATTGGGACCCAAAGAACATGATTTTTAATTAGATTCCACTTTTGAGATTTATTTTAATGGGTTATGTCACAATCAATATTTATGGCCATTATTATCGCACTATTTCATTATTATCAATATTTATTCCATTATGTTCCATAACTTAATATTATCACCAAAAGAATTATGTGTGATTATTTGCACAAAATTTATATAATTCATTATTACCTCATGTGACATATTTTATGTGTCCATTTTTGGCTTACGACTAATGTGAGAACATTAGGTTATATTAGGGTCATTTATACATTCATTATCTCATTAGGGTTATACTAAACCTCATCTAGATATGTCCTCAACCTTGTTTGTCTAAGTCCAATAGGTCAAACTTCTCAGGTAGGGTTTAAGATCTTGTATGTTACAGCACTCCACCCCTTAAAATAATTTCATCCTCAAAATCTATTAATCCAAACATCAACAACCAACTACTCTCCACCCCTTAAAAGCTTTAGCCTAACAGGTCAAACTAAACAACATTTAGGGTTACCCACATATGTTTTAGTTGTGAAAGTTTTTAGAGATTTATGTTGTTCATGTATCCAACTAACAAGTCAGAACCTTCCAGGGTTGAGTTTTACGTCCTTGTGTCTCTAACCTAACAACCCTAAGATACAAAAAGTCATAGGGTACAAAGGATAGGTCCACTACACATTTATATTATCCATATATTCCTAGTCATTTCTTCATAGTCAAAACTAGGGTTAGGGTTTTGCTAGCAAAACTTCTCATATCATTTTTATTGTGACTTAGTCCAAGAAAACTTCAATAAAATCCAGAGAAAACATTATTTTTTTACATATAGTATATAAGGAAAATAATTTGGTGTGAAAACTTTTGTGAGTGAAAATTGAAATCAGGGCCTAAATTCAATGTGAAAACCAAGTCACAATATTTCCATATTAAGACATCCTTATCCTACTATTTCCTCATAACCTAATTGAATCCTCAAGTCAAACCTCATTGCATCAAGAGATAATCATCATCTCATCATAGATCGAAGGGTGAACATCTCACCTAGAGGTAACTATCTAAGTCGAGGGTTCTATTAGGGAGACAAAATTGAAATAGTCGGACTACCATGGGCTCTAATACCATGTTGTAAGGAGTGGGATCCCAAAAGGGGAACCACTCCCTACTAAAAATTTGAACAATAAAACCTCCAATCCAAACACACCCATAAGGTATGATGGAGTGGGTGTAAAATTTTCAAATATTATTTAATGGTAATCAAAACAACCAACGTGTAGTAGTGAAATAAAAACATTGACTATATTCAATTTCTCATAAGGTTACAAAAGAATATATTAAACTTACATGTAAAGGTACATCATTAGGATCCATGTAGAGGGAAATCTAAACCACATCAAGAATGTCTCCAAGCTTTAACTCCTTAAGATAGGTCCATAACTTTATGCCATCTCCTCCACATCCTTCACCTAGAGTCGGAAGCATACCCTAGAAAGAAGAGAAAAATAGAAGACATTAGTAAAGGTTGGTATGTGCATACTAAAAAGAAAATTGAGCAATATAAGGAATAAAGGTCCATAAAATATACAAGCTTCCCATAGAAGAGAAAAGTAACACCCAAGTGGGTATCAAGGGAAAAGAATCACAATAAAGAAGATACTTTTCATTAAAACAAATAAAATATTGTGCCATATATACATCCACTACCATGATGGGAAATGAAGCACAACAAGAGAAAGTAGGGCACTGATGTGATGATTTTGAGTCACATTTATAGACCTTTTGATATGTATTTTGTGCTTTTATTAGTCATTTTTATGGTTAATATTGCATAATTCATCCATTTTTGTCTTTGCCATCATTTTATGTCAAATCCCCTTAGTTTCATCATTTTGAGCATTCATTATCACATTATTATTAATTGTGTGGATTTATTTGATCTTGTCTTTGAATTACAGGAAAAACAAGTATCTACTTCCGTCGATACCATCGACGGAAGTCGATACCATCGACAAGGCCGCAGGTTGCCAGCCGAAAGGAGCAGCAAAGAGTCGATACCATCGACACCCAAGTCGATGGTATCGAGACCACTTCAGGTTGCTGGTGAGGGAGCTGTCGATAGTATCGACCCCAAGTCGATACCATCGACGCATGGAGGCTATGGCGTCGCTAAACGACAAAAACTGACGCTACAGGGAGTTCGATACCATCGACCCAAGTCGATGGTATCGAGATGGCTACAGGCACTCGGACGAAAAGACAAGAAGGTTGTCGCTACCACACTGGGTCGATACCATCAACCCGCGTCGATGGTATCGACGTCGGCAGATATGCGTTGGATTCATTTTGATCTCAATCGGGCGGTTGGAGTTAATTGACGACCTAATTAGGGACTTATACCTAATGAAGGCCGCCCAGACGAGATCATCATCTCAATTGCCATTGCACAAGTGTCGAGGAGCGAGAGAAAGGAGAACGGAGGCCAGAAGCTCATCCCTGTCGATCCGGACGCTGCCGAAGACGAATTTCACCACCGAGAGGTGGGAAAGCTCGTGTTCTACGCAAAGGATCCACCGGTTCTCCTCCGATCAGGGGTTTTCCCATTTGATTCACGTTTTTCATATGAATTCCCCTATTTCTACCATGTATTTGTGCGAGATGAACATGCGGGGCTAATCCCCTCCATCTTTAGGACCGCGAGTAGCCCGGGAATGCATTGTATGACAGTTTTATATTAATAATTCATATTTTTCTCTCTTAAATCCGTGGTATAGTTTCGTTTTCTCCATATATTGTTATGCTTGATCACCATAATAATAACTTAATGCCCTTAATCACTTCGACAGAAGGATTAACGGTTGAAAAGAGACGAAACCTACATTAATCGATAAATCCCTTGACAAAGGAGGTGTAAAATTAATGGTGGAAACTGAGAGATTGGTTGTAATGCGCTTAGTTTAGGGGAATGATTACTACGACGGTGGAATCAACCTAAACCTAAGTAGTGAATTGCACCACGACAGTGTGTAATTCTGTTTTCAGGCCACTACCCAGATAGAGAGAGAAGATTGAGGAGTTATATGAAACCTAATGCAATGTTGACCCGCGGTGAAACCGAAATCCTAAAGATATCCTTTTGAATTGATTAAATTAACCTTTAATCGATTGTTTGCTTTGTTTTATTTTTATTTTCTTTTAATTTCGACAACAAACCCTACTTTGTTATCCGGCTTAGCTGATCGCAAATAGTTAGTAGAAGTCTCCAATAATTCAATGTATCCCTGTGTTCGACTCGGGCCTCACAAAGGCCTATATTACTCGACGCGTACACTTGCATTTTTAGCGCGTAGTAAAATACATGTCAAGTTTTTGGCACCGTTGCCGGGGATACGGCGAATTGTTGGCACTTCGAGTGCTACGAGCGGCCACTCTAGGCCACAATTTTTTTTATTTTGAAACACCTTCAAATATTTCAAAACTTTTCTATATTTGTTATACTCGTCTAAGCATAGTACTGAACTCGAATTTTCCTATTTTCAGGTACTGTGTATGGTGCATACACGTAGTACAGACTACGACAATCGCACACCCGAGGTTCCGTTTCCGGGACCTGAAGACGAGGAGCATTCTGAGCACGAGTACCAAGAAGAGATAGATTCTGAATCTGAACCAGAAGACATGGCCGAGCCACAGACTATATGGGAGAAGATCAAAGCTTCTTCCTCATCAGCTTCAAAGGGGCCTATAAAAAAACAGGCGATCAACATACTGACATACAAGATCGATCCAGCGTTGATAAACTTGGTAAAATCAAATGCATTTCATGGGTTGAAGAACGAGGATCATGTTGCACATATCAGCCAGTTCGTCGAAAACTGTGACATGGTGAAGATAGACAGGTTTCCACAAGATGCTTTGTACCTCAAGCTGTTCCCGAGTTCCTTGGCAGGAGAAGCAAGAGAGTGGCTACATAACCTCGATGACGAATTTGTGGAGTCTTGGGATCATATGGTGGAGGTTTTCTTCGAGAGGTTTTTCCCTCCTGAGAAGACCAACGACATGATTACGAAGATTCACAATTTCACCCAACAGGCGGGTGAAACATATTCTGAGACCTGGGAGCGATTTCAGGTTATGTTGAGGAGATGTCCGCATCATGGTTTGGACAAAGAGACACAGGTAAAAATCTTCTATTTTGCTCTCTCCGAGCATGATAGGAGTAATTTGGACTCAGCCGGGTCGGGATTTTTCCTAAATAACACTGACACTAGATGCTGGGAAATACTCAAGAACATGGCGAGAAAGCAGTCCTGGGGAGAAAGAGAGAGAGGTCCAGTTGAGCAAGCACGAGTCGCCAGCGAATCAAAGGCAATGAGAGAGCTAAATGAGAAGATGGATCTTCTCACAAAGAAGTTACTGCAAAAAGAAGAAAATGAGTCCGAGGATGAGGCTCAAGTCAAGTACATGAGACAACAACAAGGGTACAGGAACAATGACTACTCATGGCGTAAGGACAAAAAGTTCTCATGGAAGGATCCGAACAATTTTCTACAGGATCCGGAAGCCAAGCCCGCACCAGCTACAGAGGACAAGAGCACGAAGTTGCTCAATCAGGTCATCAAGCAAAACTAGGAGTTAATGAACACATTCGGGCAGCAAATCAAGCAACAGGGTGAATATATGAACCAATTTGGGCAAACATTGCAGATCCATGGGGCTCAAATGAGGACCATAGAGACCTCCATGGCGCAGATGGCAGCTGAAATTGCTAGTTTGAAGAAGCCAGCACATCCGAGTTTTCCGGGGAACACCAATGTTCCTGGGGGAAACCAGCAAGCCAAGGCCATTTTACTGAGAAGCGGCAAGAAGGTGTTGAATCCAAGAATGGATGAAACAAGCATACCGCAAGATAAAGTTGAAGGTGAAACCACTACGGAGCAGCCCACCCCAGTCACAGGGCAGGTTGAAGACATAGCCATGGATGGTAATGATGAACAGGTTGTTGAGGAGGAACCGCAGAAAATGACACCATATGTGCCACCCCGTCAAATGGCACACACCGTTCCGGTCCCCTATCCGAATAGTGCAAAGGCAAGGAAGGTAGATGCACAATTTAAGAAATTCTTGGACAGTTTTAGGAAGCTTTCGGTAAATATTCCGTTGTTGGAAGCTATTGAGCAAATTCCTTCATACGGGAAGTTTCTAAAAGATGTCATCACCAAGAAGAGGAAAATACCAGATACTGAGGTCGTGGTGCTGAAGGAGCAAGTGAGTGCCTTCATTATGGGCACTCTACCGCCAAAGAGACAGGATCCCGGATGTTTCAACATTTCTTGCTTTATCGGGAAGTTTAAATTTGGAGAGGCATTATGTGATTCTGGGGCAAGCATCAATTTGATGCCCCTTTCGACATTTAAAAAGCTGGGATTAAAGGAGTCACGGCCGAGCAATATGACTATTCAATTGGCCGATAATTCTGTGGTGAAGCCTTATGGGATCTGCGAAGATGTCTTAGTAAAGGTGGATCGATTTGTCTTTCCAGCTGATTTTGTGGTTATGGAGATGCAAGATGAGCATGGCAATGAGCTGTTACTTGGACGTCCATTCCAAGCTACAGCCGACATGATCTTAGAGATGGGGAGAGGTTGCTTGACCTTAGGCATAGAAGATGACCGCTTTGAGATGGTCATGCCCACTAGCACTGCGTCTACTAAAGCAAAAGAACAATGTAACATGGTGAAACATGTGGATCACAACGTCTCACTCTGCCTTGGAAAACCATTCTTGGACATGGCTCATGTGATGAGTAAGATGGATAATGGAACCTTAGCTGTGGACATCATGGAGCAAACTAAGGTTGTCTCTTTATGTAAAGCTGTTGGATTTCCGAATGATGAGAATGAGGACATTGCGATTTCTTGGGAGGATGATGCGATTACTACTTTGGTTGTTGAGGCATATCCGGAACTGCCGTTGGAGGCTTGTTTGTTGAATGCTACCTATGATTGGATGCGGAGTAATTCACTCAAGGAGTGTGCCAAAATGCTTCAGATGCTTCCATGTTTCTATATGAGGCATTATGAAGATTTAGGTACACTTCCCCCACCGCTGCAATCATCTCTTATTTGCCCGCCAGAGTTGGAGTTGAAGCAGTTGCCCCCACATCTTAAGTACGTCTTTCTAGCTGAGAAGGACAAGTTACCGGTGATTGTATCTGCTTACTTGAGTGCGGATGAGGAGGAGCAACTGCTGATAGTGCTCAAGAACCACCGTGGAGCTTTTGGGTGGTCTGTTGCAGACATTAAGGGGATCTCCTCTACACTTTTCCAGCATAAGATACGGCTCGAGGAGGGAGCTAAGCCAGTTATTCAGCCTCAAAGACGTTTAAATCCGAGCATGATGGAGGTTGTGAAGAAGGAGGTCATCAAACTTCTTGCTGCAGGTATTATATATGCCATATCAGACTCGACGTGGGTGAGTCCCATAGAGGTAGTCCCTAAGAAGGGGGGAATTACAGTTACTAAAAATTTCTTTAATGAACCTGTCACCACCCGATTGGTAACCGGGTGGCGAGTTTGTATTGACTACCGTCGTCTGAATGCAGCCACTCTTAAGGATCATTTTCCTTTACCATTTATTGATCAAATTTTAGAACGTATTGCCGGTCGGTCGCATTTTTGTTTTCTGGATGGGTATTCAGGGTATAACCAGATTTCAATTGATCCTTTGGATCAAGAGAAATCTACGTTCACCTGTCCCTATGGGACTTTCACTTACTGACGAATGTCGTTTGATTTATGTAATGCACCGGCGACGTTTCAATGTTGCATGCTCGCCATATTCTCTGACATGGTAGAACACTGTCTTGAGGTTTTCATGGACAACTTCTCGGTTTATGGTGCGTCATTTGATGAATGTTTATATAACTTAGACAAAGTGATGCAGCGTTGTGAGGACACACACTTGGTCCTCAATTGGGAGAAATGTCACATGATGGTGACAGAGGGAATAGTGCTAGGACACAAGGTGTCTAGCAAAGGTCTTGAGGTAGACCCTGTGAAAATTGAGGTGATTTCCAAGCTGCCCCCACCAAATTTTGTAAAAGGGGTGAGAAGCTTTTTGGGACACGCCGGGTTTTATCGGCGATTCATAAAAGATTTTTCTAAAATTGCAAAACCTTTATCCGAACTTTTGGAGAAAGATGCGGTCTTCGATTTCAACGATAAGTGTCTTCATGCATTCGAAGTTTTGAAAGAAAAATTGATTTCGGCCCCGGTTGTTCAAACGCCGGATTGGACAAAACCCTTCGAATTGATGTGTGATGCTTCAGATTTTGCAGTAGGAGCCATTTTGGGGCAAAGGGTAGATAATAAACCCGCTGTGATTTTCTATGCTTCCAAAACTCTGAATGATGCTCAATTGAACTATACAACTACTAAAAAAGAATTACTCGCCGTCGTGTTTGCTTTTGAAAAATTTCGGCAGTATTTAGTTGGATCGAAAGTGGTTGTATTGACTGATCATGCTGCGATAAAATACTTGATGGAGAAAAAGGATGCAAAGCCCAGACTCATTAGGTGGATTTTTCTTTTACAAGAATTTGATATTGAAATCAAGGACAAGTCTGGAATTGAAAATGTAGTGGCTGATCATTTGTCTAGGTTAGAAAGGGTAGAGGAAAAAGATTTGCACATACCCATAACCGAGACGTTTCCCGATGAACAGCTTTTGAAAATTAATTCTAAAGAACCGTGGTTTGCTGAAATTGTTAACTATTTGGCTTGCGGGATCATCCCGGAAGACTGTTCATATCAAGAGAAAAAGAGATTCTTTCATTCTTTGAGATACTATTTTTGGGATGACCCAATTCTTTTGAAGCAATGCAGGGACGGCATCCTACGCAGGTGTGTGCCTGAGGTGGAGTACGAGAGTGTTCTCCACCATTGTCATGCATCGCCTACGGGAGGACACCATGCCAGTTCGCGAACAGCAGCAAAGGTGTTGGAAAGCGGCCTTTATTGGCCAACTTTGTTTCGGGATGCCTACGATTTTGTAAGGCAATGTGACCCGTGTCAGCGAGAAGGTAACATTTCGAAGCGACAAGAGATGCCCCTGAATGTATTTCAGGAAGTGGAAGTATTTGATTTGTGGGGAATAGACTTCATGGGACCGTTTGTGTCTTCAAATTCAAATTTGTATATCTTGCTAGCTGTTGACTATGTGTCGAAGTGGGTGGAAGCAATCCCCACAAGGACTAATGATTCTACGGTAGTGGTCAGGTTTGTGAAGGAAAATATTTTCTGCAGGTTTGGGATACCCCGAATGATAATAAGCGATGGGGGTACACACTTCTGGAATCAGAAATTCTCGACACTTTTGAAGAAATATGGGGTCAAGCACAACATTGGCACCCCATATCATCCACAGACGCAAGGCCAAGTGGAGGTCCCAAATCGGGAAATCAAGAAGATTCTAGAGCGAACAGTGGCATCCACAAGAAAGAATTGGAGTGCCCCACTACCGGACGCACTTTGGGCATATAGAACGGCTTACAAAACACCTATAGGCACTACGCCTTTTAGGTTGGTGTATGGCCGGGCTTGTCACCTTCCGGTGGAATTGGAGCACAAGGCCCATTGGGCGCTTAGAAGGCTAAATTTGAATTATGATGAAGCTGGGAGAAAGAGGATGTTCGAGTTGAATAAACTAGATGAGTTGCGCATGATGGCATATGAGAATGCCCGCATATACAAGGAGCACACAAAACTGATCCACGATCGCTATATCGAGCTGCGCACGTTCAAGAAGGGAGATAGCGTTCTGTTGTTTAACTCCCGACTCAAGTTGCATCCCGGGAAGCTGAAGTCCCGGTGGAGTGGACCATTCGTGGTGGAAGAGGTAAAACTGCACGGTGCGATTTTGGTGCGTGATGGAGATGCCACGTTCCTGGTGAATGGACAGAGGTTAAAGCTGTATTTTGGTGAGAATTACAAGAAAAAAATGAATGAGGTCAAACTCATTACACTTGTGGACGAATGAGATGCTCGGAAGCCGTCTAGCCTAAGACGTTAAATAAGGGCGCTTGTTGGGAGGCAACCCAACCATCGGTACATTAGGATAGTTTAATTATAATCATAGGTTGCTTTAATTTCGTTAAAATTTTGATGTAAAGAAGATACCTTGATCCGTTTGTTCATTGTGCAGGCTGAGGCAGGGTCGATACCATCGACACACTGGTCGATGGTATCGACATAGGTTCAGGTTGACAACTGCAAGATTCGTGCTGCGTCGATACTATCGACGGTCTCATCGATGGTATCGACACACCTACAGGCAGGTCGCGCAACAACTGTCGATAGTATCGACACAGCAGTCGATACCATCGAGATCTCTAAAGAAGTTCAGAGCGATTTGTCTCAGTCAACTCGATACCATCGACGGTCGTGTCGATGGTATCGACATGGTCACAGGTTGAAGTGAAAAATTGGCGGTGTCGCAATGAAGCCAAGTCGATACCATCGACTCCTATCGATGGTATCGACCATCCGTGTCACCGATCCGCGCAACAACATCGACGGCGATCGCGAAGTCCACGTCAGCGATCCGGGTGCTGCGTCGATACTATCGACTTGCGTCGATGGTATCGACAGGTCAGCAATCCGGGTTTCATGATCCAGCAATGGTCAGCTGTCGATACTCGTGAGGGAGGCGGATAGCATCGAGACGTGTCGATACCATCGACCCGCGTCGATGGTATCGACGGGTCAACAGTAGCGCCGGCCAAGTCTATATAAGGAGAGTCATTACGTCATTTGACGTCACACCTTCAGAGTGATCTTCCTCCTTCGAGCCGAGCACTCCCCCGAGCCATCCAAGATCGAAGAGCAGCAACATCGAGCAAAGATCTTCACCGAGCAGAGAATCAAGTCTCCATCTTCCCCGAGCTCTTCTTCTTCAACCCCTTTCTCGTCGCCACTATGGTGCATACTGCCGGAGAGTCGTCTTCACATGCAACTCCGACGGACTTCATTCCACCACCAACGGCATCAGTTGCTCGTCCCCAACTCATCCATCCTTCCTTGGAGATTCGAAAGATCTACGAGGAGATAATGAGGAGGAAGATCGAGCCCACCCGGTATGTTGACCGGGAGATGGTGCGCGATCTGGGATTCGAGGCCAACTTGGCCTATGTTCTTAACGGATAGGCCCGTCACACTCGCATAAGGCCTGGCGAACTGGAGTTTCATCAAGATGGCCAGCCGTTCTTTAGTGACTGGCCGACATACAAAGAGCTGGTAGCCGAGTTCATGGCGTCGTTGGACGTCTACATCTATCCCAATGACATCAATGCTACCGATCGAGAGTGGATCCAGGGCCGGTATCTTTCCGGCTGTACAACCACGACTACGTCCTCACGTTGCGGCAGTTCAACAAAATTTTCAACTGGAATCATTCCCAGTATGACCACCGGAGGCCGGACCACCGCACCGATTACGACATGATCTTCTCCGAGTTGGTGACGGTGCCACAAGGGAGGTCGGTTAGCTACCACAACGTAGCGGTAGCCGACTTCGAGCACCCCTTCGTCCGGGTTTTGCATCGGATGCTGAGTTCTACTGTTTTTGCGCGGGGTGATCTGGCCCTTAGCAAATTTCAAGGCTCCGATCTCTTCTTTCTATACAAGCTTCTGAAGAGACAAGAATGCAATTGGGGTGCATTCTTTTTGCAGCGTGTGATGGATGTAAAGAGGAGTACGAGGAAAGCGCTGATTCACTTCGGTGGGCTCATCACCAAACTGGCATCGTACTTGGGACTGAATTTCCAATCCCTCACTCCTCTTTCTACAAGAAGCAAGGCCAACTTGCAACATCTTCACCGGGCCAACTTAATTCTTCTTCGGGATGGTGCGGCATTTGCACATTGCCATGTGAATCAAGCGTACCAGGAGTGCGCGCTGCCAGATCCCGTCTTCAACATCGAGGGCGCACAACATTTCAGATGGCCGATCATAGCCATCGACTCCGATGAGGATGAAGGCGGCAACGACAGACAAGAAGGCGAGGCTGAGGAGGAAGAGGAGGCATTCACACCTCTTCGTGCACGGGTAGCACCCCGGAAGCATCCTCGGATGCATACGGGTGCGTCTTCATCATCACAGCCCCCGCCGCCATCACCACAGCCCTCGTAGCCAAGCGAGGATGTCTACTCAATGTAAAGCATGTATATGATGCTGCAGGACATACATCAGACACAGCAGCAGCATCTAGAGATTTATACCGGTATTCAGGATACTACGAACCGGTTACTTGACAACCAAAGGGTGATGTTCGAGAATGAACGTCTCCTCCTCGACAACCAACAGCAGATACACAATCGGTTGCAAAGGATGGAGATGCAACAGGAGCCCTTCTACGACCACTACTGGAGTCAGAGCTACTTTGGAGGCTATCCACAGCCTCCGTCGAGGACCCATTACGATCCGAGCTTCCAGGGGGAGTATCCTTCTTGGGATCCTACGGCCCCACAGTACCCACCTCCGCCTCCACAAGACTGATCGGGTATCTCTGTTCCACTCTTAAGTTTGTTTTTGACTATGAGGCCATAGTCGAATTCAAGCTTAGGGGGGTAGTTGGAACAGCTCTATCTTTTCTTTTATTGTTTTTAGTTTTTAGCAGTGTTATTTGTTTCTTGCATTTTTAGTTTTTGTAGGATCCACGTGCTATCTAGTGTAACTGTGGATGTCGTAAAGTTTGTCATCTTGCTGTTAGTTCATGGGAAATTTAAGGAAAATTTAAAAAAAAATTGTGTCTTAGATAGCTTGCTTTGGTTGACCTTGGGGAACACATCCTACGAAAATGATTGATTATGTCAACTTTAAAACAATATTTCACACCTGTACTCCTATGGATTCATGCAAAGTGGACAGTAATGGTTGTTTGAGCCTAACTTAACCAAACGGTAATGAGACCTTAATTGGATGTAAGAGAGAGAACCCTCTAAACTACTACACAGGTCAGTATGGAGGGACACATAATATTATTCTAAGGTTCAGTCATTTAATCTTGTGATCATTCCACTTCATTTTTCCATAATCCACCCAAGAATTGGAAGTAAAGTGCAGTTTTAATTCCTTCTTGTGTGCATAGCAATTAGATAGGACTCGCATTGATATTTTTCCATACTTGTGCATAAAGAGAACAAAATATAGGGATTCATGCACATTACCTTTAGGTGCATGCCATGTAGTTGCACTCATGATATTCATGCATAAAATGCACCATGTATCTCAATTTTTCCTCAAAGGTGAATTAAACTGTTCCATACCTTCTAAATATTGCAAAGATTTCCAAGCATGAAAAAAATAGCCAATAAACTTGTCCTTAAGCAATTATGGATATGTGGGCTAAAGACTTAAAAAAAAAGAGAGAGAATTCAGAAGGAAGTGAAATAAGAGGGAGAAAGGAACAGGATATCACTCGCATTACAGGAAATTGAGTACATGATGTAATTTGATTAGATGTCCATCTCATTTTGAGGTGTAAGGTTAGTGCATGCATCATTTCACCCAATTTTAGGCATTAGGGCATTTTCAATGTGCATTGGCATCATTTAGGACATTTTTGTATTATGCATGTTGAAACTGTACAATACTTCCAAGTTTTTCCATGAGCCACCCATTTTCGTCCACCCGTTGCTCGGATTGGTAGGCCACCATGAATTTCTCCTCACTAATGATTATCAGGAGAACGGCTTCCATGTAGATGGTAGTTAGGGCGAGCAACGTAGTATAGGCGATCACAAGATGCACCAATGTTGAATCGGTGAATTGTATTATGTTAACTGCCTTATGTGATAGTGTTCATCTGTTTGGAGGATAATTTCTTTTATTGATGATTATTGTCGCCTTTAGGGTAATTACCGTTCTGTGGTTAGAGAAGGCCGGTTTGAGAATGTTCAGTGGGAGTCACATGGGATGTGGGGTTGGTGTGTTCTTTTTCAGTTGACATCTGCAATTCTATTCTAAGGATTAGTTGCTCGAGGGCGAGAAATGTTTAAGCTTAGGGGAGTTTGATGCGATGATTTTGAGTCGCATTTATAGACCTTTTTGATATGTATTTTGTGCTTTTATTAGTCATTTTTATGGTTAATATTGCATAATTCATGCATTTTGGTCTTTGCCATCATTTTATGTCAAATCCCCTTAGTTTCATCATTTTGAGCATTCATTATCACATTATTATTAATTGTGTGGATTTATTTGATCTTGTCTTTGAATTACAGGAAAAACAAGTATCTGCTTCCGTCGATACCATCGACGGAAGTCGATACCATCGACAAGGCCGCAGGTTGCCAGCCGAAAGGAGCAGCAAAGAGTCGATACCATCAACACCCAAGTCGATGGTATCGAGACCACTTCAGGTTGCTGGCGAGGGAGCTGTCGATAGTATCGACCCCAAGTCGATACCATCGACGCATGGAGGTTATGGCGTCGCTAAACGACAAAAACTGACGCTACAGGGAGGTCGATACCATCGACCCAAGTCGATGGTATCGAGATGGCTACAGGCACTCGGACGAAAAGACAAGAAGGCTGTTGCTACCACACTGGGTCGATACCATCGACCCGCGTCGATGGTATCGACGCCGGCAGATATGCGTTGGATTCATTTTGATCTCAATCGGACGGCTGGAGTTAATTGACGACCTAATTAGGGACTTATACCTAATGACGGCCGCCCAGACGAGATCATCATCTCAATTGCCATTGCACAAGTGCCGAGGAGCGAGAGAAAGGAGAACGGAGGCCAGAAGCTCATCCCTATCAATCCGGACGCTGCCGAAGACGAATTTCACCACCGAGAGGCGGGAAAGCTCGTGTTCTACGCAAAGGATCCACCGGTTCTCCTCCGTTCAGGGGTTTTCCCATTTGATTCACGTTTTTCATATGAATTCCCCTATTTCTACCATGTATTTGTGCGAGATGAACATGCGGGGCTAATCCCCTCCATCTTTAGGACCGGGAGTAGCCCGGGAATGCATTGTATGACAGTTTTATATTAATAATTCATATTTTTCTCTCTTAAATCCGTGGTATAGTTTCGTTTTCTCCATATATTTTTATGCTTGATCACCATAATAATAACTTAATGCCCTTAATCACTTCGACAGAAGGATTAACGGTTGAAAAGAGACGAAACCTACATTAATCGATAAATCCCTTGACAAAGGAGGTGTAAAATTAATGGTGGAAACTGAGAGATCGGCTGTAATGCGCTTAGTTTAGGGGAATGATTACTACGACGGTGGAATCAACCTAAACCTAAGTAGTGAATTGCACCACGACAGTGGGTAATTCTGTTTTCAGGCCACTACCCGGATAGAGAGAGAAGATTGAGGAGTTATATGAAACCTAATGCAATGTTGACCCGCGGTGAAACTGAAATCCTAAAGATATCCTTTTGAATTGATTAAATTAACCTTTAATCGATTGTTTGCTTTGTTTTATTTTTATTTTCTTTTAATTTCGACAACAAACCCTACTTTGTTATCCGGCTTAGCTGATCGCAAATAGTTAGTAGAAGTCTCCAATAATTCAACGTATCCCTGTGTTCGACTCGGGCCTCACAAAGGCATATATTACTCGACGCGTACACTTGCGTTTTTAGCGCGTAGTAAAATACACGTCAGGCACACACCCCACAATCATCATCAATATCCTACATGCATGCGAGATAAGCATAGCCCTAGAACAATATAAATACAAAGTTGGCCAAGTCTCACAAACTTGAAACCTCATAGAGAATGATGTATTGTCAAACTCCCAATATATAAAATGTGCCAAATCTCACAAATTTGAAACCCAGGTATGGGGCCACCTCCATCCCAAAAGAGCATACTACTCGAGCAGGAAATTACACATCTACCCATAAACAAAATCATTGCAATTACACTACTCTAGTGCTACTGAATCACATAGCATGTAAAATGTAGAGGCAAGTAAAAAGTATAGTCAGAATTATACAAAAGTAGTCACCATAAAAATGACCACATACACATCCACCTCACAAGTAGGAAAAAGACATCACATGTCACATCATAAACATCCACCTCAAAGTGGGCACATATTATCAAATAAAGTCCATCATACTCAAAGAATATAAAAAGAGTCCAAAAGAATATACATGATCACATGAACAATAATAAATAAAGTAGTTCACGTGAACAATGATTTTCAAAAGAAAAAGACAAGTGTAGGCTATTATCCATAGGACTAAGAGAAAGACAAAAATAGGTAAATTGCTCATCAAGAATAATAGGGGATGCAAACATACATTTAGAGAGAGGAATCAGAAATTGCTCAATATAGAAATAATGTGGGATGCAATCATGCCTCATAAGAGATCTACATATGTCCAAGTTCAGTCCTAGGTCCAAGCCTAAAAATCACTTTTTTATTCAAAATCCTAATAGGTAGAATTAGGCATATAGGTAGAATTAGGGTTAGGTTTACATTAATTATTCAAAAACCTAAAAATCACCTTTATATTATATGTGATTTAGGTTATCAAAACCATGCCACATTTTATATTACCTTTTTCTGAGTCCAAAACATATTTTATTATATTTTTTTGACTTATAGATATTTATTTATGGATTTTACAAGTTATTATCTATTTAGGTAAATCCATTAAAATCACATATTTTCAGCATTTAGGTGACAAAACCAACACCATAAGATAGCTCTTATTTTTTTGAATACAACAACTATTTATTTGTAATTTTTGGATAAGTAGATAATTAGTTATGAATTTTCCCAAACTAACAAATTAGAAATTTCCACATCAGCATTAATTATCGAGAGAGAAAGAGAGAGAGTGGGAGTGGGTCGCGCATCAGAGTTGGGCCAATTAAGGCTAGCCAGCTTGAACGGCCACTCAACACATCAGTCGAATAAGGCACAAATGATAGCATGGTGAAATGACCTAATTGTCCCTAGGAGAAAAAGAAAGAAACAAAGCGAGACGAGAGCAAGAAAGGAAAATTACTAGGGTCATCTCTCCCCCCCCCCACGCTTGATGCCATTGTCATGAAATAGAGAAGTAGAGCACGGAGGAAATTTGGGTAAATCCCCAATACGTAATAGTTTGAAAAAACAAGTTGTAGAAAGAACGAGAGATGGTATACAAACTTACCCAGCTAATAAATTTTTGGTGTCATAAAACACCATGGACGAGAGTCACAAGATGAGGAAACAATTCTTTTCATCGGCGACCAAAGCAACTCCGTGTGAGGAAATTGATGGGGCAAGAGAAGTTAGTGGAGAGAGATGAAGGGTGAACATAAAATAGGCAAGTTGTCGAGAATCAACTTGCTCAAGTTTGGGTGATTCACAGATATGTAAAAGTAGGGTTTGAGATTAGGCTCAATATGTGTGAAATCCTCTCACATTTTCAATGCATAAAAAATCGTGAAGAACAATCGAGAACTGACTGAGAAATCCATAATTAACTGGGACTCTAGCCCAGTCATACTGTTCACACGCGGGCACTCCTACCCGAGGCAGGAGATTAGTTCCCAGCCATCCAATCAAGGATCGGACGGTCCACAAGAGGCGTGCGATAAATCAAATCCTGAAATAGGAGACTGAAGCATGACATAAATGCAAATCCGATTAAAACTAAGGTGAAACATTAAATTTATTTCTCTTTTCTCTCTCCTCATATGAGGGTGCAACTGATCTCCATATTAAACAAAAATTGACACCCAACCTATTTTTTATAGGAGGAATTTGAATATGCAATTAGATTTGCCTTTTGAGAACTTTTGATGTGTTAAATAAACCAAATCTTGTTTTCTCTTTCCTCATGTCTTAATGACTTTAAGATTCTCCATATTTTATGAAACTTCACCCACAAGTCATATTCAATGTGTTGGATACGAATTTGCCATCAATTTCACATGTTGGAGTTATCTGTTCATTTATTTATCTTTTATTCAAACATCTTACAAATTGGATGAAAATTCACCCAAAGGCTATATTTATTATGTAGATTAAGAATCCAAGCTTATTTTCCTCTTTTGGAGTCATTAAGTATTTTATTTGATATCTTGATATAGACATTCTCTATCCAAAATGAATTAAATTAATTATTATTATTATTATTATTATTATTATTATTATGTGAATAACATGAAACTGGACTCCCAAAGCAATTGGGACCCAAGGAACACAATTTTTAACTTAGATTCCAGTTTTGAGATTTCTTCTAATGGGTTATGTACAATTAATATTTTTGTCCATTATTATCACACCATTTCATTATTATCAATATTTCTTATTCCATCGTGTTCCATAACTTAATATTATCAACAAAAAAATTATGTGTGATTATTTGCATGAAATTCATATAATTCATCATTACCTCATGTGACATATTTTATGTGTCTATTATTGTCTTATGACTAATGTGAGAACATTAGGTTATATTAGGGTCATTTATACATGCATTATCTCATTGGGGTTATATTAAACCTCATTTAAATCTATCCTCAACCTTGTTTGGCTAAGTCCAATAGGTCAAACTTCTCGGGTAGGGTTTAAGATCTGATATGTTACAGCTTGTCTAACCATGGTATGAAGTCCAAGGGGTCCTATTTATAGTTGAGGATGCCTAGAAGCCTTTGGGTACACTTAAGGATGAATACTAGCCATTAGGGATGCTTCAACTGATATTTTTGCAAGTTTTACAACATTCTAATGGGTAGAAATACTTTTTTGTACTTTCTCATACAGTGTGATCAGTCGAGTATTAATAAAGATAACTCGGCCAATCCCACTATGCGAAAAGACCAATTTAAACCATCGGTCGATTTTATCCTAGTGGCAACTCGTCCAATCACTTAAATTGAGTTTGGTCTACTGAGGGATCAGTCGAGTTCTATGAAATGGAAACTTGACCGATCAAAAGTCATTTTAAAAATCCAATAATGATCAGTCAAATTTGCAACTCGACCGATGAACTATTAGATCCTAGATGGGTGATTGGATGCTCTAGAGGGGGGTGAATAGAACTGAATGCACTTAAACAAAATTCATTAGACCTTCAAGATATATCACAAGATAAGGTTGATAAATAGGAAGTTTGAGTGTAACTAAAACATGCATAGAAAGGGAGAGAGAGATTGAACATACACCAAGTGACAAGTTATGTAGAGTGGTTCCACACTTCAAACTAGAAGTGAGTCAGTCCACTACATAGAGAGGTCAACCTCTAGGATTTATTAACCATTGCACTCTTATATTCATTCATAAGACTTACAATACATGACCTCCAAAGGACTTACCCATCCAAGCACAAGGAGATATCCACCTTACCAAGGACTTGCCCACTTTTCTTGAGTCTTCAACCTTCACCAAGGCCTTACCCACTCAAGAATAAGTCTTCCGCCTTCAAGGACTTTGCCACTCCTCTTGGATCTTCAGCCTTTGCCTTCACCTTCACTCGAAGAATCTTCCACCAAGGACTTGCCCACTTGAGCAAGGAGTCTTCTGCCTTCACCAAGGGCTTACCCACTCTTGCTCCAAGTCTTCAGCCTTGATCTTCACCGAGGGACTCCTTCCCCTGTTCTTCTTCACCTCTCTTAGACAAGAAAGAGAATCTTCATCTTCATGGTTGAAAAGAGAGATCGAGAGGTGGTGGAAGTGAGAGCCTCATAAGATATACATGTAGGACTAGCTCTCTTATAGATTTCCTACTCACTCTAATGAATGTAGCAAGTGATTACGCTTAGAGAGAGAGAGGAGGTTGTAGGAAGCACTCAACTATAGAATAGGAACCTCACATAGAGTTTTACATTGAATGCTCAACCTTGAAATGAAGCCCAAGGGGTCCTATTTATAGCTGGGGATGCCTCTTAGCCTTTGGGAACACTTACGAATGAAAATTAACCATTTTGTGGATTGCAACAAATATATTTTCGATTGCTGCAACTCCACAATGACTAGAAATACTTTTTTGCACTTTTTTGTACAGTGCAATCGGTCGAGTTTCTATAAAGGTAAATCAACCGATCCCACTAAGACACAAGACCAATTTAGGCCATCGGTCGAGTTTGTCCTGTGGTAACTCGACCGATTCACTTAAATCTATTTTGATCAGAGGGATCGCTCAAGTTCTGTGAAATGTAAACTCAAGTGATCAAAGGTCATTTTCAAGATCCAATCAGGATCGATCGAGTTTGGAACTCGACCGATGAATAGCCTAATGTGAATTTTGTAAAATTTCTTTTGAGTGCTTAAATATTTGATCTAAGTGCTCCTGATTTTTTCTAAGCTTAATTACAAGTTATACAATCATTACAAGTGATTTACAACATGATTCTAATGGATTTACATCATATTCCAAAACTTTGCACTTGTATGGACTTTGACTTTTCTTTTCTCCAAGTTGAGATGCGCAAGTTAGGGCATTTGGAGTGTTTCTATACCTAATATGAAATCACTTAAGTAGAGACATTATACATAATCAATTGGAATGGTTTAGTCATCATCAAAACAAGGGTTTCGTCAATTTAGACCTTGAGTCGACATGAACAACATGATGTGAATTTTGGAAAGTGGCTTTTGAGTGCTTAAATATTCGGTCTAAGTGCTCGTAATTTTTTCTAAGCTTAATTACAAGTCAAGTAATCATTACAAATGATTTACAATATGATTCTAATGGACCAAAAAATGTGCACTTGTATTGACTTTGACTTGTCTTTTCTCCAAGTTACCATGCGCAATTTAGGGTATTTGGATTGTGTCTATACCTAATCTGAAATCACTCAAGAAGAGACATTATACACAAATAATTGGAATGGCTTAGTCATCATCGAAACAAGGGTTTAGTCAATTTAGATCTAGAGTCAATATTGACCTTGAGTCGACAGTAACCACTTCGTTCTGTAGTGAGGTTGCCACGTCTGGCCTCACAAAGGCTAAAGAGCCTCTATAAACTGTGTCCCCTTGTCCTAGGTACTCAGGAGGGGCGCATCTAGGCTAAAGACTCTAAATTCTACATAATGTGGTTCCACTAGGGTTGACATGCAAAATGGAGTATGTAACATACCAGATCTTGGACCCTACCCTAGAACATTAATCTTTTTGGATTTAGTCAAACAGGGTTGAGGATAGATCTAGGGGAAGGTTAGTATACCCTAATGAGCTAATGCATGTATAAATCACCTTAATGTCACCTAATGTTTTCACATTAGTCGTAGAATGATAATGGGTATATAAAATATGTCACATAACTCTTTTGGTGATAATATGAAGATAAGGAACCTAGTTGGAAGAGCAATAATGATACTAGTGAAATAATATGATAATGCAATAATAATAGCCATAAATATTATTTGTGACATAACTCATTAAAATAAATCCCAAAAGTGGAATCTAAGTTAATAAGCATTTTCCTTGGGTCCCAATTGTCTTGGAAGTCAAGTTTCACATTATTCACATAATAATAATTATTTAAATTCAATTTGGAAAAGAAGACATGTTATCCCCAAAATATCAAAAAATAAATAAAAAATGACTCCAAAAGAGTAAAATAATCTTAGATTCATAATCTACATAATAAATATAGTCTTTGGGTAAATTTTTATCCAATTTTGAGAACATTTTCTTAAAAGGTGAAATCAAGAGAGAGGTGTGTAGAACCTTCAAAATATTAAATAATTGTACAAGAAACTCCAACATGTAAAATTGATAGAAAATTTGTATCCAACACATTAAATATGACTTGTGTGTGAAGTTTCATAAAATTTGGATAATCCTAATGTCATTAATGTATGAGTAAAGAAAAAATAGTATTTGATTTATTTAAAACATTAAAAGTTCTCAAAAGGCAAATCTAATTGTATAATCAAAATCTACATGCTTTAATTAACCTCAGTGCAAAATTCTAATTAATTTGGGACTTGTTTTGTAACACCCCTCCCTAGGGTTTCTTATGTAACCAGTGGAAGCATAGCCTAATCCCCAACATTATCCATAATGTGGGGTACTTGGCATTTCAGGGAGGGATTGTCACATGCATGATCTCATCTCAAGCAAAAATAACACTTGGCATTATTGAAACATAGATTCATACATAAGTTCTTGGAAAGAAAACTACATCATGATTCTAAAGCTACACATATTCTAGATAACATATGAAAGATAGGATCTCCATAGATTTACGTCCCACTAGGCAACAACTTCTAAGGTCTTAGATCTTTGGAATCTCCTCGAGATGTCTCCTTCAGTTTAGCTCCAACATCTGCGGACATCTCGTCCCCAACCATGCAAAGGAAAAAAAAACATGGTAAGTAAGCGATATTGGCATGTTATAAAACATAAAAAATAACATATAAAGGTGACTTGACATAAACATGAACATGCATTAACATTAATCATTTCTTGGCATCTTTTACATAAAGAATTTGATAAGAAATATATGCTCCTCTCTTAATGCCCCATAAGGAGCCCATAATAAGGTGCATATAAATCTAAATCAAATTCCCATTAACCATGATCTTTCTTAGACTTAATTATCTTCTAAATAATTTAGACTTGGTCTTAATGGGATTTCTCCCTCTTGAATGTAGTTGGGATTTCTCCCCATGAAACATAATGGGATTTCTCCCTCTTAAGCATTGATGGGAATCTCTTCCCTCTAAATCTTGGTTTCATGTTCCTTAACCATAATTCATAACATAAATGTGGTTTCTATACTTAGACTTAGATTATAGAAAACAAGCATTAAATAATCATATACTTGAAGGAAAACATGCATTTATCATGACTTTAACATAAAGTTCTTAACAATATTCGTAAACATTCAATAAACCAAAGGTTATCTATGCCAAGGGCATGGCCCTCTTAACTTGAGCTAAATCACCTAAGTCAAACTTAGTTTGACTGATTGGGTTCTCTTAATCACCTAAAATAACATGTTTATCATTCATTATACAACATCAAACCCTAATTTGTTCATATAAAAATTGAGATATGAAAATAGAGAAAACAGGTGATAAAAACTAGAAAATTGGATTTCTTATTGAAAATCCTTTCCAAAACGTATTTTTGCATATTTTTCCGATAACCAGGCGATTTATTATAAATTTTCAAAGAGTCGTCAATCACAAATCGATATAAAGCCATGTATACATATATTTTTATCCAAATCCAAAAACAGTGGGCCAACTCCTGATTTGGCCCAATCGGGCTTGGCCAAATTGGCAACAAGGCTTGCCTCAGCGATCAAAGAAATAGGGTGTGAAAATCTGAAAATACCCTCGTGGGTGAAAAACATCAAAAAGGCTGACAGGGGTACCAGGTCATCTCATGACCTGGATTGCTCCCTGCCTGCTCCATGGCGAGAGCAGCACCTGGAGGTTCATCTCCGATCAGAACCTGAGAAGGCTGAAGGTACTTGTGGTATTTGGGATCTCCACTGCACTCACGGCACCAAGGCGAGGCCATTGAGCCTAAGATCGAGCCCTGATGTGCACAGGAGCTCATGACTGCTCTTCGCAAGGCAAGAAACAGGGGAAGCACATTGGAGATCCACAGTCAAGAAAAGCGATCTAAAACCTTTAGGCGATGATCGAAAAATGAACATGGAGGCAAGGCAAAGCCATCCATCCTATTTTCATGGTTGCGGATGCACCAAAATGCAATGGCGACTAGCGCCAATGAGGCTCGACGGTGGAGTATAGGTCCCGATGATATGGGCAATTGCAGGGCAAACTAAGGTCGGGAAAACAAAGGAGGGACTCTGAGGATGCTCACCATAAGGGCAATTAAGCCGAGGTTACTGGAGAAGGTCGGGCAAACTCAAGGTCACCAGAAACTGAAGCCGAGTAGATCATAGAGATTCGGGGCTCTCAGGGCCAAATTGGTAGTGGAGGAGGAGAGCTCGTGGGCCGGCGGTGCTTTTGGGCGCAAAACAAAGGAGGTGGATGCTCTGTTGTGGCGGCAGGGTGTCCGTGCGTCAAGGGGGTCCAAGCCCTATATTGGGCATTTCACCTACAGTAAGCGAGAGGGGGTGAGTTAGGGCTTGCTCGGATCGGGGTGACGAGCCAGAGGCGTTGGTGAAGAAATCAAGTGAAACGGCCTCGTAATGAGGGAGAGAGAGATCGATGAAGAAACTGTTGTGAAATGTCTCTTGCTCGCGGGGAACAACAGAGGTAGTTGATGACAGGCATGTCGTTGGATCTTGATCCGACGGGCATTGTGCAAGCACACGAGGAAAGAAGCAAAAGTAACACATGACAGCAAAATAAAACGAACCATAGGTTAATTGTTTGCATTAATGAAATGAAAATTCAAACCTTGGTCCTATCTATATATAAATCTCTTTCAATTTAATTGGGGGGTCAAACATGGTCATGATGGGTTCAAATTTGAACCATAGGTACATTAGTGTGTCTAGCATATTTCCATTTAATTAGATTTGATGCATGTACACGTTTTAGGCCTAATGTAGCAAAATCATCATGTGCACTTAAATGACCATGTTGAATGTAAATAAAGCCCTTAATTTCTCAAATAAGAATTTCAAGATATGAAAAGGTGCACTCAACATTATTTATTTTCAATTAACAATATGGAGGCCTTTAAGCAAGCAATTAAATATGAAAATCACTAATTATCATATGAGAGAGAAAATTTGACATAAAAGCATTTATTCTCATTTTATTAAACAAAAAGAATAGATATACATGAAAACATTTTCTTTAAATAAAAACAAGGATAATAGAGCAATTGGACATAATAAAAATGAATTTGCAAAACTAACATGGGCAATTTGCATTTAATTCCTCAACAATTATCTTATTTAGAAAAAGAGCATGCAAGGAATAAAATAGTTTGAAAATTTGCATAAAAGTATTGGGGTGTTACATGTTTGCACCCTCAAAAGAGGAGAGAGAAAATTGGAAATGAATTTAATGCACCACTTTATTCGAATCCAATCCGACTATTGTTTCCTGTTTAATTATCTATCACGTGGAATTATTTTCTTGTCAAAACACGGGTCCATTTTGGACCGTTGGATCACAATCTGACGGCTTGTGCGTTGTCTCCTACCTTGAGTAGGAGATGGCCATGAGTGAACAGTTCGGAGGGCCTGGTTTTTCTCTGTTCTCTCCCTCATTTCTGGATCGATTTTTGAAATTCTATTTGCCTTGAATTCGTGTGAGAATTTCACACCCGTAGAACCCTAACAAGAGCCTTGGTTTCCTTTATTCCATTTTTTCCTGATTTTCCTCTCCACCTTATCGAGGATCCTACCTCATGTGGGCCTCTACCCTTACACGCCTATATATAACTCTCTCCCTAGCTCTGCCACCATCCGCTCTACCCTTCTCCTCTCTCAATTTTCTCTATGACTTCATTCTTTGCCTTTGGGATCGCATTTGGATCTCAAATTTGTGTTGAGATGTGCTTCATGTTCTCCTCACCACGGTGCAATAGACTTTGGAGACTCCTCTCTGTCTTCCTGTGATCTTATTTTCTTAGATTCTCGCACCTCTCAGTTTTTCCCAATTCTGCCTAGTCGTAGCTAGCTGCTTTGGGCAGCCATGGTGAGTTCTTGGGAAGGGGATGGATCCCCATTGTACATTCTCATTTCTACCCTCTCGATTTCTTCTTTCTCTGCTTTTTTATGCCAAGGGCATAATGGTCATTTGAACATGTTTTCTTTGTTTTGTGCTAGGTCAAATGGACCCTTGACCGAGCGATTTGGCCACACGTTATTGGGCCAAGTCAGCCAGTTTGGCCCCCATCTATCTTTTCTCTCACGGCCCTCTGTTGCTTATGTGGATTTGTTTGATTTTATTTTTTTTATAAATGGTCATGCAATTCTATTAAAAGATCATAAAGTCTACAAATTTGCAGGCTAGCACATGTAAGGGTACAAGTTTGGAGAAAAAATGAAGCTAGTACGACGATGGAAAAAGAAAAAAAACATAAGCGGTGAAGATAGATGTTTCATGGGGAGGCACCCCTTAGACAAGCCTCAAAATGATGTAAAAAGTTGAGCTAATAAAAACTAAAGATAAGCATCAGCACGTTTTAGAAGTCTGATTCTTCCTCTAAAATCTCCTCCAGGGTGTACAAGACATCACCATTTGCTATTTTGTTTTCTGGGCTTTCTTCGGCTAGAGTCATCCTAGATGACGTCGGCACCTGTCCTGCAAGTATGTAGAATATTGAGATCTGATGTTATCTTCAGTAAAATGATTTTGAGATGATTTTTGGCATTATTAATTTCCTATGATTTTGTTCTATCCAAATATGCCATAAGATGGCGATAATTATGTCTTTTGGGTGAAAATTTGCTACTCTTTGGAGAGGTTTAATATTGAATGGCATTGTGGTTAGATTTTAATTTTTAGTTCTATTATCAAGAAAGTTTTTGATAATAAGTTTTGTGACATGATAGTTTTTGAAGATATGATCTGTTGTTTCAGAGTTTGATTGGCAAAGATAGCATCTAGATGGTCCAACAAATCCTCTCTTTGTAATGTTTTGATCTATGAGAAGCTTGTTGTTTTGAAGGAGCCAGAAGAAAATTTTATGCTTTTGAGACCATTTGCTTTTCCATGTAAGAGAGTGATTTGGTATGGTGCCTCTATAAGTGACGAAGGTGTAAGCTGCCTTTGGGGAGTAGAACTCCCCCCATTTCCATGATATCTTATTTTTTGTGTTGAATTCCAGCTCATGTATGATGTTGATTTCCAAATTATCAAAATTTGTGAGGAGGAACCGCTTGAGTTCGTTTGATTTTTTTTCTGGTGAGGAGGTTAAGGGCTTTGTCTGTAGTGATGGAAGATAATTTTTTTGGTATGGACCATTGTGTGTGTAGGTTTTTGATGGAATTTTGATGGAACCAAGGGTCTTTCCAGAAGTTTATATGGCAGTGGGCATGTAGAGGGGTGTGGAAGAGATTCATGATCAAAGGGATATGTCAGTTAATGTGTTTCTAGAGAGGGGATGCAAATCATTTTGTAGTTTTGTGCCATGGTGGGATTTTTTGTAGTATTTGTTCTGGATTTGTCTAATTTTCTGATTGAATCATTTTGCAAAATTCATATCTTTTTATTCCCTTATCCAAAAATTACAAATAAATAGTAATTGGATTTAGAAAAATAAGAGCTATCTTTTGGGTTTTTTCACCTAAATCCAATCTTGAATACATGTGTTTTTAATAAATTCACTTAAATAGATAATAATTTGTAAAATTCATAACTAAATATATGTATGTCATAAAAATATAATAAATATGTTTTGGACTCAGAAATAGGTAACCTAAAATGTGGCATGGTTTTGATAACCTAAATTTCATATTAAGAAAAAGGTGATTTTTAGGGTTTGAATAATCAATCTGAAATTGACCTAAAATCTACATATATGCTTAATAGGTTCTTTGGAGGCTTAGGATTGGGCCTAGACTTGTATTTGGATAGAGTAGACTATGAAGAGAGGTATGTTTGCATCCCCTATTATTCCTTTAAGCAATTAGCCTATGTTTCTTCTTTCTCTCGGTCCTATGGACATTAGCCTACACACTACTCTTTTCTTTTGATATCGTGGTTCTTGTAAAATATCTTGTTTGTGGTAATCTTGGATATTCTCTTGACTTTTATCTTATGCCTTTGTGCATGTTGGACTTATTGGTGCTATGTTCCCACTGTGATGTGGATGATTATTTGTGGATATGTGGTACCTTGTTCCCACTTGCATGTGGATGTAAGTGTTGTCCATTGTGTGATGGCAACATTGTTTAATCTGACTATACTTTCTACTTACCTCTACATTTTACATGCTATGTGATTCAGTAGCACTAGAGTAGTGTAATTGTATTGGTTTTTGTTTATGGCAGATGTGTAATTTCCTGTCGAGCAGATGTGTAATTTCCAGCTCTTTTGGGATGGAAAGGTTACATCATACCCAGGGTAAGATGTATGATTCTTGGCCCATGTTGTATATATTGGGAGTTTGGTAGTGCGTCATTCTCTATCAGGTTTCAAGTTTGTGAGACTTGGTCACCTTTGTCTTTATATTGTTCTAGGTCTATACTTATCTCACATGCATGTAGGATAATGATGATATGTGCTTCTTTTCCCACCATGGTAGTGGATGTATGTATGGCACAATCTTTTTATGTTGTTTTATGGCAAGTATCATTCTTATTGTGATCTTTTCCCTTGATACCCACTTAGGTGGTACTTTTCTTTTCTATGGGAAGCTTCACTTTATTTGATGCCCTTATTTCATATATTGCTCAATTTACTTTTTAGTATGCACAGACCAGCCTTTGCTCATGTTTCCTTTTCTTCTCCTTCTTGTTGGGGTATGCTTCCCACCCTAGGTGAAGGATATGGTGGACATGGCATAAAGTTTTGGACCTAGCTTAAGGAGTTAAAGCTTGGAAATAATCTTGATGTGGTTTAGATTTCCCTCTACCTGGATCCTTATGATGTACCCTTACATGTAAGTAAAGATGTTCTTTAATAACCTTATGAAAAGTTGAATATAGTCATTTTTTATTCCACTGCTACACTTTGGTTGTTTTGAATACCATTAATAAGATTTGAAAATTTTGCATTCACTCAATCATACCATTTTGGGTGTGTTTGGAATGGAGGTTTTATTCTTCAAATTTTTAGTAGGGAGTGGTTCCCCATTGGGATCCCATTCCTTACAGGGTAACTGCTAGAAGGAGTAGGTCCACAAGGGCTTATACTCCAACTAGTGGGTACCATTGGATCTCTATTTATTATTGGATACCCCTACTACTGAAATAGTACCACTAGGATATCTGGTTAATGTTGGGTACTCTACTATTATTCAAGAAACATGGAGCTACTTATTCCCCACGAATGGGTCTCACTCTAGGTGATACTTTTTTGGTCTAAGTCACCAATTAATCACTTGTTTCACTCTTCCTGGTACATACCTCCTAGGAAGAGTTCTACAATATTCAAGACACCTACTACTATTATAACTCTGATTATATCTTTCTCTTACATTGATGTCTTTTAATTCTATAATATTTACTGATAATTAGACAACTGAACTAATTTCACTAATGTTAGTTGAATACATAAAATATTGATTGCCCTTCTCTCAGGGCTTCTCGTTACTGAAATGATTAGCATACTAGTCACCCTTTAATCAGGGTTTCTCATTGCTCATGAACATATAACATTTCTCATACTTTCAAACAGATATCACGCCTACTGATAAACATTCTCATTCAACATTTTCTCATATTTATGCATGGCATTAACACATTCCAATCTGGGGAAAAGTCATTTCTAGTTACAAACAATAGCATAACAATGTATGCATTTTATAACAAAGATCTAAACTAGATATTTTGCATTTCTCAAATCAAAATTGGTATGCATATAAAATAATATTCAGCTACCAACCCAAAGTATCACATTAATCATTTCAATCAGCTATTTACTACTAATTTAAATATGTATGCCTTTAGAAGCATACTAGATTGGATTTCCATCACTTGTTACTTGTTATTCACAAGATATGTATTGGGGAAATTAGAAATTGTACTTGTCCACATATAAAATTAAATTAATCAAACATTTCCCATTAAATATACTAATCACATAAGCAAGAACATATAAGCATTAATCTGAATTTCATCTAGATTGTTGTTCAAACATCTGAATAATCAGAAATTTAGATTTCCAAAAATTCTCAAATAAATTTTGAATTCCTCTACTATTCAACATACATGTATTTCCATATTTGTTCCATCATATGAACATTTTCATATCATATTTAGAACATTAAATGAAAGGTTTCGTAAACTAAAATCCAAGAACGGTAATTTTCCATTTGTTGCCATCTATGGCGAAATAGATAAGTTCAACTAGTAACATATAATTAAGTGTGACTGACTAAAAGATTCCTTTACCCACTCATATCAGGTGTTAAACACCTCAAAAATGTATCCTAAGAAATGGTCCCCTTGAATCCAAACCAAACATTAAGAAATCACTCTTTTTATTCCTCCTTTCAACTTAAGAATCCAAGATATGGAGATTGGAGAGAAAGAAAGAGAAAAGATGGTGATTTGATATCCTTTTGATTCAAATCATATGAGGGGCATAATTTATATACATAATAGAAAATTCACCATGAAAAGCTATCTAAAGAACATTAATATACTTGATGTCATCACTTCTAGGAAGATAGAACCCAAGATCAGCATCTTCACTGATTTCCTCCTCCAAACCCTAACTCTCCCTCTCTCTCTCTCTCTCTAGAATTTCATTTCTCTGGGATGGATCATGAATTATGAGATATACTAGGGTGTTATATTATCGATATAGATCAATTGAGGTGCTTGGATCATTTGCAACTAACCCCTCAATATTACATTTTATTTTATTTTAGCAAAATTTTTTGTCAGAAAAGTTAACTTATGTGTTAACTATTTCACCTCTAAAATGATATCCAAAAATTTATTGTGATATCTGAAATACATATTCAGACTTACAGTACAAATATCAGACAATTTGGACTTAACAATAAAATATTAAAAATTAAATACTATACTTATAAGGATTCAGTATTTTAGTATGTTCGACAGATTTTACTGATAAAATGAAGATGATAAACATGTCTATCGCTCAATTAAAATTCTAAAAATTTTAATAGATCTTCATATGAAAATTATCTAGAATACTTATAATTTTTAGAATTATCTAAACTACCAATAAAATGGTAAAAATCTTACATCTTGCTACTACTTATCACTAATTTTTTGATCAAATTTTTTATCAATCATGCTATTGTAATTAGTGCATTGAGATTCAAGAGTTAGAAGAATTGCACATTAAGATTTCCAATAAAATCATTTATATTTCCACTATGTATCTAAATAAGTACTATGCACATCATGGTTAAACATCTAAAAATTGAGCTTATGGTCTTATTACTCTCCATTACCTACTAAATAGGAGCAGGGTCATTAAAATCACTCCCCCTTAAAAAGCTTTGCCCTCAAACTTACAAATATAAAGTGATAAGTTTATTCAGGATATGATTCAACATTCTACTTTTTGGTAATTCTATTATTCTCGTATGTCTTATCTAAATACTGAATTGCACGTTCTTCTTTCAAGTTCCAATCAACTTGTAACAAATCATCTCAATATTAACAATAAAATACATATTTCATGATCAAATGTTAATAATGCAGTTTCTTTCAGTCTTGTACATGCTTTTGAGGTTTATTCTTTGTCTGAATCTCATTCTATACTATATCAACTATACAATATTTCTATACTATAGTTCTGTAGCACAATTGAAAACAATTAGAAAATACTTTGTTATTGTGGTATGTCAATCTTGAAGTCCCCATAAGCCACAAGATCAAAATAACCACAATTCTGTTATTGAGCCGAAATCTAATGTTTGAGTAATAGCGGTCACAACCCTTTCACTTCATTAGCATTCATTCATACACAAGTAACCCATATAAATAAAAATCAACTTTTCTGAGATCATCTTTCAAAAATTGTATTTTCAAAAAAAAATTATGAGCATCATTAAAGAAAAATAATTTTTTATTGATTTGTTTCTTATCTATCATTACTTTTCTCTTCTTATTTATCCTTCTCTTTCATTATATTATGAACTATGAATATTCAAATACTCAAAACTTAGCATGAACCTTTTCGCATTGCTGACTTTTATTTAACTTGCATTTCTTATATGTTAAACTCAACTGTCATCCTCTTATCATAATCATCTTCATACTTTTCACTCTCATTTCTAAATTGCATCTCTCATGCTTTAAATTTCTTATTTATAGTTACTTCATCTTCTTTGTATTTATTTCAAGGTTTCCTCAGTCAACCTTGTTGGCATCTAAGGTCAAGTTTCTATAGACTTGCCTTGAGTCATTCCAAACATCCTAAGATGTATCCTTGATCTATAACTTATCTTCTTTAGGTTACTCTTTCTTTATTGTGTTGAAAATTCATTCCACTTTTAAGATTCAGATGTATCTAAATTTTCTTATATACTTTCATCTTTTTTCCTTGTACTAGACTTTCTTTAATTATTCAACTAAAATATTATAGCTTGTGGTGCATCATCATAACTCTTACATGAGATATCTCTCATGATGTTTAAGCTTCAAAATAATCAGTTCTTCATCAATCATTCATGTTAAGGAACTTAAATTACTCATTGTTATGATCAAAGTTAGCAAAGTCTTTACTGAGACTCAAGATACAAGTATACATTCATATTGAAAACAATAAAAGAATTTAAAATTTCTACAACATACAATTTCCTCACCATCAATCCTTTGATGTAATCTCAAATTTTAGATCATGCTACTTTCTTTTCTAAGGCCCTATGGCCCAACGATTTTATATACTCATTTTCTTGCACTAGTGAGGGAACCATAAATAAGTATATGCATATTACATATTCTGAGTTCATGTATTACTTTACTCCATTCTTATCTTTTCCCCATATTCAAAAATAAATTTATAAATATCCCTCTTTCTTGCATGTATTTTTATTTCCAATATGAATTCCTCCTCATTTTAGTTTCACATAAGAAAATATAGAAAATGAGGAGAGTTTGAGTTTTTCAATTTTTGTTCTTCAAATATTCATTGAATACATCTTTCTTAGTAGCTTAGTATTATTTTCTTTTCTGGGTTTAATAATGTCTTATCAAAGAAAGATGACTACTTGAAAATCTCTTTTTGATCATATTTTCCTTATTATTAAATAAATGTGACTTTGTCATTTGTATATCATTAGTGTTTTGTTCACCATCATTTCATTTATGTGCACTATTCCTTTCATCTACTACTAGCCTTCACTTATTTATTAATAATCAATTTTGATAGATATATCCATGCAAATTCATATTTCCATGGTCTTTAGAGTTCTCACTATTCCCATGGATTAAACTTCTAAATCAACATTTTTCCTAGTTAACTTCACATTATTAAACTTAGCACATGACTTTCTCTTCCTCTTGATTCATATGAATCATGTAAGATCAAAACATTCATCTTAATATTATTATCAACTCATATCTAAGTGACTCATTCACTTTTTGGGCATCATTTACATGCTCTCTTTTTTTATGTAAGTGGTGTGTTACCCTTCTATTAGCACCAATGTAACTATACAAAATAGGCCCAAGGCAAAGTGCCAGGTGATAAAGAAAACAAGCCCAAACACGGGTAAGAAATCAAAAACTATCAGCCTCTATATAGGACTAAATAAATGAAAAAAATGGACCCAACTATGTCAGACTCTTTGTATCTCTATAACACTTCTTCCATATAGTATAAGGACAGCTGCCCTGACCCTCAAACAGCCTCATATTTCTTTCCATCCAGATCTGATATAAGACAGCAATAGTTGCCAACTTCTTCTCACTCGTGAGATTCATAAGACCAGACATGCAAGTCGACATTGAACCATACTCTCTGCTAAAGTGCCCCCACACACCCACATTGAAAGAATAAGAAAAGAACACATGGTCTTGTAGTTCCTCATTACATAAGCACAAGTAACAATGTGAGGCAAACTGGAACCCGATTTTCTTTAGATAAGCACCAATAGGCAAACGATATAAAAAGAATTTCCACAAGAAGCATGCCCAATTTCTGGGAACCTTTTTATCCCAGGTCCACTTTGAATAGTAAACTTGGTTCTTGCTTTTCCTTATGATCTCCCAACCATTCTTCAACTTGAAGCCACAATTTCCCTTATAACTAATCATGCCACGAGCTACAGCATTAGCTTTCGGTAACCCATTCAACACCTTTGTCACTTGTTCACTTCCCCTTATATCAGGAAAACTCCAGTTACCTTCCAACAAACATGACTCAACCTTGCAGTAGTCCCATCTCCCATACCTTATCACCTGTTGATAATCGCATAAGTCTAACAAAGTTTTCTTATGGGGCAACCACGGGTCCTTCCATAGCAGAAATCTACTGCCATCTCCCAAATAAAAGTCAATATTAAATTTCAACACTTCTCTATACTTTAACATCCTCTTCCAGAGACATGAGGAGATTGTTTTACTCTCCACAGCCCACACCTAAGCATTTTGAATGTACCTCTCATGTACCCATTTTACCCAAAGAGACTCTTTATTACTAGCAACATCCCATAAATTCTTTAACAACCCAGCTCTGGACCAATCATCTACCAATATGATGCCCAAACCACCTTCAGAACGAGGAGCACACACAGTATCCCACGAGACAGTGTGAAGGTGCTTCTTGCTTTCATTGTCATTCCATAGGAAGTCTCTCATTACCTTCTCGATCTCCAAGGTGACACTTCTAGGAAATGGAAAAGTTGCCGACCAAAACATATGATATGATTCCAGAGTGGAGATGATGAGTTCTACTCTACCTGGAAATGATAGTAACTTACATTTCTAAGCATCCAACTTCTTCCTTACTTTGTCAAGGATAGGAGCACAGAGAGCTTTAGTCAATCTCCCCATAAAAAGAGGCAACCCCAAGTAGCGGATAGGAAGGGTACAACAGGGAATCATCAAAACATCACTTAGATCTTCAGAGTTAGACACGCCTTTGCTGAAAAAAGCTTGGCTTTTCATCTTATTTAGCCTCAAACCTAAAATAATCTCTAGTTGAGAAAAGATATCAACAATCGCCTACACATTGGAGAGATTAGCTTTGGGAAACACCAATGAGTCATCTGCAAAGATAATATGAGATATGCCAAAATCAGTAGAAGCCTTCAAAAGGGATATGTGGTTCTCTTCCACATAACATTTAAATAGAGAAGAAAGGCCCTGCATTGCCATAACGAAGAGATATGGGGCAAGAGGGTCCCCTTTCTTGACTCCATTACTTGCATGGAACGAAGTGGAAGGGATGACATTAACCATGACCTGAAAGGAAGCAGTCTCAAAGCACACTAAAATGTAGTTCAACCAACATATAGGAAACCCCATCTTCCGCATGATGAACAACAAATAATCACTACGAATAGTATCATATGCCTTTGACAAATCCATTTTCACACAGATCTTTTCAAACTCCGAATTAGGAAACGAACTCAATAATTCATTGGATAACAAAATTGCATCCCCAATATTCCTTCCTCTAATAAACGCAGCCTGATTAAGATCAATCAGAGAGGGTAGGACTTCACTTAGGCGGTTAGCCAAGATTTTAGTTATAATCTTGTACATAACACTACATAATGATATCGGCCTAAAATCCTTAAGAAATGAGGCTCCAGGGATCTTGGGAATAAGTACTATGAAGGATTTGTTGCATTCTCCCAGAAGCTTTCCTGTTTCAAAAAAGTTTAGAATGGCCTTAACTACTTCATTCCCAATCACATCCCAACAAGACTGAAAGAAGTATGCATTCAAACCATATGGTCCCGGTGCTTTGTTACCATTATAGTTTTTAATTACTTTCTCAATCTCCTCTCTGGTCACCACCTTCCTCAACTCATCAAACTGGGACGCTGAGATCCTAGGAATATCCCAAGAATCCTTCCAATTAACTCTGGCATGATCAACAGAATTGAACACATCTGAATAATACTTAACAATATGGTTCATGATTCCATCCGGGTCTTTAATCATAGTAGTATCATCATATAGAACAAAAATGTTATTATGGATCCTTCTCGAGTGGAGAGATACATAGAAAAACCTTGAGTTCCTATTACCTTCTTTCAGCCATAAAGTCTGAGACTTCTGTCTAACAAATCTTTTTTCATCATTCAACGCAACAATAGCTTTCTTCCTTCCTTCAATGAATTCCAATTGGAGAATTTCATTATCAGGTTGCATATCCACTTATATTTGTAAAGAAATAGCAATGTCCTCTAGTTCCTTAGCAGTAGACATGAAGTTCCCAACATACTTCTTATTCCATTTCGCTAACTCTGCTGCAACCACATTGAATTTCCTATGTAGAAGTAACATTGGATCTCCCCTCCCAACATTAGTGGTTCAAGCCTTGATAACAACCTCCTTAAACCCTGGCTGAGAAACCCAGGTATTAATGAAGCGAAAGGGAGCCTTAGCTCTTTTGCTCGAGACCAGATGAAAACTTAGAATACAGTGATCACTAATGATATTGGAAATCACTTCACCCCACAACGAGCGGAAAAGATCCAGAAAGGAAACATCACAAAAGCACCTATCTATCTTGGAGAAGGTACTCTTACCCATTTTGCTTTTACTATCCCATGTGAAAATTTTCCCTTTAAAGGATACCTCTAATAGCCCTATTTCCTCCAGGAACACATTGAAATCCTCCATGCTCCTACGTGAAGGAGGATGTTTGCCTACCTTTTCAAATTTTAACCTGACATCATTGAAATCTCCAAATAAGCACCAAGGTATGCCACTATTGTATACCTTCTTAAGGGATCTCCACAGCTAGGATCTATCATCATCCCCATTAGCTCCATAGATGGCTAAAAACATAAATTTGAACTCCCCAACAGTAATATCACAATGTATAAATTGTTCACTCTCATCCTCCTTAGAGATGTTGACCAACAGATTACTCCACATCACAATAATCTATGTGTAAGAATAAAACCCCAAATTATCAAGAAAATTAGCCCCCGGCCACAAGTAATTCACTACCTTAGCTACATCATTCTTCTCCACCGTGGACTCCAAAATAATTAACACATCAGCCTTATTCTTCCTTATTTCCTTTTGAACACAAGGGAGATTATTATGTATGCCCCTCACGTTCCATGAAATAATATAAATTGGACTAACCATTGGGAATGTGAGAGTTAGAGTCCCCTGACCCATCCTCAATCACCTGAGAGCTTCCTGATCCATCCTTAAGGATTGCCAATAATGTGAATCTATTTGGGGAGATCTGAATATGCTTGAATGATGAAGCAGCCTTAGTTTGTATACGAGGGGGAGACTTTGACTTCCTTCTATTAACCTCCCATTTAGGCAAAGGAACAGGAGTAATCACCGGGGAAATAGCCTTCCCTTTCTCAACAGCTCGTGTCATCTCAGTCCCTTTGGAATTCAACTTTGACAGAGATGATTCTACAACCACTAACTCATCACTTGCCTTCGATTTTGATAGATACATTTCTTTGAACACTCCATCATCAGCAACCTCTTCAACAGCATCACAGAAAACTTCACCTTCCTCATGCCCCTTCTCAATAATAGCTTTTGGCACCCATTTCATTTTAGCTTTCAGTTTCAAGTTCACCTTCAACACTGGAGCAGCATCACACAAGAAGCTTTCATGTCTAAAATTTCCACATGCTCTGCACCTATCTGGTTCCCACTCATACTCGAATGATATATTATCGACATGTCTGTCATCGCTTTGGATCTCCAGCATCTTCAGAAATGAGAAGTCTACTGGAATAAGGATATGCATCTTCATGTATTCCAACCTAGTGAACTCCAATCCCAGTTTATCTACCTGCAACGGCTTGCCAAGTACAGAGCCAATTCTATTAAACATCTCACAGTCCCACAACTCAAGCAGTAGATCCTAGATCTTCAACCAAATAGGAATTTCTGACAATTTCAACTTCTCAAATGATTCGCCTCTCTCCCACCATTTGATTATCAGGGGCTTACCAGCAACAAACCATGGCCCTTCTTCCACTGCTATTTTAAGATCTTCTTCATTCAAGAACAACACAATGAAGAAACCATCACCCCTTAACCTGACATCCAATGAGCCCTTCACATTCCAAATTTGAGCAAAATGTCGCACAAGGAAAGGCCAACGATGTACCCAGTAGCAGACAAACTCCATTTCTTCATATTCCACTCTGCGATCTGTTTAGGATAAACAAGTTTTCCATCAACGATCTGAACATCAACCTTTTCCAGTCTTCCAGGGGTGTCTTACTTTTTCCTCGTAACCAGATTTGCCCAGGACTTTGGCTCCTGAGAAATCTGGATCAACGCATCATAAGTGAGCAAATTCTGAACAACCTTTGTCTGATCCGATGTAAATCCATGTTTCCCGACCACATTACTTCCTATTCTGCCGAGCGCTCCTCCCGTTTCAGTCATCGTCTGAATCGTCGGGATTGTCGTCAAGGCCATCGATGACGACTTTGGAAGAGCTTCAACCATACATGCTCTTAAACATATCCAGCCACAAATAACTATATAAGCATTCTAATGTAATTCCAACCATTTAATCGATCACAACATCTATATAAAATGGAAACAAGGATGAATGCATTAGTTTATCTTGGGATGTATGTTTTCATAAACTCATCTAATCATACATCCCTTTCTCTATACACTGTGATGATTGACTTTTTTTTCTTATTATTTTATCTAAATTTCATAATCTTACTCTCACATCTTACTAAATTTTTCCTTTTAGTAAGCTTCTATTTACTTATATCCTTCTAAGAATTATTCTTCATTAGAGGACTTTTTCCGTTTGTTACATTTCCTTTTTCATGTTATGTTTCCTCAACTAAGGAATACATAACGATGAACCTCAATTATGTATTTCATTCTTCTAAATCCATCTTCTTTCTTTAATTTCCAATAGTTATGCTTCTTTTGTATTGTTCATTAAATCATATTTAGGGTTCTTGTCATAGATTGACAATTTGATCTCTTAAAACAAATTTCAATCACCCTTTTTTTCACTACTTCTCACTTTATAAAGTCTATATCAACTATCTGCATGTATTTAAGAAATTCAAACACTTCCTACACTAGTCACCCTACTTGTTCACATAAGGATCATCTTATTAGTTAGTTCAAAGACTTCTCAGTTAGTTCTGAGCATTTCATATCTTTACCCTACTATAACATTTTAGATTTAGTTCAAACACCTTCATGAGATCCTATAACATGTTTTAGGCATGATTTGTTATATGATATGATCTATGCACATCCATGTCTTACATTACCTTCTTATTCTCTTCTTTATGCTTGGGCTTATTTTAATCTATCACTATTTTAGTTCTTCACTTGACTGCTAGTTGTAACTACTTTTTCTTAGTTATTCGAACCTTTCTGTAAATCTTAGAATCTTAGTATTGTCATATCGATGTATATTCTTATATTGCATCGCCATATCTTATTCTTATTCAAATGCTATAGGAGTCATTATATCCAAGTAACACAACCTACCAGCCAGACCAGGCTGAACCTATAGTCCTGAAGCCAAGAGCTACTTAGGATAAACTAACTCTTATTTATCTCAAATATGTGAAAAGAATATCCACTTAGATAGACAAAAAAGATAATTTCTGGTTTTCTTGATGCAATAAACAATATCATATGTAACCTCATAGTATACATCAATCTTAAGGAGCCACACATATTTCTGAAAAATGAATATATGGATTCATATAAATAATATCTTTTTTATTCATCTCAAAACAAAATAGCAGTATAGAACAAAAATTATATCACATTCTATTGTTACGCCCTTATTCTTTTGTTACTATTTGGTTTTCTAACCCTAATATTTCTATGGTTTCTGTCTATCCCATCCTCCCACTACATAACTGGCCAAGGCATACAGTGAAGAACATACAGAGTAGGTTGATACTAGTTGATCCGAGTACTCAGATATCGGACCAGGATATCCAGCTCAAATCCCCATAGATAATATCATATCATCTCTTATCTACCACACTCATGACTCTAGAATTAATGGTCCTTGACAACTCAGTCTAATCTTTGATATCAAGTTGTTACGTCCACATCTCACAATAACCATTAATCATGAGATTAGGGCATAATTTGAGGATTAAACATAATACAAACATCACCCTTAAGTTTTTTTCTTTTTCATACTCTTTGTTTTCCCACATTTAATCACATAAACTGACTTTACTAAGGAATTTAAACATTGGCTCTAATTTGATTTCAAGGACAAAGATATAGATCTAAACGTTCATTATGTTTCTCACACTTCCATGCACATAAGACTTGATAATTAAATACAGACATTGTTAAAAGAGAAACAATGTTATGCCATCATTTATAACCCTCTCTTATTTCTTTATAAGGACCTAGAGTGACAGGGATTGACTGAACTTGACATCTCATTCTTAAATCTTGTGGCAGATCTACTATGATACAATGACATCCTCAATCCACATGGTTTCTCTAAAAATTGTGAGTACAGGGGTGAGCCTACTCGCTCAGTGATTGAGTAAAATAATAATACAATCTAAAGCGTTGAATTGTTAATTTACCTTTCTTGAAAAATTGAAAATAATAGGAAGGCAGACATTCATATTAAAAGACTAGGTATTCAGAAACTTACAAACAACATTCAAGCATGCATAACTAGAAATAAGCAAGTATCAAAACATATTCCTCACTATTTTCTTTCTAGTCTTTCATTAAATTTGACATGACTTGACTACTGAACTGACTACTACTATGTTGGCTAACTGAACACAACTGACTGATCTGACTACTGGTCTCTTTATTTGAACACAACTAAACTCAATTAACTTTTCTTTTTACTTTGCCCCTAAACTCACTTGGATTGTACCATCCAAGCAAAAGACATTGTTGTGTGACTTACCGTACAAGTCTTAAGGTAAACATGGGACCTTAAGACTGCTACTAACTACTTTGGTCTGCAGCGAGGTTGCCACGTCTAGCCCCACAGAGGCTAAACAGTATCTGTAAACTATGGCCCCTTGTCCTGGGTACTCAGGACGGGTGCTTCTAGGCTAAAAAGTCTCATCTCTGCATAATGCAGTTCCACTAGGGCTGACACATAAAATGGAGTAACTACTAGAAGGAGTAGGTTTATAAGGACTTATACCCCAACTGGTGGGTACCACTAGATTTCCATTTATTACTGGATACCTCTACTACTGAAATAGTACCACCAGGATTTCTGGTTATTGTCGGGTACTCTGCTATTATTCAGGAAACATAGAGCTACTTGTTCCCTGCAAGTGGGTCGCACTCTAGGTGATACTTTTCTGGTCTAAGTCACTAGTTACTCACTTGTTTCACTCTTCCTGGTACAGACCTCATAGGAAGAGTTCTACAGTATCCACGGCACCTACTACTATTGTAACTCTAATTATATCTTTCTCTTAGACTGGTCTCTTTTACTCTGTAATTACTGACTAATTAGACACTAAACTAATTTCACTGATGTTACTTAGATGAATACATAACATATTGATTACCCTTCTCTCAGGGCTTCTCGTTACTGAAATGATTAGCTTACTAATCACCATTTAATCAAGGTTTCTCATTGCTCATGCACATATAATATTTCTCATACTTTCAAATAGATATCATGTCTACTAATAAACATTCTCATTCAACATTTTCTCATATTTGTACATGACATTAACACATTCCAATCTGGGGAAAATTCATTTCTTTTTACAAACAATAGCATAACAACTTATGCATTTTATGATAAAGATCTGAATTAGATATTTTGCATTTCTCAAATCAAAATTGGTATGCATATAATATTCAGCTACCAACACTAAGTATCACATGAATCGTTTTATTTATCTATTTACTACTAATTTAAACATGTCTGGCTTTAGAAGCATACTAGTTTGGATTACCATCACTAATTACTTGTTATTCATAAGATATGTATTGGGGAAATCAGAAACTACACTTGTACACATATCAAATTACATTAATCAAACATTTCCCATTAACTATACTAATCACATAAGCAAGAACATATAAGCATTAATCTAAATTTTAGCTAGACTGTTGTTCAAACATCTGAATAATTCAGAAATTTAGATTTTTTAGAAATTCTCAAATAAATTTCAAATACCTCTACTATTCAACATACATGGATTTCTATATTTGTTCCATCATATGAAGATTTTTAGGTCATATTTAGAACATCAAATGAAAGGTTCTGTAAATTGAAAATCAATAACAATAATTTTTCATTTGCTATCATCTATGGAGAAATAGATAATTTCAACTAGAAACGTATAATTAGGTGTGATTGACTAAAAGATTCTTTTACCCACTCACCTCAGGTGTTAAACACCTCAAAAATGTAGCCCAAGAATTGGTCCCCTTGAGTCCAAGACAAACATGAAGAAATCAGTTTTTTCTTCCCCCTTTCAACTCAAGAATCCTAGAAATGGAGATTGGAGAGAAAGAAAGAGAAAAGATGGTGATTTGATATCCTTTTGATTCAAATCATAGGAGGGATAGAATTTATACATGGGAGAGAAGATTCAAAATAAAAGGCTATCTAAAGAACATTAACTTACTTGATTTCATCAATTCTAGGAAGATAGAACTCAAGATCAGCATCTTCACTCATTTCCTCCTCCAAACCTTAACTCTCCATCTCTCTCTAGGATTGTGTTTCTCTGGGATGGATCACAAATAATGAGAGCTACTAGGGTGTTAGGTTATTGATATAGATCAATTGAGGTGCTTGGGTCATTTGCAACTAACCCCCCAATATTACATTTTATTTTTTCCAGTAGAAACTTCTGTCAAAAAAGTTAATTGATACGTTAATTGTTTCACCTCTTAAATGATATCCAAAAATTTTGAAAATTTAGTATGATGTCTAAATACATATTCAAACCTGCAGTAAAAATCTCAAACAATTCGGACTAACCAAAAAATAATACTATAATGATAAGGATTCAGTATTTCAGTATATCCGACAGAATTTTGTTGATAAAACTAAGCTAATAAACATGCATGTCACTCAATTAAAATTTTAAAAAAAAATAAGAAATCTTCACATAAAATTATCTAGAATGCCTCCAATTTTCAAAATTATCAGAATTACCAATAAAATACTAAAAATCTTACATCTTGCTATTATACTTATCACTAATTTCTGATCACATTTCTAATCAATCATGTTGTCATAATTAGTGCATTAAGCTTCAAGAGTTAGAAGTATTGCACATTAAGATTTACAATAAAATCATTTATATTTCCAACTATGTATCTGAATAAGGATCATGCACATCATGGTTCAATATTGAACACGCATTAAATGTTTGAAAATTGAGCTTATGGTCTTATAACCCTCAATTACCTACTAAGTGGGGGTAAGGTCATTACAGACCCCGACCGACTGAAGCGGGTTTGGGTCTTGATATGTTTGACCCAATTGGAAGTAGACCTAAACCCAAGAAAACCCTAAAATTGTTTCTGATTGGGATCCATGTTTGTCATTTTTCTCCCACAAAACTTAATGGATCCAAAATTATATCATTATTTATTATACTATTTCCTCGTCCATGTTCTCTACACTATTAAATTTAAAATGTACAAACATGCCTTGTTTTTATATAGACAAGTGTGATTCTTATTTTTCTACTTCTGACGGTTTATACAAATCTTTTTTTACAAACAAAAATTTCAACAACGTTCGGTTTAGCAAGCTTGTATTTTTGGATTTTTTGGGTTTGCATAAAAAATAAGATTTTTTTTCAGAATACCTGGTTGGACCCAAAAATCAAACTTTACATCGGGTACTAATAGGTAGGACCCAAAATTATTTTTGGATCAAATTCAGGTTGAGCATTTTACACGCTCAATTTGGACCTAATTGTCAGCACAAGAAAACTTTCACTTTTTGAAATGCATACACTCAAGAGCACCACATATTACCCAGAAGGATAACGGACACGATAGAAAAACCATCAAAACACACGAAGAAATAAATAGTCACACAGCCCCACTATCGAGCCATACATATATTTCTTGTTAAAATATATTATGTTGAAGTCATACGGTAAAAATCAAAAGCAACATATTCAGATATATGCAAGTGATTTCTCCAATAAAACTTTATTTCTCATAGAAAATTTTGCATGAACAAGTATTAGATATAAAATCTTCACTCTGTTGGAAACTTTATAATTGAAATAAAGATTAACCGTGTTCATCCCAACAATAAAAGCTGACACTGCCTCCACTCGTCACCCTCGCTTGTCCCTGTCGCGACCAGAAGAGGGAGGGATGAAGAGGATGAAGGTGAGGGAATATTATTAATGTGTCGGATATTTTTGTATACGAAACAGGTTTAGCTAACCCAAGGTAATTCATTAAATTAGGGATTATTATAATCCGTAGAGTGAGACCAGGCGTTAGTGTAACTGGTGTGAAAGTTTCGAGCCTTCATTGCGCGCTATTGTTATCTATCATATTTTATTTATACTGTATAAATGTCTTCCTCTTTTTCCACAACGAAGCACCTGATAACGAGAATCTGAATTGCTATCGGAAAAATTTTAGTTACAAGCGGCTTTTAGTGGTTTGCCGGGGAAAAATTAGAGATATTGATGGTAGCTCAATCTGAATGGCTGTTCCGAAAGCATTCCCATCCACGTTGTTAATGAGGACATATCGGTTTGTTTCTTCTCCCCGCTAGGAAACAGAATCTTGTCCTTTCTTCGTTGACATTCTTTGTTAACATCGAATCTCTTAATAAAGTGGTTACATACTCTAATATATGTTCACTAATTCTAGTCCCCGCTTGCACGTCACCACTCTTGATGTCTCCCTTGACTTTTGCTGCCTCCTATTGCACAGAAAGAATCAAGTTCTTTCTAATCCAGCAATGCCTATATGCAGAGTTTCAGCCACTGACAGTGATAGAATAAAAGAGATTTTTTTTCTTATAACATGTATGTGTTACCGTCGAATAGAATGAATGATAAAATATTGAATAAGAGCTCGCCTCTTGACCTGGAGAGACAATCGCAACCACAAAGCTACACGATAGATGGCACAAGTTCACAGTGAAATGGTACACACATGCATGAATAGTGAGAAAATAAGACAAGATTAAAAGGGATGTATTACATAACAAGAAATAAATACAATTCGTCTCTCTCATGTGTCAGCACCAATATCCAAAATTGGATGTGATGGCAACCATTTTTCTAACAGGAGTTACAAAGGACCCGGATCGATTTTCACTTGGCAACGTCCTCGACACAGCATCCCCAGCATTGTTGCAGTCAGGTTGGGCAAAAAACCGATATGAACTCCTCCACAGGCAACAAAGAGTGTGGCAAAGCTGGAACTAGACAGGGATGATGGGGCCATTACAACGCATGATCCTACCTACCTATGACCCATACGATCCTCACAACTGAAAATAAATTACATCTGGAAAACCAAACAAACACTACTGGGAAAATTCAGTTCCTTGATAACTTATTCATATGGGACAAACTCCTCACTGCACCACCCCCCACCCAATAAAATAAAAAACAGAATCAGTCAAGCCTCATTTGGGAAGGCCAGTACTGGGGTCAAGTAGAGCCTGCTCCACATCGAGTACTGCAGGTCCTCTTCCAATTCGTGTACAGATGAAATAGCTAATGTCTCCAAAAGATCTCTGTGGTGAAGCCTTTCCACTGCTTAATGTTTCTGGAGGAGCTGTCAAGGACTCTATATCCTTCCTAGACCGCAAGCCAGCCTCTTCTAGCAAAGAAGTGTCTCCCAAGAGGTAGCTATAGGAACAAAATAGAAAAGGTTAACATTGAATCTGATACACCAAGGATAATTGCAAAGGCAACTAAGGAGTCATATGCTTACCTGCTCAATTCTGTTTCTTTGGATGGAGGGAAGTAGAACATCAGTCTTTGAAGCAATGCAGTGGCAACTTTTCGGTTGCGTGCTATTAGGACTGCATTAGGCCCCGCATCAAAAGTATACGCTACCTAAAAGAGTTTAAACCAGCAATGATATACCACGGTATAGTTGCCCACGAGACAGTTTTAAAAGGAATCCGAACAGAGTTACTAAGAACAAGCCTGACAGCCATACTGCAATTCAGTGTAAACAGGGACGGCAATTGGAGGTTAGAAAAAGACCACAAGGATATAGTGTAAGCCATAGGATGCTCAGTAGTAGGTAACTAGGTGGGGCAGGTTCTCAACCTCTAATGAAAGAGTTGGCTTAGGAGATACGCTTCTAGTGCTGCAATAGCATTTTTACCAAATATTTTAACATCGAAACCTGAAGGTGAAGGCCTGTATGCAAAGTAGAACATTGTCTATCAAGACCCAAGGAGATGGTAGGACAGCTTGATAGTTCAGGAAGCAGTCAGATTGCTAAACGCTGCATGAGTATAATTTAGTGGTGGTCCAACAGTCAGTGAGTGCATAACGGTTAGCAACCCATAGTTCCCTAAATAATCATTGGGTTTTAGAAACGACACATCCCCACTTTATATAATATCTAGGATTCAAGAAGTGGCACACAAGGTCTACTATTACCATAAACATGCAGTACCTGTGCAGTTTCGTCACTCTGATTCCACTTCTCCATAAAGCTGATGATCCTGCAACATAAAAGTTTTATTGGAAACTGGCAGCCATCATTTAATGACCTCAGTTTATTTTTTGAACCATTAATGCATATTTAAATAGGTATACTCCAAACAGATTGACTATTCCTAGTTAAATATTGACACACAAACCCATTTTCGAGATTGAATTTGTGTGAGGAAAACATGACGCATAGTTCAGATAATATACAAGAACATAATTCAAACAGATTAAAGAGATCAGATGAGAAACCCAAACAAGAACACGGAAAGTTCAAGAACTAAATCAAATAACAACAAATCCTAATAGCACAAGTTGAGAAAAACTCGAAGTACTAATTCAATGACATTTTAGATGCCGGTGGGTTGGGTACACTTTGGTTGCTTCAGGAAATAGGATTAAAACCATTAGAAATCATGGTTTCAGTTTGGTTCTTCCGTTTGACAGGGTTTGTAACTCTGGTACAGGTCTAACGTGGAATCCAATCAGTAAGGCTGGTAACCACAAACTAAAGTTTTGATCAAACAGTTTGAGGCTTATACTTGAGCCTCTTTAAAATTTTGACTTCTTTGCTGTCACTCCAATGTATGAGGGATAAACATTCTCACAAACTATCATGTGACAGGTGCTTCCAAGGGCCGTTCTATTGGTCCTCCATGCCTGCATTGGAGGGCGCTTGATGATCTTGGTTCTCTCTAGCCGTTGCATCTCCCTCCAGTATTTCTTTCCTCTTGAATGCGGCTTTTCCAACAGCCGCATGCCCCAAGATTGCTGGTTGGGAAGCCGTAAGCGGTCTGGAGTCCACGCGATAGCAATTACTGCTTCTTCCGTGGAGTTTGATGAAATGTTGGTCCGGGTAGGGCTGTTGGAAATCCCAGCATGCGGTGGTGACCCTAGTAAGTCTGAACAGGCATGTTGCCTCATTCAATTGGGCGTGTGCGCAGCAGTGGCCACTGGTTGGAGATCTTGCTGCCTGTCCCTGCTGCTGCATGAAACAGGCAGGATGGTGGTCTAAAAGGACGGGGTCGGGGAACGGATGAAGGAGAGGGATAAAAAGAGAGGAAGACCTAACCCTAGACTATGATATAGGTTGTGACACCAATCGATGTGGCGCATCACAAGACAGAGGTCAAGGATATAAAACTTACTTTATTTTAAATCTAACTCAAGAATACTCATGTTTTGCTGATGTAATCAGCCAATATTAGAGAGCATTTGGTCTAGAAAATCAACTATGAAAAATCCGAGGTCTCTTTTGGCAACAATATTACCAAAGAGAGGAAGGAAACTGTTAAAAATCTGCTCAAAGTAGAGGAGGTGGACAGGCATACAAAATATTTGGGATTGCCCACAGCCATGGGGAGATCAAAAAAGCAGATCTTTGCATCTATAGACAGGATACAGAAAAAAAAAAAAAAAACTTCAGGGGTGGAAAGGGAAGATGTTGTCGAGGCAGGGTAAAGAAGTACTCATCAAATAAGTAATTCAGGCTATCCCCACATACGAAATGGGAGTCTTCAAACTATCTGATGGACTGTAACATGATATTAATGGGATGATATCTCACTTTTGGTGGGGATCAAAGGAGGGGGGAAGGAAAATACACTTGATATGGTGGGGCTCTTTGCGTGGTTCAAAGCATCATGGTGGAATAGATTTCCGAGATTTGAGGAATTTCAACCAGGCACTCCCTACCAAGCAGGGATGAAGAGTAGCCATGAATTCCATATCCTTGGTTAGTCGTGTCCTTAATGCAAAATACTATGGAAGGACGAGCATCCCAGGGGGGGAAATGGGCGGAAATCCCCTAGCTACAGGCAAGGAATAAGGTTTCGCCGAAACCGGCGAAATTTCGCCCCCAAATACCGATTTCGACGTGACCTGATACGAAACCATGCAACCGTGTCGATACCGTCGCATTTCGCGAAATTTCGATGCAATTTCGCCAAAGTTTCGATGGTTTCGCTAATTTCGCCAAATTTCGAGGGGTCCAGTGCAGTTTTTCCATCTCACTTATCGGTACGCAGCCGAAACCGGCGAAACCTACCGGTTTTTCGAGCTGCTTTGCTGCTGTTGCTGTTCTTTGTGGAGACAAGGTGATTTTGAGGGGGATTTGCCATTTGGAGCCAAAGATCGACTACATTAAGGTAAATAAATATATTTTCTTCCATTTTCATTCATTTCCAACCTCTATTTCTCCTAATATCATCTATTTTGAACACATATTTCTCTATTTCACATAATTTCGTATTTTACACTAAAATATTAGATCTACTCCACTATTCATCAAATTTGTGTGTTCTAAACATAGATCCACACATCTAAGCCATGGATCTATATATATCTTCAATAAATTTACACAAATAACTAATTTTTATATCTTTTTTAGATTATAAATACTAATAATAGTATATATAATATATATTCATCATAACTAGTTATTTCACTTAGGTTTAGTAGAAGAAGTTGTTACAAACACTAATATGAACACAAGGAAAATAATTTTTGTAAAAAATAAGATATTTTTTATATATACACTATTTAAAAATCCGAAAATTTAAAAAAAATCATAAAATATTCTTTTTTTTAGAAATAAGATATTTTTGTATTGTTTTAAATATCCTATTACAGTAGTACTCCTAATCACTTACATATACGCATAAATTATTTGTTAAATATGCATTTATCAATTTAAAATATATTTTCAGACCTAAAAATACAAATAAAAAATAATTCTAAACCTTTTTTCATATTGATTGATATCCTATTACAGTAGTGTACCTAATCCATTACATATATGTACAAATTATTGATAAGTATGTGCATTTATCAATTAAAAAATAATTTTTAGACCTAAAAATACAAAAAAAAAATTCAGACCTAAAAATACAAAAAAAATAATTCTAAACCTTTTTTCTTCCTTGTTAATTTCCTATTTTAGTAGTGTACCTAATCAGTTACATATCTGTATGAATTTTTGCTTATGTCGTTTATTGTTTTGATTGCTAATGGCCTAATGCATTGCATATTCTATGTTGTTTTTGATTTATTTCAGTGTTGACAATGTCTTCTGATGGAAATTCGTCTGGGAATGAGGGTGCTAGGCAGAATGCACCCAAACCCAAGGAAGTAGATTTTGCTTGGAATTATTGTGCTCCTGTTCCCGGGGTCAAGGGAAAGGTGGTTTGTAACTTCTGCAAAAAGACAATTGGTGGAGGGGGCATCACCAGGTTTAAGCGTCATATTACTGGGGGAGACAAGAATGTTGCCTTATGCCAGAAGTGTCCGCAATTTGTTAGGGATGATTTCAGAAAGATCATAGCATCCAAAAGGGAGAAGAAAGACAAATGTATTGAGGCCAACAAATCTTACACTGATACTCTCTTCAATGTACAAGCCACAGGTTCATCTGCCGAGTCTGATGATGACATGGTGTATCCTCCAGGTTGTGGTGATACTGCTTACGGTCGGCATATGTATAGGCGGGCATATAGAGAATCAAGAAGAAGTGAGTGGGAAAGGGAGGAAGCTGCAAGAATACTACGGAGGTATGGGCCATCAGGAACTGGAGGAGGCAGTGGGACTGGAGTCACTGGACTAGGACTAGGTCGCAGCAGTCAACATGTTCCTCCTGTTGTTGATCTGGATGATGAAGATGATGTGTTTGCTCAAACAAAAAGGAAGAAAGGCACAGTTGATGTTCTGTTACGTTCTGCTAGTGCTAGATTGAAAAATATTGATGAACCAGGTGTTAGGAAGGCTGAACCTAGGCAAAAAACCCTTAAAGGCATGTTCAGTGGGGCAAAGGAGAAAGTGGGAAAGGTTGTAGGTAAATTCTTTTTTGCTCACGGAATCCCGGCACATGTTGCAACTGAACCCTATCTACAACATATGGTTGATGTGATAGGGGAGTCTGGTAGGGGAACTAAGGCCCCCACAGCTTATGAACTTATGCATAAATATCTTCCCGAGCAGAAAAAAGAGCTAGAACAGTGGGTTAAGGAGCAAAAGATATTGTGGGCTGAGTATGGGGTCACACTCATGTGTGATGGGTGGACCAGTGGCAACAGGAAACAAATTATAAACTTCCTTGCTCATTGTCGTGGATCTACTATCTTCCTTGATTCTGTTGATGCTTCTGGTGAGGTTAAAGAGTACACATATTTATACAAGCTGATGAAGAAATACATGAAAGTTGTTGGGCCTGAGAATATTGTGCAAATTGTTACTGATAATGGATCAAATTTTAAGAAGGCGGGGGGAAAGATAATGAAGAATTCTCCCGTGTACTGGACGCCGTGTGCTGCCCATTGTATAGATCTCATATTAAAAGATAAAGGAAAACTTGAGTACATCAAATCTGTGACCATTGATGCAAAATTGATTACAGGTTTCATATATAATCATTCTTTTCTGTTGAATGCAATGAGACGCCCAGAATATTGTGGAGGCGATCTAGTTAGAGTGGGGGTAACAAGATTTGCTACCAACTACTTGGCTCTAGATTCACTGAAGAACAAAAGAGATGGACTGAGGAGGTTATTTAATGGAGTAGAGTGGACCTCCATGAAGGAGCACAATACCCCACTTGGTCGACGAATTGAAGAACTAATTGCTAATAGGGCTTTCTGGGACAAAGTTAACAAGGTACTTAAGGTAATGGCTCCTATAGTAAAAGTGTTGAGGTTAGTAGATGGTGACAAGGCTGCAACCATGCCTTGGTTATATGACGCAATGGAAACAATGGTGGAGAATGTGAAAAAAGCCGCTCCAACATCCAATGCACAATACACGAGCATCATAAAAAAGAGATGGACTGATATGCTTTTGCATCCACTACACAAAGTCGGTGAGCATCATAATCATTGTAATTGTATCATGTATATAATTATTTAACTGGTCTATGTTAAGAAATTAACAGGTTTTGTATTATTTATTTACAGCATACTATTTGAACCCAAGATACCATTACTCGCGGCAATTGGGTATGAAACCAGACTTGATGAATGCGGTTAGGGATGTGCTCAATAAGTTGCTTACATCCACAGAAGAACGGATGCAGGTTTTGGATCAGGTATACAAATAGTTGTATAATTGTATTTCATGTTTATCTAATATCTATAACCTAACAACTATTAATGTGGTCTTTCATGTTTGTTGGCTTTTTTGTAGCTACGACAATTCCGTGAAGGCCTTGGATGCTTTGGCCACCCCAATGCAATAGCCGACCGTGCAGAGGGTGATCCTTGTGAATGGTGGGTGTGGAATGGGAACGGTGCCCCTCAACTTAGAAAAATAGCCATACGCATTCTTTCACAGACAACTTCTGCAGGGGGGTGTGAAAGGAATTGGAGCACTTTTAATTTGATTCATTCAAAAAGAAGGAACAAATTGGGGGCTCTCAGGTTAAGGGATCTCGTGTATGTCCACTACAACATGCGTTTGAGAGCTAGAGCCATAAGAGAGGCCAACTACAAAGAAGTCCAATTTGCTGAAATGCATGATCCCATTGACACAGCATACACGTTCCAAGAAGATAGATTTCGGGGCCTTTATGATAGTGATGATGAGGGTACCGGTACAATAGAAGATCCCTTGGAAGAATGGATGAATGAAATAGGCCGTCCAGTTCTAGACAATATTTCTTCTGGCCGTCCAGATCCATATGTGGAGGAGCAATTTGAAGATGTTTCGGGTGTTGTACTTGAGGAAGAACGAAGAAACAGAAGCCCACCTGAAAGACTTGAGCCAGAGCCTGAGCATGTAGATCTTGATATGGAAATTGATAGAGCAGTGCAAGATGAATTGGGTGGAGCATCTAGTGCTTCAAAATCTATAACTGCTACATCATCTGGGTCCAAGTCTAAGAGTGATGACGACGACGATGATGGTGGTAATGCAAGTGGTGGTCAACGTTCTCCAGAGTATCCTCCAGCAGTTGATCCTCAAAATGATGATCGTCCATATATCACTAGGGATCCTATATATCCACAGGAAAGAAATGTCACAATGGCTGAAAAAACCTTTACGAGGAAGAAAACTCGAGGTGGAAAAGACTACAGTGGTACACCACCACGGCCACATGAGGATACATGCTATAGGCCTCCTACAGCTACAGCTACACCTATAGGATTCCAATACTATCCTACTTCACAATATTATACTGATTCCACTTCTGATATTGCTGAATCCATGGGAAACATGAGGCTTTCTGATTCTCTATATCCTCAACAATCATTTGGTGATACGTTGTTTGGGCACCCACAAGCGTACTATGGGTATTCTGGATATCAAACTCAGCCACCACCACAACCAGAAGCAGAATTAGAGCATCATATTGGATATACATATAGTGCAAATGTCTCTGGCCCGCAAGGAACATATCAATACAACAATACTGTATTTTCTGATGATGGGGGGCAATCATGGAGCGGTGGTAGCTCAGTTATTCCTGTTGCTCGTCAACCTCCATCTGATTCTAAAAGCAGGAGTCGATATCTTAGAGATCTGGAAGATCACTTTCCAAGGTTTGGGATGATGATGTTCATTTCTGCTGATGTGCACGAGGAACATGTGATTTCATACAACAAACTTTACAGAATGTACATGACCTGGGAGCAATATGTCGACCATATCAACACTGTACAGTATGGTGAACAACCATCTCAATCAGCACGACACTCAACATACAATTGATTTGAGTTGGTAAGTTACTATATTATTCATATGTTGTAAGTTTGATATTATTGGAGAAGTGTGTGTACTTATGTTTATGGATTGTGCTAGTAAAATTGCATAACTTAATTCCTATATTTTGTCATCGAAATCCTTCATCGAAATCCTCAATAAACATGACAGTTCCCTTACATCCCACATGAAGCCCCCCCCCCCAACCTACCCCCACATAAAATTTTATTGCATAAAACGATGCATTTAGGTGTAGAGATCACGCCTGTAAAATTTCATAAATTAATTCGTTCATTTTGGCGTCGAAACGGGCACTGTTGCATTTATCGAAATTTTTGTCGAAATTTCCATAAATTTCGGTTTCCATGCTGTCGAAACGGTATCGAAATCGGATACCTCGTTCCTTGGCTACAGGTGAGTATACATGGGACCAAACAACTTTGTAAAGAAAGCCATGTCTAGAGAATCGGCAACGAAGCAAAGATCAGTGTTCAAGAGGATATATGGATTCCACACATGGCCAGATCAATCGAGCTTTACACCAATGACACAACGGGGGATATGCATGTGTGGTCAGTGACTTGATTATTCACAACAAACGAAGGTGGAACTGTCAGAAAGTAAAAGACAGCTAATTGGTGTAATCCCCCCATTTATATAGGAGAAGGGGAAGGGTACAGACTTTAGACTAAACCCTAATGGGCCAAGACACACTTTGGCCCATATACAAATATACTCAAAATAACATAATAAACTAAATTAACCAGACTCTCTAATAGGAACAAACTAGTCAAACTCAAGTTCATGCCACCCATGGTGAGTAGGGTGCTAGCCATCCCACTGTATCCAGTAACCACAGAAGATCACTTAAACTGTGAATCGAACACCAAAAGGCGTTGTACAGTGAAGCTGACCTTTCGCATGTTAAGATTGGAAAGGGCAATGGAAGGCACAACCAAAGAAGACTAGAAGACTATGAAAGAAACAATGGCCATCAAAACTTGTAAATTTTATGTGGAGGGTCCTAAGGTACATCCTACCCGTACTAGGCAGTCCTTCCCACTAAAGGGAAGTTTAGGGCCTAGGCATTTCTAGGCGTTCTTCACATATGTTTATTTTTTACATATATATAAATGATTTTGCATATACATTAAGGTTATTAGTATATATGTTTTATTGCGTAATGTTATGTTATTTGTTTTGTTATGGGCTTTAGACTTGTCTTGTCTTTAGCCTTTCTTTTATCCCATATTGCCTAACTTTGTGTTTCATTTACTCTCTTATCTTATAAAAGAGAGTCCATTGTACTTTTTTTTGACACAACAAATAGGATTTTCTATTCTACATGGTATCAGAGCCCTACAACCCCCCCTAGCCTCTCCAATCCTAATGCCTCCTCTCCTTTTCTAACCTAGCCCCCCCATCAACCCTTGTCGCCGCCAACGCCCCTTCCCTCCCAGCGCTGCCAACTTGCCCACCCCCAACTGCCGCTGCCCTCCCTCCTATCCTGCAATCCTTGCCCCCCCACTTCTCCCCTCCACTCCCTTGTCGCCGCCCACCCATCCTCCTCTCCTTGCCTATTTTTGCCACCATAGTTTTGAAACCCGACCTGACCCGACCGGTTGAACCGGGTGGACTCCACCGACAAGTTTTACGGGTCAGATGGGGCTAAAACCCGTTTTGGGCCAAGACTCGGATTTGACCGGTGACCCGACCGGTTCAACCGTCGATCTAATGAACCAGACCTCGGGTCAAAGGCCCGACTGAGTTTTGTTTAGTTTTCTTTTTCCTTTCCTAAATGACCATTTGATTGATTTTAAAGTCCTTTCATGCAACCACAACTTTCCAAACATTGATATATTCACTTAGTTGTAGTTTTTCCACTTGTTTTAAGTATTGCAAGACCATTTGTTTGCTTCTTTATGAATAGATAGTTGGTTTTGTATGTTTGATGTTTTCATGGTTTCATACAGTAGATTATGTACATATATGGACACACTTATATAGTAATATATTGTATGGACATACATATTATTGTAACATACATGTATGTATATAATAATATGTATATGGTGTCATGCTGACGTCACCGGGTCGACCCGGCGATTGAACCAGAGACTCGTGACCGACGAGATTTGTCGGGTCGACCTCCGGGTTAGGTCTAAAAACCTTATCTGCGACCGGCCCTTACCCACCACCTTCTCGTCCCCCCTTTCCCTCTTGTCGTCGCCACTGTCCCCATCACCCAGCCAACTGCCGCCACCACCACACTTCCATCCCTGCTCACTGTTGTCCCCTCCACCCGCAACCCACCACCATCCCCTCTCTACCATCTAGCCTCCAAATTCCTCCCCTTTTCTTCATCCGAGTCTATCTCCGTCTTTGGAAACTTGTTAAAAATTGCACGTTGAAGTTCTAAAAGTCTATGTTTGTTGCCTACCTGCACCTCATGGTGGAGTAAGTCTCTCCCTATGGTGCGTAGATTTTTCTCTGATCTCTTCTGCCCCTCTGCGGGTTTTTCAGATCTGATGCTTCAGATCTGTTGTCGCTGCCTACTACCTTGTTGCGGGTTTCTTCGGATCTATTGATCTGGGCCTTCTTCTGCCCAATAGTTGGGTTACTACTTCTACTACTACTTGTTGACTACTGTTGTTGCCTACTGTTGCTGCTATGAGTTGGGTCTCTTTTTTGTCTGCTACTGCTTCTTGTCGACACCTGGCATATCCTTCTAATGGTGTCTGCTGAGTCACTTCGGACGTTGTGTCACTACTGTGAGGTTTGATGGCTCCAACTATCACACTTGGTATGCGGCCTTCGAATTTTATGTCAAAGCTCGTGGTCGTGACTCACATCTTACTTCTGATGCTCCTGCCATACATGTTGATAACGCCGATGAGAAAACTAAGCGATCCTACGATCTGTAGACAAAGGAGGACTTTGACGTCATGACTGGATGGTCAACAGTGTTGAGCCCAAAATCAGCCAATCTCTCCTTCGCTTGCAGACTGCCAAAGCCATGTGGGACCAGCTCACACATTTTTACTCTCATCAACAAAATCCAAAGGTGTTTGAAATTTTCAAACACTTGGCTAAAAAGGATAATTCTACTATTGAATCTGTGGAGAATTACTATAATTAATGTTGCGCTCTCTGGCACAAGTTTGAGGTATATCACCCCCTCTCTGCTGATATCACTGAAACAAAATGGCAGCTCCATAAACTTCAACTCGTACAATTTCTTGCGGTCTTGCCCACTCATTTTCTAGAGTGGTGGATCAGATCATGTCCAGCAACCCGTTGCCTACTCTACGTGATGTCCTAAAAAGGCTCCACCTAATACACTGGCATTGATGGGATTACGACGCGGAACCACATCATAAAGAAGGGGAATTAAAGGAGAAATGAAATATTTAATTTGTTAATCCATATTAGACTGCTCCAGACAAGCCATCAAGGGAGTAGCATCTATAACCAACGGACACAAAACAATAAACATGAGGTAATTGAGCAATTTTCCGAATGAATGTTAAAATAAAGTAAAACTATTAATGTGATCCCAAGACGCCAGAATATTCTGAGAACAAATGGGGGGTTGAAGTTGTACAAATGGCGGGGTTGAAGTTGTTCTGGTCTCCAAACATTTTTTGGAAGAGTTGCGATACCCGCCTTCTCCCCCTTTCTTTTTCGCCTTCTACCCTTTTCCCCCTTCTTCCTCAACGCCTATAAAAAGGTCAACCACCCTCATCACACTCCTTGCCTCACTAGCCACCCTTCCCCTCTCCATTAAACTCCTTACCCCTCCATCCCCTACTCCCAAGTCCCAACTACTCACCCCCTGCTCAAAAATCTGACCTTCATTCCCCTTTTTCCCACCTCTCCACCAAGCCACGTGATACCGCAATCACTTTGTGCCCTTCAATTCCTCATCTAACTCCTACACATGATACTATCCGGTGAAAGCAAAGTGGCCTAGGAATCGGGCTTGTTCGGGAAGTAGCAAGTTGGGGACAAAGATAGAGGTGGAGACAATGTAGAGAGTTTGGAGACTTCTTTGTAGGAGACGTGTTCATAATCTCTCCCCAAGCTAGATATGTAGATTGGTTCCCATATTAGAGCAGATGGTTGAGATTGTGATTGCCATGTTACTACCTTACATGTTGTAACATAATAAGTAAAATGGTTACCATAGTATACTTTAATCTTATTATATCCATTGATTATGTGTGTTATATCGTATTGTTAGTTTACGTGATTAACTCTAACGTGTTAATAAAGACATTACTTCCTTTCGTCGTTTAAATGCATAATGATGATGTCACATTGTTGATTGATTACCTCGACTTATAATCTCTTCTAGAATTATTTGTCTTAGTCATACTTCAAGCATGACTCCTACAATTTCTTTTTTCCTTAATAAAACTTGTTGTTTGTATTTATTCATAAACACGTAATGATAATTGATTTTGCATACCACTAATATGGTAAAGGTTACAAACAAAATCCACAAAAAATCATAGGAGATCTACCTTGTGAAGCAAAGTCAACTTTTCACACCACCAACGGTTTGTCATGCCTATGATTTCCTAAGGCTCACCTCTATTGTGTGATTGTTCATTCTAGTTAAGGGATATTGATTGGTGCTTCTCTGGTGGGAATCACGCTTTGTGGAAGATCTACTCAGATTCCATCGGGGTCTATTGACTGGCATGAAATGGCAAGGACCCTATCGATATAATATAAATTGTTTGGTGAATTGTTGGAAATTGTATTTAGAGATATTAATGTTTTAGGTCTGTGTTGTGCGATTGGCTTGTTGGACCAAGGGACCGCATGTGTCGGCGATTGAGGATATTTGGATTTAGAAAGGATATTTTAACTAAATGATTGAAAGCACGTGATTGGTCCATTATCATAACTTAAGATAAAGATATGTCAGTATGTGGATACTTAGTTACAAACGTTATATATTTGATTATGATTGCAAATGAGTAAAACATCTTACAGTTATATAATTATTCATATTTTATCACCTTTGGCTACATACACTGAAGGAAATGTTTTCCCCTGCAATTAGGATCAAGCAGGTATCGATGCATGAGAGGTTCAAGCTATCTAGCAGCAGTGGATATAGATGAGAGGAATGTGATTTTGGTGTTTTGTCGAGTGACGGTTTCTCTCCTTTGTTTGATACCTCAATCGGCACACCGATATTTTTTATTTTTGACACGGCGTCTAAACTCACTTGAACATATAGTTCAAAGACTTTAAAAAAATGATATTCAACCCTTATTGCATTCTTAATTGTTGTGGCGCTCTGATCTTTCTTTATTTCCTTTTACATGCTTTTGTGTTTTGGTTTTTCTCCGTGGTATTGTAATTAAGACTTATGACCAAGTACAAACAATTTGATAAAATTGCACTTATGCCCTTGGCTATGAATGGAAGACAATAAATATAAGATATGGTGCATTCGTCCTACATCAACTTCTTTGGGTTCAAAAGACAAGCCACCATTGAGTCAATTAGTGGTCGTACAAGGCCTCTCCAAGTAGAGACCAAAAGGAGAAAACACTTCTTGACTAGGTGTGATGTGTTGTCAACCCAAAGCAAGTAAAAGCGCCATGACATTAGCTCTAGTTGTAGCCTAAGAGCACCATCAACACTAGGAGCACAAATGTGTCACTTCTCATATGCTAAGGATGGCAAAGAACTATGAGGATCCGATTTGACACCACCATCTTCTAAGAGTAGTAGAGAGGGTTGCCCGGCTTCGTCCTTGTCGATGATAGGAGCATTGGCATCCTCATCTTCTGGAAAATACAGTGAAGTTGGTGTTGGCTTGTCCTTATTAGTTCCAGGATCATTGCTTGGGAGGACCTTGTCATCAACTTTGTTCTCGACTACAATGGGCATGATGCGGCTAGGGCAGAGGAAGGTTGGAACCCATAACCCTATAAAGCAAGTTGAGGTGTTGGAGAGCCACTGAAAATTGTGCAATCATGATGGTCTTGAAGGGAGTGAACCATGGTTATCGTAACCGAACCGGATCGACCGGTTGAACCGAGATCCGGTCACTCTATCGGGTCGGTCCCCTCCCAAAGCCGGAAATGAAGTCTGACCGTCATCAAGCCGGTGAACCGACCAGTTGAACCGGTGAACTGGCGAACCGGTCCGGTTTCAGCCCAACCGACTGGTTCTCTCACTTAGCAAGTAAATGTATTGTTGCTACTATTTTCTGTAAATTAACATCGAATACTATATAAATGTTGGTATATAAATGTTCGTAAATAGAATAACATTTGTTATTTGGTCTATTTATCAAGTTTTTGTGAGCAGTTGTGTTATTATTCTTGTTTCATAACTCTTGCAGGGACATTTTCTATGAGTACCAAAGACATTTATATATTTTTAAACTATTAGCGACGTCATGTTGACGTCAACAGTTGAATCGGTCAGACCACCGGTTGAACCAGTGAACCGGGAACCAGGGGCCTCACCGGTTCGCTGTCCAGTTCAAGTCTGACAACCTTGAGGTGAACTCACAGTTGTTCATCATTTTTGTGTGGGTACCACTGTGACGAAGACAGTTGCAAGGCCAAAAAGCTAAGTATAGGATCAACTTAGTTGTTGCTAGTGGATTAGAGGAAGAAGGTCGAGACATGTGTGGGGTTGGCGGTGCACAAGACTGAGGGGAGCGTGTGTGGGGAGTAAGGGCAATAATCCAAAATGCAAAGGCAGTGCTAGGGTGAGGCATCGTCCTCATGTGGCACATTGTTTCTAAAGCAAGGAGGGAGGGGGCTAGGGACGCATGGGTAACTAGGCTAGTAGGTGTGGGATCAGCCCATGGAGGAGAAATGGTCAAAAGCCAAAGGAGAAGTAGTGAGTGGGGACGAGAAGAGGCGGTGATGGATTGGAGGAAGTAGGGAGTCGTGGGGGTGGAATCAACAGTCTACATAGGGGCTCAAATGCCGGCGGGGCCTGTTGCTCCCGTCCCAAGTGTGTCGGCCATATGGATAGGGTTGGTTGCCTTAGTGGTGGTTGTCCAGGGTCGAGGCTTTCCCTAGCGGCTTCCTTGTTGGCGGTTATCCCTCAAGAGTGTTGACTGCATGCAGTGTTGCTCCTTGTCGGGGAGAGGGCTTGTGTAAAGTATTGTTGCTTGCGGCTCTCGCTAACAGAGGTGAGAACTATTGCTGAAGAAGCAACATAGGTCGGCAATGACCAAAGATGGAGGTAAGGCCGCCAACGGCTGGGTTGGCGTCATCTCTGGATCTTTCGCAATAGAAAATAGAGAAGGGGGAAGCAACAAAGATAGATAACAAGGCGGGTATTTGTGTGAACAAGACGAGAATCGGCTGCTCACAGTTGAGAAGAGAGGGAGGGCATTGGGAAAGAAGGTAACATGGAAGGAGGAGGATATAGGGATCATACCCTAATTGAATAGGGTTAGGCTTTGATACCAATTGATTTCGAACTGCATCAGAAAGGAGAGACAAAATCTTCAATTTCTTAATTCATATTCAACTGCTTGGGACAAGCCCCAAAGCTAGCATTTAAAACAAACAGACATGAAACCCTAAACCTACGGCAATTGCGAAATTTTGCAAACAAGTAAAAAAAATCAAATAAAACTATTAAGACACACGACTAAGTACAAATAATTGGATAGGACGACAAAATAAAGATAAAATGTGGTGCACATTAGATTAAATTGTTATAAACATATCCAACTCTTTGGCTTGTACTGCTGCTTCATGCACAAGTGAATTTTTCGTTGACCTGATATAACATGCATTGATGCTTGGAGGAAACCTAATGTTGCTTTTATGAGTTTCCAATCCAGGGCAGATTTCATTTAGACTTGGTTGCTTACATTCCAGCTGTAGGTGACCTCCAGCTACTATATGTGTTATTGCTCAACTCTTTTTCAGACATTGAGAGGACATGCAAACGCCTTTGGGTTGGAAAAGATGGTGTGAATATTTCCTCTACCATCACTACTAGTTTTCTCCAGCCATTGCCTTCATTCCTTTTTTGGGTCTCACTGTCGGCTGAGGCTGCTTGCTAATGTGCAGATCCTGAAGGCTGGCCTCAATTGCAATGGTCACACTCAGCATGAGACAGAGTGCAAGGTTTGGAGAGGTTTAACTCTATCAATTCTAATGGTACACTGATTTCAGTTAATTACTGGAATAGTGAGACGGTATTCCCTGTCATTTGCATGTCATAATCATAAGTAGAGATGCTATGGGTGTTTGTGTTTTTCTTCCGGACAGAGAAGTGTCTTATTTGTCCTATTAAGAAGAGTTTTGTTCAATGGATCCTATTCAGTTAGCCACATCAGGTGTGGAATACGATTGCATCATCCATCATCCGGACTTTTTTAACCTTACAAAAAAACATGCACATGCAAGAAATAAGCTCATGCTTTACCGTATTTGGTATCTTAAAAATTGGAAAAAGGCAGACATTCTTTGACATAAGATATGCAACTAAAGATTACCTCCGAGAAGTATCATTCATGTAGAATATAGGAGGGCTAGTATCAAGACAGACTGCATGAAATTGGTTACTATCTGCACAGGTCAACTTAGCAAAAGTAGCAAAATCTTGATTCTGAATGGCTTCTTCCATCTGTTTCATACGTTTAGGGACTATCTCCTGACAAATAGAATAATAACTTCAGGAAAAAAATAGCTTGTCAATGAAAAAAGCAAAGGTAAATGCATTTTTATGTTACTACAGTTCCTTGGGATGATGAACTGCTGGCAAATATGGCAATAACATAATAAACAGAACTTTGCAATGGCATTTACAACTATTGATCTAGAAGTATAATCCCAAACTTGCAGAATTCTTCAAAAACAGAGAAAAAGCGACCCAGAAGATAATGCTTGATGTTTAACAATTTGAACTGGAAAAAAATATAGTATCAGGACATACTTTGGCCCTGTGATGCAATAGCGTGCTCGTTTCAACGCTGTCCCGCATTCCCGATGTGCTACTCATCTCTTTTTGCCTTGCACTCACCTGAAAAAATAATTAAACCAAAACTTAAAAAATCCAAATTGGTATGATGATGTTAATAAGTTGCATATTGAATATGACATTGCCAGATTCTAGTTAAACCGTCTAAACCATATCACAAAAATGTGTGCCACTTGATAATGCATAACAGCAACATAAAGCTATACGTAAGCTAGTTAAATTCGAATTCAACTTCTTGTTCCTTCAAAAAGCAAAAATTGAAGGTTTATATATCCACATACGAGATCATATGTTTTGGTAATGGTTCAATTGTCTCTTTCTACTTTTAACTTGCTATGATGATTTTCAGCCTTGATGTTTTAAACCCCGCAGCACTTGAGTGATGTTTATCACTGTCAATATAAATTCCATTCAGCAGTCACTTATGTTACCTGACCAGATATAGATGCAGAAACTAGAAAAAGGGCAAAGAATAAACACACTGAACACAAAATGCAAATCAATATAGGGGTCGAGTGAGATCAAGATGGGAGGAAAAAGCTAAAAAGTATGTGCAGAGAAGCCGTTTACGGTAAAATCTCCAAGAAACATACCACTGCAATAATAACCACAAGGTCGTTCCAATGTGTTTCATCAGCGAGTTGAATAGCTAAACTATCAGATCCTTTTTCATCCTGCAATCATAGATAAGCAGCCAAAATAAGTGTACATAAACTTTTCTTCTAACCTTGTTAAAAAAAAATTAAACAAGTTTTTCAGGCTGTTACTGTCCTCATACATCTAGCTCATGGATCTACTCCTTTTTGTTTTCTGGTTACACATGCTTGTTTTTTCCACACCTGACTAAGTAATTGTGATTTTGTCTCCTCTATTGGTATATTTTAGCATCGGGTGTTAAGGCAGGCTTTTGTGTCTAGTGTGTGTGTGTTTTGGGGATGGGGGTGCAGTGCCCCAAGACGAATTTTATTCCTAGATATCAGTTTCTATGCACAGTTTAGTATCATATTTAATGTGTAAACACTCCTAGCACATTTCCCACAAATTGGTCTATAAAACTTTTCCTGTGGAAACTACCGCAGTTCGTTTTTGACATAATAATGTAAACAATTTTAAAAAAATTTACAGTTGATGTCACAATTTAATATCCAGAAAAATCAGCTACAGCCTTCGTGTATGAGGAGGGGTGTGTGTGTGTCTGTGCGTGTGCGCAAAGGGGGGAATGTTGTAAAAATCATAATACATATGTACAGATACAAGTAAAATATGACATATTTATGTATAGAAGAAGAAAACATTTATTTGATAATCTAAAACAAATACAATGCACTCTCTTTTATAGGATAAGAGAGTAAGTGAGAAATAGAATTAGCCAATATGGTATAAAAGAAAAGCTGAAGACAAGACAAGTTTAAAGCACACAGTAAAACATAAAGCATAAAGCATATATACTAATATTCCCTTTCAAGCTGGAGCATCAATGTCAAACATGCCCGACTTGTCCACCAATGTAGCAAAGGGAATCTTGGGAAGTATCTTGGTAAAGATGTCAGCAACCTGATCTTCTGTCCGGAGATAAGGAGTGCAGATGCGACCAGACAGAACAAATTCGCAAACAAAATGGCAATCCACCTCTATATGTTTGGTGTGCTCATGAGACGTAGGATTCTGGCAATAAAATAGAGGCTTTATTGTTGTAGTGCATGGGAATAGGAGCAGAATCAGAGATATCAAATTCCTTAAGGTGTCATTGGATCCATATTTATTCACAAGCAGAATGAGCCATAGTTCTATATTCTTCTTCAGCACTAAACCGAGCAACCACCGTCTATTTCATACTGCGCCATATAACTAGATTTCCCCCAACAAAAGTACAGTAACCAGAGGTAGATTTCATGTCATATCTACTACCGGCATAACCAGAATCAAAATATCCAGTGTGAGAAGTTTTCAGATATTTAAGGATCAGACAGACAGCATCCCAATGACATTGTTGAGGTTTATCCAGATAGCATTGTCGAGGTTTATCCAGATATCTACCGACAAGTCCAACAGCAGCAGTAATATCAACTCGTCACAAAAAGATAAATAAGCTTACCAACCAATCTTCTGTATTGGTGGTTATTAGGATAGGGTGGTGAAGATTCATCATCCCAGTTGGTATTGGGACTAGAGGACTACTAGTAGGTTTAATGCCGAGCATGCTTGTTTCTGTCAGTAGGTCTAGAACATATTTGCGCTCTGAAAGACAGATGCCAAACGACGATCTGGAAACTTCAATCCCTATGAAGTATCTGAGTTTGCCAAGATCTTTAGTAACAAAGTGTTGTTGTAGATATTGTTTAGTAGTTGAAATACCATCAGTATCGCTGCCAGACAAAATTATATCATCCACATAGACAATAAGAATGACAAGTCCAAGACAATTTGAGTTCGAGAATATCCCAAAAAAACACAGTGGAGCGAGGGTCAAATAAGAATATCGTTCACAAGACAATTTGTTTTCATATCCTATAAAACAAACTCCGCCTATGTTTTCATATTTTGTGTAAATGTAGTCGGACCCAAGCCCGGTAAAGGAGGGTTGGTGGTAGGTTGACACCCAGCCTATAAAACTTTGTCACTCTTTCTATGACATGGATCCTTATAAGAATATCGTTGGAGCGTCCCTACCAAGGAACGAGGTATCCGATTTCAATGTCGTTTCGACAGCATGGAAACCGAATTTTTTTGAAATTTCGACAAAAATTTCGATAGATGCAACCGTGCCCGTTTTGACGCCAAAATGAACGAATTAATTTATGAAATTTTACAGGCGTGATCTCTACACCTAAATGCATTGTTTTATGCAATAAAATTTTATGTGGGGATAGGTTGGGGGTGGTCCTTCATGTGGGAGGTAAGGGCACTATCCTGTTTCTTGAGGATTTCGATGAAGGGTTTTGATGAGAAAATGAAGGAATTAAGTAATGTAATTTTGCAAGAATGAGTTATATACATGCATGTACTAATTTGTGTTATAATATCAAATATTGGATATGTAAGGCATCCCCACACATTTTACATGGGTTGATAGTTTGTAGTTGATATTGACTCAGCAGTCAATCGTTTCATTGGTTCCAAGAACACTAGTGTAATGTTTCCAAGCTAAATCATTATTTGTTGGTTGGTTGGCTTCCTAGCATCTTCATTGTCTAATAAACCACCACTAGGATACATGTCGTCTACATTGCAGAAACTAAAAAAACATGCATTGCATAAGTATTTAATAAATTGAATAGCAAATATTAGGGAAATGCAATGAAATTATGATATACTATAAGTATATACTATGTATAAGTACTAAATGGTGAAATAACTCCAATCCCCCTTTGTTCCTCTTCAAAAAACAACAATAACAACAAGGATTGCAATTATCAAAATTTTCATCGAAAATTGGCGAAATTCATTGAAATCATCAAAATTTGGTAGAACTCATCGAAATCGACACAGTCGCACATTTCGGTACCAGATCCCAACGAAATCAAAAAATTTGGGTGAAATTTCGCCAATTTCGCCGAAACCTCATTCCTTGGTCCCTACCTAGCGACGCGCTGCATCGTCACCCGGGTACAGTGATAAATATGCAAGGGGTTTCGACACAGCGACGTCCGGTTGTGTTGAAGGACAAACAAGGGTTTCCACATCTTGGACGAGTGTGGGTAAAGAAGCTAGTCCCGCTGCATCATCGTCCGGATGTAGTGAAAAATGTGCAAGGGTTTTCACATCTTGGACGGGTGTGGGTAAAGAAGCTAGTCCCACCGCATCATTGCCTAGATGCAGTGAAAATGTGCAAGGGCAACATTTTCGATGAAGGCAAGTAAAGAAGCAAGTTCAACAAAAAAGGATTAGAGTTGGATCTTGGAATATTGTCTCTTTGACAGGGAAATCTTTGGAGATAGTAGATGCCATGATGAGATGAAAATTCAATATAGCTTGCTTGCAGGAAACCAACTAGACAGGGGAATGTTGTAGAGAGATTGGAGACACAGGATATAAAATCTGGTATACAGGTATTGATAAACATAGAAATGGCGTAGGTATTATTGTTGATAAGATGTTGAAGGATGACGTCACCAAGATTACAAGGATGGGTGATAGAATCATAGCTATCAACGTTGTTCTTGGGGGAAATATTTTTAACATTATTAGCGCTTATGCCCCCCAAGTTGGCCTTAGCGAGGATGCGAAGAAGGATTTTTGGGATGACATGGATGAATTGATGCAAGGATTACCGATCGAGGAGAAGATTATTATTGGGAGTGATTTAAATGGCCATGTGGGGAGTAGCAATGCCGGATATGAGAGAGTTCATGGTGGTTTTAGCTATGGCAGCAAGAACGGAGGAGAGAGGATATTAGATTTTGCAGTTGCATATGATATGATTTTGACAAAGATCAATTTCAAGAAAAGAGAATCTCATAAGATTACTTTCAAGAGTGGGCATAGTTGTAGCCAAATTGATTACCTCCTTACAAGGCGGGTGGATCGTAACATATGCAAGGATTGTAAAGTGATTCTTGGCGAAGAACTCATGACCCAACATAGGTTGGTGGTTTTGGATATTAACATGAAGATCAATAAAGTCAAGCATAACAGAAACCAAGATAGTAGGATCAAGTGATGGAATCTTAAAGGAGAAAAGAAATTGACCTTTCATGATAAACTCATCAACGAGGTAACTTGGAATTTGGAGTCTGATGTTAACACTATGTGGCATAATATGAGCTCCTGCATAACAAAAACTTTCAAAGAGGTTTTGGGGGAGTCTAAAGGTTGTGGGCCTCCACAGAAGGAGATTTGGTGGTGGAATGATGAAGTACAGAAGGCTATTAAACTGAAAAGGGAGATCTATAGGAGTTTGTCCAAATCTGGAGATGATGCAACGTTCCAAAGATACAAGCAAGCAAAGAAAGAAGCAAGCAAAGAAAGAAGCTAAAAAAGTTGTTCTGGAGACAAGGTCTAGATACTTTGATGATATGTATAAGAAGTTGGACACTAGAGAAGGGGAAAAAATATATATAAAATGTCTCGTATAAGAGAAAGGAAAGGAAGAGACTTGAGTCAAGTAAAATGCATAAAGAATGAAGATGGTAGAGTATTGGTGAAGGACGATGATATCAAGAACCAGTGGAGAAATTACTTCCATAAGCTTTTCAATGGAGATACTGCATATAATGTTAGCGACTCATGTGACATGAATACAAGAGATATCATTTACACACGACGAGTTTCACCATTTGAGGTCAAGAATGCTTTGAAAAAGATGAAAATGAGAAAGGCATGCGGACCAGACGGTATTCCCATTGATGTATGGAAGAGTATGGGGGTTGAGGGAGTTACGTGGTTAACAAATTTCTTTAACAAGATCATGAAGACTAAGAAGATGTCGGATGAGTGGAGAAATAGTACTATAGTCCCCATCTACAAGAACAAGGGTGACTTTTAGAGTTGTACAAACTACAGAGGTATCAAGTTGATGAGTCACACGATGAAGCTTTGGGAGAGAATTATTGAGCAGAGGTTAAGATCTATAACGCATGTATCAAACAACTAGTTTGGTTTCATGCCTGGAAGATCAACAACAGATCCTATTTTTCTGATAAGGAGGCTTATGGAGAAGTATAGACAAAGCAAAAGAGATCTTCATATGGTATTTATCGATCTAGAAAAGGCTTATGATCGAGTACCCAGAGAAGTGTTATGGATGGTTTTGAAGAAAAAAGGTGTGCCTATCCAATACATTGACTTGATCAAAGACATGTATGATAGCTCTACTGCAAGTGTGAAGACTCCTGGAGGAGAGATACCAACTTTTCCTATCACAGTTGGGGTACACCAAGGATCCACACTCAGCCCAATTCTATTCGTTCTTGTTATGGATGAGTTGACAAAGAATGTTCAGGATGATATTCCTTGGTGTATGTTATTTGTTGATGATATTGTTTTGATTGACTAAACTAAAGATGGATTGAATGATAAAGTTGAACGTTGGAGAAAGGCATTGGAATCAAATGGATTGATGATTAGCAGGAGCAAAACTGAGTATATGCATTGCAATTTCAACAAATCTCGCAGTGTGAATGATGGAGCCAAGTTGGACGGAGTAGATATACCCAAATGTGATAAATTCTGTTACTTGGGTTCTATTATTCAAATAGACGGGGATGTCCAAAATGATGTTTGTCACCGGATCACTGCAAGATGGTTAAAATGGAGGAGTGCAACTGGAGTATTATGCAATCAGAAGATCCCTCTCAGGTTAAAAAGTAAGTTTTATAGAACAGCTATACGACCAGCCATGCTCTATGGGAGTGAATGTTGGGCGGTGAAGAAACAAGGTCTCAACAAGATGAACATGGCTGAAATGTGTATGCTGAGATGGATGTGTGGGAAGACAAGAAAAGGTCGCTTGAGAAACGACTATATCAGGAATAAAGTGGGGGTGGCGAGCATTGAGGACAAGTTGCGCGAGGGCCGACTCAGATGGTACGGAGATGTGCAACACAGACCTACTAGTGTGCCTATATGAAGCAATGTTATTGAGCCAAACACTATAAATAGAAGAAGAGGAAGACCTAAATTAACATGGGATGAGCTTATAGAGAGATTTTGAATCTCTACATCTCAATCAGAATATGGCCCATGATAGAGCTGAATGGAAACGAAGGATCCATGTAGCCAACCCCAACATAGTTGGGACTGAGGCTTAGATGATGATGATGATGATGATGATGATGATGATGATGATGATGATGATGATGATGATGATGATGATGAGTGGAGCGAGGGTCAAGTTTGGATATCCCGGGGCAAAGATCTTAACAAAGCAAGTGTTGCCAAAGATGCAGAGCGGTACAGAAAACAAAGGTGCATCGGGATACAGAAGAGAGACAGAGACATGATTGTGCAATTGAATATTCAGAGGCATCATAGAAGACTTGGTTCGCCCAGGCAGGTGCACCATGTTTTTCCCAACAACGGTCCTCATTGTGGTTCGTGTGCCCACAAAAGTTGCAACGGTTCGCAATAGGAGGTTGAGGTTGGCCTCGTCCAGGGCCAGGAGGAGGACCATGTCCAGGAGTAATAGAAGCACAACCACCACGACCTAGACCACGTCCACATTCACGACCAGTCATGGGAGCGGACCATAAGGACCTAATGGTCAGAAGATGTAGCAGGTGATAACGACATGGAAGGAAGGTTTTGAACACATTTGAGAACACCCCTCAGTGTAGGTAGGGATCGCTAGATAAGATTTGGTCAAACACACCAGAGAAAGAATGAGGAAGTCCAGCCCAGAACTAAACCAATTTAAGTTTGTTGCATTGTCGTTGAACTTCTTTGATGTCGGAAGAAAGAGGATGATATATTTCGTATTCATCCCAGAGTGTCGAGCATTGGTTGTAGTAGTCTTCAACGGATTCTTTAGTTGAATACTCCTTTTTCACCAGATTCTTGAAGATCTCGAAGACCTTTGGATTTTGTTGGTGAGAGTACACATGAGATAGTTGATCCTACATAACTTTGGCATTCTGAAGGCGAAGGAGAGACTGACTGATCTTCAGTTTGGCACTATTCACCATCAATGTCATAACTCTGGAACCACTAAACGTAGGCTTGCTTGGCTTTTTCATCAGTCATAGCATCAGGAGGAAGTTTAGCAACAACACGGGAGTACCTTCCTTGGGTTTTGACATGTAGTTCAAATGACGACGACCAAAGATTGTAGTTCAATTTGTCAAGTTTCACAGTCGTAACACACAAAGACCAAGGAGGATTTGTAGTCGCCATAGAAGTCGGAGTGGTGACGTGCACATAGAAGAAGTAGCAATAATAGATCTAGATCAACAGATCTGATAAACCCACATAGGGGCAGTAGGGATAAGCAGTAGATCTGGATCAACAGATCCGAGAAGCCCACATAGGGGCAATAGGGAGAGGCAGTAGATCTGGATCAACAGATCCGAGAAACCCACATAGGGACAGTAGGGAGAAGCAGTAGATCAGGATCAGCAGATCCGCAAAACTCGCATAAGGCCAGTAGAGAGCAATAGCAGATCTGGATCAACAAATCTGAGAACCCCACATAGGGGCAGTAGAGAGCAGAAGGACCTATGCCACCGTAGGCAAAATTCTACATGCAGCAAAGTTCTATTGTGATCTGAATCCGGATCAAAATTCCACTGTGTGAAACCCACAGGGGTAGTAGACATAGGATCTGGATCAGTCTTCTACATGCAACAAAATTATAGTTGTATCTTTCTGGTGCTATATCTTGAGGACATCGTTATTGCTGGTGATGAAAGTCATTGTATTGCACAGTTGAAAATTTTCTTGCATTGATAGTTTCAAACAAAGGACATAGGCAATTTCAAAGATTTTTTTAGGCATTGAAGTTTCCAGATTGAGCTCTAGGATAATGATCTCAGAGAGGAAGTATGTCCTAGATCATCTCACTGGGAGTGTGATGTTTGGGACTAGAACTGCGGACACTCCAATGGAACCCAAAGTCATATTGTCTATATATTTGGGGGATTGCTTGAAGATCCTCGAAAATATACAAGTTGAATTATCTAACTGTCACTCGGCCTGATATCGCCTTTTCTATTGGTGTTGAGTCAATTTATGAAGAAGCCTTGCACGGGTCATCTAAAGATTGTGATGTCCAGCCTAGGGTATTCAAAGAAGCCTCTTGGAAAGAGACCTTCATATCAGAATCATGGTTATCTACAAGTACAGCAATTTTCATATGTTGATTGGGTTGAATCTAGTATTGAGACAGAAGATGTATTTTGGTTAGTGTGCATTTTGGAAAGGAAATATAATCCTAGAAGAGCAAGAAGCATATCGATGTAGCTAGATCCAGTGCAGAGTCTGAATCAAGAGTGATGGCTCTAGTAATATGTGAATTGTAATGGATCTGAAACCTATTAGGGGAGTTGGGCTTCATGAAAGATGCCCTATGGACTTGAAATGTGATAATAGGTTTATGTCGACATTACCCAAAATCTTGTCTTTCATGAAAAAAAACTAAACATGTTGAAGTTGATTGTCATTTCGTGCGAGAAAAAGTCCAGGAGAGTTTGATTCAGACACATGTTCAATCTGAGGATGACTTAATTACGAAGTCCCTTAATGATTGTCTAGTTCATTTCTTATGTACCAAGATGGGCACATATGGTATATATGCTCCAGCTTGAGAGGAGGTTTTAATGTATAGTGACCTACTTGTAATTATGTAAGTTGGGGACTAAGTTTAAAAGAGAATTTTGTATTTAAATATATACAATACTCGATTCTGGACCTAATGATACGTATTAAACAATGTCCTTAGCATTGGGAATGATCAATAAAGTATACCTCGACTAAAGATTTTTACAAGACAATTTTGGATGATACTTGTGAAGGCAGTTAGGCAGTGACCTAGATGGTTGGGATGCCTAGGGCCTTCACTCCCCAAGCTTTTTTTTAATGGTTTATCTTTCGTGTAAAAAAAATATTTTACACATATATAGGTACATATACAACTCTGCCTATGTTTTCATATTTTGTGCAAATGTAGCCGGTCCCAAGCCCGGGTAAAGGAGGGTTGGTGGTAGGTTGACAGCCAGCCATAAAACTTTGTCACTCTTTCTATGACATGGATCCTTATAAAAAATTCGTTGGAACGTCCCTATCTAGCGACACGCTGCATCGACACCCGGGTGCAGTGATAAATATGCAAGGGGTTTCGACACAACGACGTCCGGTTGTGTTGAAGGACAAGCAAGGGTTTCCACATCTTGGACGGGTATGGGTAAAGAAGCTAGTCCCGCTGCATCATCGCCCGGATGTAGTGAAAAATGTACAAGGGTTTCCACATCTTGACCGGGTGTGGGTAAAGAAGCTAGTCCTGCCGCATCATTGCCCAGATGCAGTGAAAAATATGCAAGGGCAACATTTTCGACGAAGGTAGGTAAAGAAGTAAGTCCAAAAAAAAAAGAATTAGAGTTGGATCTTGGAATATTGGCTCTTTGATAGGAAAATCTTTGGAGATAGTAGATACCATGATGAGAAGAAAAGTCAATGTAGCTTGCTTGCAGGAAACTAAGTGGACAGGGGAACGTTGTAGAGAGATTGGAGACACAGGATATAAAATCTGGTATACAGGCATTGATAAACATAGAAATGGCGTAGGTATTATTGTTGATAAGATGTTGAAGGATGATGTTGTCAAGATCACTAGGATAGGCGATAGAATCATAGCTATCAAGGTCGTTCTTGGGGGAAAGATTTTTAACATTATTAGTGCTTATGCCCCCCAAGTTGGCCTTAGCGAGGAGGCTAAGAAGGATTTTTGGGATAACATGGATGAATTGATGCAAGGAATACCGACAGAGGAGAAGATCATTATTGGGAGTGATTTAAATGGCCATGTGGGGAGTAGCAATGATGGATATGAGAGAGTTCATGGTGGTTTTGGATAGGGTAGTAGAAACGGAGGAGAGAGGATATTAGATTTTACAGTTGCATATGATATGATTTTAGCAAACACCCATTTCAAGAAAAGAGAATCTCATAACATTAGTTTCAAGAGTGGGCACAATTGTAGCCAAATTGATTACCTCCTTACAAGGCGGGAGGATCGTAAAGTATGCAAGGACTGTAAAGTGATTCGTAGCAAAGAACTCACGACCCAACATAGGTTGGTGGTTTTGGATATTAACATAGAGATCAATAAAGGCAAGCATAACAAAAATCAAGATAGCAGGATCAAGTGGTGGAATCTTAAAGGAGAAAACAAATTGACCTTTCATGATAAACTCATCAAGGAGGGAACTTGGAACTTAGAGTCTGATGTCAACTATGTGGCATAACATGAGCTCCTGCATAACGAAAATTGCCGGAGAGGTTTTGGGGGAGTCCAAAGGTTGTGGGCCTCCACAAAAAGATACTTGGTGGTGGAATGATGAAGTACAGAAGGCTATTAAACTGAAAAGGGAGATCTATAGGGGCTTGCCCAAATCTCGAGATGATGCAACGTTCCAGAGATAACAAGCAAGCAAAGAAAGAAGCGAAAAAGGTTGTTCACGAGGCAAGGTCTAGATACTTTGATGATATTTATAAGAAACTGGATACTATAGAAGGGGAAAAAGATATATATAAAATGGCACGTATAAGAGAAAGGAAAGGAAGAGACTTGAGTCAAGTAAAATGCATCAAGAATGAAGATTGTAGAGTGCTGGTAAAGGACGATGCTATCAAGAACCAATGGAGAAATTACTTCCATAAGCTTTTCAATGGAGATATTGTAAATAATGTTAGACTCGTGTGATAGGGATACAAGAGATATCATTTACACACGACGAGTTTCACATTTTGAGGTCAAGAATGCCTTGAAAAAGATGAAAATGAGAAAGGCATGCGGACCAGACGGTATTCCCATTGATGTATGGAAGAGTGTGAGGGATGGAGTTATGTGGTTAACAAATTTATTTAACAAGATCATGAAGACAAAGAAGATGTCGGATGAGTGGAGAAATAGTACTATAGTCCCCATCTACAAGAACAAAGGTGATGTTCAGAGCTGCACAAACTATAGAGGTATCAAGTTGATGAGTCACACAATGAAGCTTTGGGAGAGGATTATTGAGCAGAGGCTAAGATCTATAACGCAGATATCAAACAACCAATTTGGTTTCATGCATGGTAGATCAATAACAGATGCTATTTTCCTGATAAGGAGGCTTATGGAGAAGTATAGGGAAAGAAAAAGAGATCTTCACATGGTTTTTATCGATTTGGAAAAGGCTTATGATCGAGTACCTAGAGAAGTATTGTGGATGGTTTTGAGGAAAAAGTGTGTGCCAATCCAATACATTGACTTGATTAAGGACATGTATGGTAGCTCTACTGCAAGTGTGAAGACTCCTGGAGGAGAGACACCAACATTTCCCATCACAGTTGGGGTACACCAAGGATCCGCACTCAGCCCATATCTGTTCGTTCTTGCTATGGATGAGTTGACAAAGAATGTTCAGGATGATGTTCATTGGTGTATGTTATTTGATGATGATATTGTATTGACTGACGAAACTAAAGATGGTTTGAATGATAAAGTTGAACTTTGGAGAAAGGCACTGGAATCAAATGGATTGATGATTAGTAGGAGCAAAACTGAGTACATGCATTGCAATTTCAGCCAATCTCGCAGTGTGAATGGTGGAGCCAAGTTGGATGGAGTAGATATACCAAAATATGATAAATTTTGTTACTTGGGCTCTATCATTCAAACAGATGGGGATGTCTAAAATGACATTTGTCATAGGATCATTGCAGGATGGTTGAAATGGAGGAGTGCAACTGGAGTATTATGTGATCGGAAGATCCCTCTTAGACTAAAAAGCAAGTTTTATAAAACTGCTATACGGCCAGCCATGCTCTATGGGAGTGAATGTTGGTTGGTGAAGAAATAAGGACTCAACAAGATGAACGTGGCTGAAATGCGTATGTTGAGATGGATGTGTAGGAAGACAAGAAAAGATCGCTTGAGAAATGACTATATCAGGAATAAAGTGGGGGTGGTGAGCATTGAGGACAAGTTGCGCGAGGGCCGACTCAGATGGTATGGACATGTGCAACGCAGACCGACTAATGCACCTCTACGAAGCAATACTATTGAGGCAAGCACAATTAATAGAAGAAGAGGAAGGCCTAAATTAATATGGGAAGAGATTTTGAATCTCTACATCTCAACCAAAATATGACCCATGATAAAGCTGAATGGAAAAGAATGATCCATGTAGCTGACCCCAACATAGTTGGGATTGAGGCTTAGTTGATGATGATGATATATAGGTACATATACAAAAACATATATCTTGTTATCATCATCGCAAGATGATTACAATGACACACCACAATTAAGGTCATAACTCTAACAGCACATTGATTGGTAATTCCAACTTCAAGCTCCCGTGTACTACGTATGCTAGCCACTATGGCTAGTTGAATTGAGCCCCACATCGCCTACACTACAGGACCCGTTGGGACTTATCTTTTGAAGACGAGAAGAGTTGATGTAGGACACAAACTTGTAAAATTGTCTCGATAGTTGCAAATCTCAGGTTTTATTAGCTTGATTAATTTGATATCCGATTCAATATTATTTGGCAATTTTGGGCAATTGTCACATTATCAGGGTTTCAATCAGTTTGATATCAAATGTAGGGTATTTGTCCATCCAAAATGCTTGATAATAAATTTGTATTTGTGATGATTGGTTTCCCCTCGGAAAGTACTACGAATTTATAGTCATGAATATAACACAAAAGAATGTATTTAAAAATGCTCCTTTGTTCAAATATATTTTATTGTAGATTGATTTAATATCTGACATTCAAATATACCAAGGAGTGAAACAAAATCTTAACATTGTATGAATACCCTTTTAGATATGCAAGATTTAAGAGCACATGATATAGAAGAATAAAACTAGAACACAAGTGCATGCCAAGTGACCCAATTTTTATATTTGGTAGTAAAATGGAAAAATGCCCACGTCGGCGAGGTAGTAGCTCGGGTGATAAAGGCACAAACTCCCCAATGAAAGGATAAAGGTTTGAAACCCAAGTTGTTCACCTCGGAAACAAATTTATCATGTCACGCAGGTCGGCCCACTATCTGATTTAAATTCCCCCTCTGGTGTGTCGATAGCCGGGGGCGGGGGTTTACACTGGCGGGGTGGGGACACCGAAGTGGCTCTAGGACAACCTCCTAGATTTGTTGCTTAGGGGGAGTGTGCCAAAATATATCGTCTTAAGAAAGCTATTTACGGACTAAAACAGAGTCCAAGAGCATGGTTTGACAAATTAAGTCAAGTTCTTACCACAATTGACTTCAGACACTCGCATTTTGATCATTCAATCTTTGTTAAACAAAGGTCTCACTATTTTGATTGTGTATGTGGATGATATCATCCTTTCTCGGAGTGGCCATTAGGGTATCCAGGATACCAAGGAACATTTACAAAAAACATTTCATTACTAAAAATCTCAGAAAACTGCGCTATTTTCTGGGAATTGAAGTGTCTCATTTTGCTTCTAAAGTTTATTTATCTCAGCACAAGTATGTACTTGATCTTCTACAAGAGACTGGTATGTTGGGTGCCAAGCTAGTCAATACTCCTTAGGATCCCAATACCAATTAGGATGATGATCCTTCTCCTTCTTACCCTGACAGCAAACAATATAGAAGACTTGTTGGGTAAACTCATCTATTTGGCAGTTACATGACCAGACATCACTTCTGCAGTTGAACTTGTAAACATGTGTCTTGATAAACCTCAACAAAGTCATTAAGAAGTTGTGTGCCACATTCTTAAATACCTAAAAAGCTCACCTAGAAAGGGTCTTCTATATAGGAACAATGGGCACTATAAGATTTCTGGTTTTTCTAACTCGGACTATGCTGGCACTCAGGCTGATCGTAAATTTATTTCGGGTTATTGCACCTTTGTAGGTGGTAACCTTGTAACTTGGAGAAGCAAAAAGCAGGCCTTCGTGGCGAGATCCAATGTTGAAGCTGAATATTGTACCATGGCACATACGACTTGGGAGCTGATGTGGGTTCAAGGGCTATTAAAGGAATTCATAGTCTATGATTCTACCCATGTTCCTATGTACTGCAACAATAAAGCATGCAAGTAATCCAGCTTTTCATGAGCACACCAAACATATTGAGGTAGATTGTAAATTTGTAAGAGAGTCCATTTTATCCAAGCACATATACATCAAGACTGAGGATCATCTAGCCGACGTCTTTACAAAATCACTGCCAAATACAAGATACCAATCTATGGTGGACAAGTTGAGCATGCATGATATCCATGCTCCAGCTTGAGGGGGAGTATTAAAATATTTATTTATATTTCTTCCTTTATTTTTTGCTCTCTTTAGTGTCATGTCTTTTATCCCATATTGGTAAACTCTGTGATGAGGGACTCCTCTATCCTATTTAAGGAAGGTGCCTATGCTTGTATTTGTCAACCAAATTACTAGAATCTTATTCTAATTTATAATCCTAATGTTTAGAAAATATGCGCTAATCTCTGACAAATGTTGTACACTTATTGCTTAGCTTGTTTCAACTCTTTATGTCTACAGCTTCAGTTTTCGTCTTAGCACTCTCAAAGTATCACTATGTATATAGCGGTCGAGCATAATCTGAATAGACATAGTCGTGGTGTAGATTATAAAAGCATGAATTAGTTATGATGATGTACATGAAAATTGACAGACACTAAATATAACACCATCAATTAACTTTTCTTAAAGAAATGCAAGATGCAAAGATTGAGCACTAAATTCATTATATGGAATCAAATTTAAGAAACTCGTTGGGAAGCTTATGAACAATATCACTAAAGAGAATAGTCGACGAGAGTTTCTAATATATGTATGCAGTATTATATATTTTTATATACCCGTAAGCAAGGCTTTTTTTGTATTCTATCATGCAAAAATTGAGCTGTAAAGTCATTATATGGAATAAAATTTCAGAGCCTCATTAGGAAGCGTATGAACAATATCACCAAAGAGAATTGTTGTTGAGAGTTTCTAATATATGTATGCATGCATTATATATGTATACATACACGTAAGCAAGTATTCTTTTGTGGCAATCTATCATGTCTAAATGTCCATTTATAATTTATTCAAGTCATGTTTTGTGCTTGGTAGTTCCTAGGCTCAAAAAAAGGAAGCAAATGAGATCCAAGATTGAGATAGCTCACTTAGTAGAGGCCAAGGATACAAAGAGATAGATGAGGAGAGGCTATAGTTAATATGGTGAGTGAACGATTCATTAGGCCCTCTAGATTCAGATGAGTAGTCATAGCTTTGGGTGTGACATACTCTCAACCAATGGGATATCAGGTCTATGAGGTGCAAGAAAACCACACTTAAATGAGGCAAAATTTAGAGAAGATATTTAACGACAAGGTTAACGATCTCTACATGAAGGATATATATAGAGTCAAAGGTGAATCATTATTCTAAGGTTTATAATAAGGATACTAGGAAAAGTAAA